>OX638300.1:4712501-5061560 GCA_951812265.1 Taphrorychus bicolor
ATGTAGCCCTTGAACAGGTTGTAGGTGAAATGGACGCCGATGATCTCGTCTAAGAGTACGAAGTATATTGGATTTTGAGGTGCGAAGAATACGAGAAGCAATACGGGAACTCGTTGTTGGATTTCTGTCAAATTCATTTAATATCTGTTGAGAAATTCTTCTTTGTTGTTGGTTTTGGTTTGCATCTCGATCCTCATGCGAATTCCTTAAACCTTTCTCCATTAATTGCTGATGGACTTTTGCGAACATTTTACGACTAGGATGCGTTCTTTGCGGATATCTCCTTCTGTATTCTCTGGCGGCCGCCCTTGAGTTTCCGTTAGCAAATCCGTACACAAAATGGATATCCGCTATTTCTCTATTTGAAAATCTAAACGGCATTTTGACACTAATGAACCTTACAGAAATTAGTTATGTTAAATTTGTCAAATATTGTCATGGAAACTGCCGCTAACATCATCAAGGTGGTATGCAATTAAGAAATAGCTAGGTAATCCATTTAAACACAAACATTTAAAAATATTTTATTATTATTAAACGGTGTGCTCTACGAAAAAAAGCCAAGGGGCCTTTTTTCTTTCAAATTGAACAAGTACCTCAAATATACTTTTTATCTTCAGAAAAACCAGTAGCGTACCACTTTTTTGTTGAAAAATAGCCAGTCACGAGCCGCAGTGCACGCCACTGGTAAAGCTGAAAAGGCCTTTTGTATTGCAAAACTTAAGTCTTTCATCGCTATTGACACCTGTAAAATTTCATAAAAATATCTCTGGCAGTTTCAGAAAAAAATCAATTTTTTGGTTTTTCAAAAAAAACTTTAACACCCTGTATTTCCGTAACGGAGTATTTTTAGACTATGGTTTATATAGCAAACTAGGGTTATTTTTGGACGTAGAATACCTCCTTAAAGTTTGGCACCAAAAACCTGGTCCACCCTGTATATATGCTGTCTTAACTTATTATGAACTCTGGTATGATGGAAAGCGGTTTTTGTCCTTTTTGACATTGACCAATGAGGAATGCTAATGAGTATACAAAGATGTAAATGCACAGGTGAATTGCACGTCATCTTCGAGAATGATGGACTTCATTATATGCTTGTTGGATAATATATTATTATATGTCTGAAATAATTTTAAAAGTTAGCTACCTACCAGTATATAAGTAGATTCATCGTGAAGACTACTTTCAAATTCACATAATTCTTCTATACTATTGAATGGAAAACTGCGATCATAATTCATCATAACAGCGGCATTCTCACTTTTCATGCTTAGAATTGTGAGTATTTGTTCATTTTGTTTCTCTATTTTGATCAAAATGGGCAGTACTTGTCGAAGGCCTAAAAAACATACACAATGTTCTAAGCAATTTTATAAAAGTATAAGTGAGTAAGTATATACCTTATATTTAAAACATAAATTGTGTGAAGGGTTAAAGAAGCCTCAAAGAAAAGCTTGCGTTTTTTTATAAAAAACATACAAATTAATCATACATTTTATTAAATCGTTATTTAACAATTCTTAATACTAATACATGCATATTAGATCTCACGAATTACAGATATTTTAAGGCCACATCATAATATACTTATTGAAGTTATTTCTGATTTGCGGTTTTCTGAATAAACCAGCCCCACAAATGGACATCTGGTTTCAATATTTTCATTCTTCATCAATATCCATGGATTTCTTTTGTTCGTTTCTGGGACAAGCAATTTTTAATGATTCTGACTATTTCCAGTCATGAACATGAAACATTACAATTTTAGCGGAACCGACGCTTTATATGCCCTTCAACAGTCAACGGCCTCTTTTAAGGGATGGTTTATAGCCCCTTGAAACTATTTCAGACCTGTACGTGACCCGAACAATACTTTAGTAATTAAGGCAATTTCGCAAATATCATTAATTGAAATTAAAATCTTATCTTCTCATCAGATAGAGATTTTTATTTCGCATCCTTTGAATATAAATTCAGCCTGCTTAGCGCCTGGCCAGGAAATTAACGGTCCAATTAAATAAAAAAGCATTAATTGTGTATTAAACTGCGTCGGTCATGTGCGGTGACATTTTAAAGTGCATCATTTGATATGTCAAATTATTTACAATATCCTTTTTCTAACAGATTTTCCAGAAAATTTCATTTTTTAAATTTATATACAGCCATATAGTGGCCACTGCAAAGGGTGGTATCAATTTTTCCGTGGTAGGTACCCATTCGGGGATAGTAAGTATCGGAGGGTGGTACCGAGCGACTTCAACTAGGTAAGATGGTGCTGTGGTTTTTGAACCGGAATGTTGCGAGAGAGTCGATTTTTGAGGGTAAACCCGGGCGGTCGGAAAATTCCTTAGCTACGCCTTTCTTATTGTCGCGATAAATTCGTATTTTACACTTTTAAACTCCGTTTGAGTCGTGGAAAAGTCGCGTTTTTAAGGAGTTGCTCTCTAGTTTTTACACCGAAAAGTTCCGGGAGAATTCGTTTTGACGTGAAAGTTTTGACAAACGTGAAGTTGAAGGTTTCGAGGAAAAAAAGGATGAATTTTGACGCGAAAAAAAAGTCTTAGGTCACGCCGTTCGGATTTTCGCAAATTACTGTTTTTCCATTTTTAAATCCTGCCTTAAAAAAAAGGCCGCGCCAGCTACCTGTGATTTTAAATAGTGCCAAAACAATTGAACCGCTTATTGCCCGACTATGAAAAGTTTCGTGAAGTGTCTTCGGAATCGTGTACACTTCAAGCACGTTTTTGGGTAGGCCACTAAAGTTATTGCAAGAACTTAACGTCCGTCGTTCTTTTAATTCAGGTTCCTAAGAGAACTGCAAATCGTTTTTTAAATTAATTAATATTCAATTATTCTTTTAAGACGTTTTGCAGGTTTTTTTTTTTGACATCAGCGTCCTTTATTTATTAATGTGAACGTTTGGATAGCAGGTGTAGGACAAGAAGCTATACTTCACCTTTATGAAGTTGCCAACGTTTCGACCTTTATTTGAGGTCTTCCTCAGGGCTTTTCAATCAGAGAAGCTTGTCATTAAAATTAAAATAAAGTACCATATCGGTACCAACAACTGTGGTGTCTCGTCTAAGTGTACATAAGTCCGTAGATTGTAAGTACCGATATGGTACTTTATTTTAATTTTAATGACAAGCTTCTCTGATTGAAAAAGCCCTGAGGAAGACCTCAAATAAAGGTCGAAACGTTGGCAATTTCAAAAAAGTGAAGTAGCTTCTTGCCCTACATCTGCTATCCACACGTTCACATTTTTTTTTAACAATAAAACCTTGCTATCAACTCCAAAATAGAAAATTTTATTTCACTTAAAATATTATTTATTAATTATTCCCGTCCGCCTATACCATGAAGGCCTTTTTTCACATCGAAGATGAAATGGCATGGATTAATTATCGGCCCTTTGCCACCATTTTTAGCGACCTAAGGGACAACGAAGTAAATAAATTCTTTCTGAGAGTTGGGCCCCACTTGCAGCGTGTTAAAAGAGATATGGCACATGCCAATACGTTGGTCTTCCACCAAAATCCACGTAGTCCTATCTCAGCAGTCCCGGCGGCGCCGGCAACAACGCAGCCGCCCCCACGCTATGACCAGTTAGCGACTGGGGAGACACGGAGCGACACGTTGTAATGGATAACCAGTGACCAGTAACTTTATATTCTTATATGTTATGCAAACTAAACTTTCTAAATAAGTTTTTAAGTGTTTTCAGCACACTATTCCCATTAGACCATAAATGCATATCTGGTTGCAATATTTTTTGTTGTTCTTTTGTTGGTTCTGGTTACCAACCAACCATAAAACAATTAGCCCTAAATCTCAGCGGTGGCTGACACTTTCTTCTTTAGCCTACAAAGGGATCCATTTAAGTTGAGGGTCCCCCCCCCCCCCCCCCCGACGTCGCTAATAATGGGCCATGGCGTGGGGGCGGCTGCGGCGTTGCCGGCGCCGCCGGTACTTCCGGGAATCGACAACGTGGATGTTCTAACATTCATTGTCCCTTAGGTCGCTAATAATGGGGACAAAGGGCCGAAAAATAATTCTTGGCGTTTCATCCTTGATGCGGAAAAACACTTTTGGCAAAGGTATTGCGAAACGGATTTATTAATAAATGCTAATGTAAGTGAAATACAATTTACTATTGCGGGGATGCCGGCAAGGTTTGGTTGTTTAAGACAAATCCTGAAAAACGCCTTTAAAAATAAATTTTTCAATATTATTCAATTATTTTGGAAAAAAGAATTAAAATGTCAAAGCGATTTTCAGTTTTCTCAGGAATCTGAAATAAAAGAGCGGCGGACGTGAACTTATTGCGATAACTTCAGTGGTCTCCAGAAACGTGCTTGACGGGTACATGTAAAAATTGAAGAAAACCACAAAGAACAGAAAACTAACATCACAGTATAGAAGAGAAAAGAATTCTGCCAGGTCGCTGGGATTCTTGATATTATGGTGAGCAAAACTATACTATAGTATACTACATGTTTCAACTTCTACAACCACTCTACAAATACAAAAACTCTACAATAAAGTTTTTCGCTTGAAAACGAGCAGAGATTCCACTGCTCGAAACGTCGTGTAAAAAACTCAATAAAAAGAACGGATGTCCAAGATGTTTGGCTTAATACTCTGCAAATACTTAATTGCCAGTAGTCTCTTGTGTCTGCAAATTATTCGCTATCTGCAAAAAAATGGCCTATTCAGAAAAAATGTTGAGGTGAGATGAAGCTAAATCGTTCCAGTCCGAAAACATCCCACGAAACTTACGGAAATTAGAACGGCGGAGCCCAGGACTTTTTCCAGCATCAAAATTCGAACTTTTTTTCGTTTTCCCGGTTAGATCCACTCTCTAGAGTTCAAGGCGCGTCTCTCTTTAGTTCGTACCGATACCGAGTTCCAAAACCGTCTCCTTCTCGACAAAGATCCTCGGAACTTCTTTATCCCCGAAAGGGTACGGCAGAAAAAAATCGATACCACCCTCGCCAGTGGTCACTATAAAGCGCCTCGGACGGCGCGGGCATTAATTTAAAAAATGAACTTTTCTGGAAGAACTGTTGAAAAATGGATTGAAAGTGTAATCATTGGACAGAGTAAATAAAATGACACCTCACATGACATAGTTCACTTGACAATTAAAGCTTTTCATTCAAATTGACGGTTAATTTCCTAGTCCAGTCAATTAAGCCATAAATTGGTTCAATTTACATTCAAAGGATGCGAATTTAAAAGCCCTATCTGATGAGAGAATAAGATTTTAATTTCAATTAACGTAATTTGAAAAATCGCTTTAATTATTAAACTATTGTTCTGGACACGTACAGGTCTGAAATTATTTTAAGAGACCCTAAACATCTGTTAAAGGTTAAAGAGAGTCTTTGCCGGTTAAAGAAAAATTTCATGTTTTACGGCCGGAATTCCTATGAATTTGTGAAAGTACGTGTCCAAAAACTAACAAAAGAAATGCATTTCGATGAATATTAAAAATATTGCAAACCAGATGTGCAGCCAGGGTCTCATGGGTGAACAGAAAATCAAAAAACTGAAAAACCTTTCAAAAGTTTAAAGCTTTAAAGCTTCGAAAAAATGCCTTCCAGAATTCCCATGTTGCCCTATATGAACTTATATGTAAATAGAGAGTTCAGTTTGCACAAGAACTTGTACTTGTACAACAAGCACCATATTTATTTACTTTTTGTAGCGCCTCCTACAGTAATTTTATTATAACACGAATACGCAATCGCTCGCAGGACACATCTCGGTCACAATCTTAGAAAAGTTAAACCAGAGGAAGTAGGATACGATGCCGGCGTCTGTTACCAGTTTGCTCCAATCTGTCAAGTGTGAAAATGCCAGTGACGTAGCATTGGTATTGTAGCACATAAGAAAATATTTTATTGAAAATAATAATGGAACTAAATTACTATTTGTAACATTAGTAATATTATGCGTAATATTATTAGCAAACATCGACTTACTATTAAATAAATAAAAATAATTGTGAATTAATAGTCGTTGATAACCCTGGAATTACATCTCCTGCGCCACGGGAAAAACTGCTCAAAAATTTAAATAAAAAAATTGTCTACAAGTTACAGGATTAGAAAAATATTTCCCAAAATAGCATTATTGACTTCACTGCGGTATATACTAAATGATATTTCAAAGATTTGGATGTAAAATAACTGCTTTTAGAGTTATTTGAAATAATTTAATTGTTGCTGAAAAACGCCATTATGTGTTTACCTGTGAAACGTAACTCCAGGCTCGTTTCTACAGCCGCTGCTTTTACAACCGTAATCTGCACATCGCACCATTGTAAACAACACAATTATTTATAATATTAAAGTCTTGCGAACTTAAAATGCAATTTATTGCAGAAAAACACATAGCCAACGAAATGTTTGGTTTTCGCCTTAGACATGGCGTCTCATAATTTTTGGTAACAGCTGTCAATATAGCGGAGAATTGCGCGCGTGGATTCCATTAGATTACATATTCTGAGGTCACAACCCACAACCCCCCCGTACCTGACACTGACAGCTGTCTAATGTCTCTTGTCTTGAATGTCAATTGAATTTAAACGTCATAAAAATGGTCATAAAAGTAGAAAAATAAAAAAGTATATAAACAAAACTTATTTACATTATTACATTACATTAGAAAACCGAAAGGAACCACACAAGAATTATTTAAATAAAAAGTATATTTAATAGGAAAATCTGGAAAATCATAATGTCTAATCGAGCATTACCACAAAGTAAAGAAGCCCTTTTAAAATCCTATAGAACGAGGTTGAAAGATGATGTGAAAAGTATGTTGGAAAACTTTGAAGGTAGGAATTAACGTTATTTTATAAAGTAGAACCGGCTTACATTGTCCTTTTTCTCCCGAGATACCTTATTTTCCATGTAGTAATCTAATAATTAACTATTACCAAGTACCTAAGTAGGTAAAGTGACCATTCGTCCACCAAACTGTTCCGGCATTTCGACCTTTCCCACAAAATACAGGGTCTTCATAGTACAAAGTGTAGGGCCAAAATTGATGAGATTGTCTAAATTGATTTTCCAATCAAAAGTTGTCCGTTTCTTTAGGCATTTAACAGGGGGTGAACCACCTTAAGTAATAGGTGTACAATTTGTTGGAAATGCACTGTAATGCTAAGGCAATACTGACAGAAATATTTGTAATACCTGTATAAATATCACATAATACCTGAAAAATATAAAGTATTATGTTTATTTTATAAAACTTGGTAATATGTCTTAGTAATACACTAGAATTGTTAGGAAATTGGTGGCAAATGGGGCAAATCGAGCCAAATACTTGCAGTTTGTTTGAAAATTAAGGAAAAACACTCGGAAAAACATGAACTTTTTGCTTTGTCAGTGTTTTCTAGTGTGCTAAATCTGGTGTCCGATATTTATAGTGTATGGAAACTAAACCAACAAACAAAAAACAGCATATTTCAGAGAAATTTTTATGCTCATTTGAGGCAAATCATCTTATTAAAAAATATCCCCTGAAGGAGCTAGCCTGTGAAGATGATAATGATATTCAATTGGATTGGAAATAAGAAATAATAAAAGTAATGACAGTGACAACTGTTTTGCAATAAATTGACATATGACGTCATGATGTGACTTCCAGCAGTTATCATCACCAGTTTAAAGGTTCCTACTGCTAAAAACAGTGGCCAGAACTGTAAAACAGGAGGGGGTGTCCAGATTAGCTTGATGATTTTTACTTAAGCAATTTTATGGTGTAAAAATGATCTCTTAGTTGCAACCATAGGTGTGACATTTTGGGGGTCAACTGATATTTTTAACTTTAACTGATAGTTTGAGACAGAACATATATGGGTGCTCCATTTCCCAAATAAATGTATAAGTACGGGCAGACACTGCCACATTTGACACTGAAGGAGTCGAAGTACAGTCAATTTAAGTTGGCTAAAAGTTTGTTAGAGTGATAACCACCCTGGTGGAAAGAAAAAACTGAAAAAATCCAAAAAATGCAGGACGCTGATAAATGTTCTCCATCTTCTTTGACTTCCAAAACTTTAGTGCCATTTTTGGCTCAAAATTTGTTTGGATACTGTCCTTCAACGTGTTAATAATATTTTTAAGGGTTTTTTACTTCTTAAAATTTCTTATATTAAAGTCAAAAACTTTCCAGTATTTTAGGTGAAAAATGTATTCTTGTCTTAAGTTGTTAAAATGTGCCATAAGCGAGAAAAATTAAACAAAAATGTTTTTGTTTTATCTTCACATAGGTAATTAGAAAATGACGTAGTCTTTGGTAAATTTGGCTTAAAAAGGAGGTTTTAAAAAAGCACTTAGATGAAGTGTGGTGTTAAATTCTATAACAAAATGGCAAAAGTTATAAAAAGGAATGATTAACTGAAACAAATAAAATTATAATTTGCAAAAGATATTACATGACTCTCATCAGTTTCAGTAAGTGTTTTAATTATTGGCAAATGCAGTTTTTGCTATTTTGTGATACTTTTTAACAAGACAAACACAAATTTCAACTATGTAAGTGGTTTTTATCACCTACTAGTAGATTAAGCAATCACTCTGTAATTTGGTTATTATGCAAAGATGAAACAAACAAATTATAATTTGATTTTTCTAATGTAGAGTAGGTACATTTTAGCAACTTGATAGTAGAGCTTATTAACCTAAAATACTCTGATGTTTTTGATTTTGACATAAAAAGTACCAAAAAATCAAAAACATAAAAAATATTTTGAGTGGTGGATTGGCAGATTGGGACCAAAGGCAGCAACAATACTACATCATCTTCGCCGACGTTTCGTTTAATTTACTTAAACTTTTTCAGAGCTATAATAATGACAAAATTGTTATTTTTATTCTAATTTAGAACACACGTAAACCCGAGCATAAACCATAAAAAAAACAAATTAAAACTTATCAACAAACGGACAAACAGACATGGCGACCATCCGTACTTGTCTCATGCTAAACATCATAAGACCAGTCTTGTTACAGTATTAATTTTTTAAGTTTCATCTTAATTACATGACATATGTACTAGACTTTTTCAAATTCACATTAAAGTTAATTATAATCAAAATGACAATAATCAAAATCAAATTGGCATGGTCAATTTGAATATGGCAAATTAACACTTGTCAATTTCAAGTTAACATTAAATAAATCACATGTGCTGGAAACCCTTAATTGTTTATTGCTTTGTCAGTGTTTAGTGTGTATTAACTAGGAAAATTTTGGGAAAATAAATATCGTACTACATTTGAGGTAAGGGTTTTACATCTCTTACATTATCATGTCAGAAAGCTTTATGCGCCAACATGGACATATTGGCAGATATGCCCTTCTGATATGATAGTCTCAATATAATATATATTACTCAATATTTTATATCATTTTAATAACAGACTAAACACTAAGTTTAAATAAGATAACACATATTTATCATATGACATCCTTTATGACTCGCTATTACTATTCAAAGCTTAAGTTTTCCTTAGGTCAGTTTTAACTGGTTACTAAGACTACCTAATAGCACAGTCAATTTGGACTGAGTCGCAATGGAACTCGGATAGCAAAGGAAATGGTCGACTTCCTTTACTTGTTTTGTGGTAATACATGTTAATGTGAGAAACACATCACCAGAAACAAGTGGTCATATTCAGTACTGTGCCAATTCCAGTGCGGTTCAGTCAAAGTCGCCATAAGATTTTCAAGCCAATGATAAGTACCTAGCGCGTGATGAACTTTAACTAACTTAATTGGATATAACAGAGAATAAATAATTTTGCATTGTATTGTATTCGATGTGCGTGGTCGTAGGTATAGTTATGAAATTCATAAAAATTAAAAAAGTCAAAATTGCCACTTAATTGGACAACTAGAATAAGGCGCCTCATTGCTGAACGGCCAAGTTGTGGACTTGACTGAGAAGTTTTGAGTTTGTGTTTTTAATTAGCTACCTACCTACTTTTCATTAATAGTATTTGTTCTACGTAATGAGTGAAAGGAGTAAAATATTAATATTATTACCTGTAGTCATTTTAGAATATGAATTAAATGTACCTTTAAGATAAAATCAAAAAGTTTCACACTCCCGTATTCTATATACCTACCTAGACAATGTTCCTGAGCAAAAAAAAATGGTAAAATAAAATATTGACTACATCCATGTCTGCCAAAAATTCGAAAAAATAAATTTTTGCCCGAAATTGTAACCACCACTCATGTATTTAGCCCTGATCCCGACCTGAAGTTTTGAAATCGACTCGTTCTCGTAGACCGGATATTTTGCCAATAATCTTCCTAGAAATGTTCAAATTTTCTCCTGCCCCAAGGTTTTCTACGCTTTTCGACCGATTTTCCTTGTCTAAGCCTCTAATAAAGTTAATGTTTACATCTCGGAAAATCACAGACACCTAGTTAGTGTCAAGTGAATCGGAACCATTCGGGATTTTTGGCAAAAATTTGCAAAAATCTGCATCTTTCGTTTCGAAATTCAATTAAGACGATTTCTCGACGTCCCAGCAGAAAAGTGGTTCCTAGGTGCCGAAAGGAAAACATTCCGAGGTGTCCCCTGGGATAGAAGGCATTCGATTGGATGCACGGTTTTGGCACAAATAGACCTCAAAGTGGCAGTTTGAAATGTTAAAGTGTAAAATTGAAAGCTAGGTTCTTAATTTGGCCAGATTGAGAGGACATTCGTGTAGTATCTCTGTGAATTATTTCAGTTTTTTTTCCTGCAAAAAAGTGGAATCTACAGTGTGTAATGTGAGAAAATTACACCGAAGTTGGCAAATAATGTGACAGAAAAACTTTTGTATCTCGCCTGGTATAAGAGCTAGACCAAAGGTAATAACTGATTTTTTTTCTCTTCACGTCTTCTAGTTACGCATATACAGCCGGAATTGGGCCACTCTATAGTTTTCGTAAAAATCGCACAAAAAAAACTACTACTTATACTATATTGGACACTTTTTCTTTATTGTTTTTTAGACATTTTTTACTCACTCTGTATTAAAGTGACATATTTGAGAAGATAGTACTAAAAGTACCCAATAATATGGAATTTCTGGTGGTACCACGCTCATTGGGTCAATCGTGTAACTAAGGGGTTCTAAAAAGCCAAGAAGTTGACCATTACAAAAAAAAAACTAAAAAACCGTCCCAACTTTGCCAATTTTCCTAAATTTTTCTATTAAACTTATCGGAATTAGACTTAAAAACGTAGCACTTAGACATATGATAAAATCTACCAATGGGGAGCCCTATACCCCACATAGCCCAGGAGTTACCGTAAAGACGTGACTAATTTGGGTATCAAAAAACCGCATTTTGACTTTTGTACTCCATTTCTCAGCCCCCCCGCCCCCCTCCCTCAATAGGTACCACCGTACCACATTTTTGGAAATGCCGTTCATTTCTGTACCTAGGCCCGTCAAATTAATTGTTCAAAAGTTATAAGCGTTAAAACCAAAAAAATACCAAATATCTACAACCAAAATTCAGTATGGCAGAGATCCTTATATATATCTTCTCTGCGTTCGGATATAAAAAAATAATGTCCAAAACATTGAAAGCTTTGAAAGTTGGAGAGAACTGGCGTTATGGACTTTGGCTCACTCCATCCCTGGAACAGCTCCCGGTTTGTGTGTAATATGCCATACTCGTGTACCTGAGTCACTTATAGTATATCTTAACTTTTATTACTTTTATGCTAAGTTATGTTTTTTTTTTAGAAATAATAAAACTTGCCAAAGGAGAACATGACACACAACTATCGAGATTGACTCAATGTGAGCAGGACACTTACGAAATGCACGTGCGAGCAGCAAATATAGTTCGTGCGGGGGAGTCTTTAATGAAGCTGGTATCTGACATCAAACAATATCTGATATTAAATGATTTTCCGTCAGTCAATGAAGCTATAGCTCAGAACTCGAAATTGTTTAGGTAAGCAACGTGATTTTTTAGGTTTTTATACTTAGTAAGGTAAGTTCTGCCGAAGCCCTAGAGTTATACATTACTGTTTTCCTGCAATGTTTCTTTGCCTTTGAGTTCCGTAGAACACGGTTACTTTGTATAACTTTGGCAACTTATTGTAGTAATTGTTTATTGGCTTATGCAGACATAACAATAATTTAAATTAAAGGCAGGTAGGTTTTCCGCAAGTATTGAAATAGCGATCCTCTTTCTAGGAAGCTTCACAAATCGAGCTATAATACGTCTAAATATTGTTTCTTGAATTTAAACTTGCTCTCGAACTTTTCAGTATACGATGTGAGTATTTGAAGGGAGGAGGCTTATCTCTTTCACGACCAAAGACATGTCATTACCTCATTATAAGATCGTCAAATTTGATGGTATCACTTATATTTCAAGTACAGACGCTCTGATAGGTCGGTGGTGGTCTGATTTAGAGTTTTTAACTTGTGATCGATAGTTTGTTCCCGCAATTTTAAATAATATTGATTTACTCTAAAATTGAAACCTCAAGAATCATAAATCACATATTTGCACTTTTGCTTGAACTTTAAATCAAACATGTCCTTCCCAGCAATAAATACTTCAAAGTTCCATAAAAAACCTTAAAGAAAATTTTCCGTGACATTAAGTAACAATTTCGAACCTTTTACTTCTTAACAGTAAATCTTACTTTAGCCTACTCTCTGCAGTAGTTATTACTAAATGGAATCATTGAATACTACTAAATAGTCGTCTACTTTATAGAATTTTATTTTATTATTTTGAGAGTAAATATTTGAAATCCTATTAAGGTGGGATTCCACAATTCACTCGCGCAACTGTTCCGCGAAACAAGACTCGGCCTGCTGCTCTCGCATATCCTTTTACATGTTGCGAAACGTTTCGCTGAATATCGACGAAACAAGGTGAGCGAACAAGTTGGCGCGAAACAGTTATGTCGGTAGTAATTCCGAATGCAACATCAAGAGTAATCAAGACAGCATCAGGCCGAGACTTATTTCGCGAAACAGTTGCGCGAGTAAATTTCGCAACGTGGAATCTCAGCTTTACGTAGTAACAACGACTGAAGTAATTTTGGTGACGTTAGCGAAACTCCCAAAAATAACTTTGAGATAGTTGGGTGCATAAGGTAATTTTAATAAGAATTATTTCTTTGTTGTTACCGCAAATGTGACATTAAAATTGTGGAACTTCTAAGTCGTCAAATAAAGTAATTTTTACGTTAGTAATACTTTTTATTACTTCTTTTAGAACTATTTTTTAATGTAAGAGCACTGTGAGAATTTGAAGGTTGGCATCAGTAATATTAGACTTCACTCTGTAGCGAGTCACGATATATTATTATAGATTTATATATGTTTATTTCCTTATTTTCAGGACTAAACAAGTTGAATGTGACCAAAAACTCATGTCCCTCCGGGATGACATGGCGGCAGATTTATATGACTTGGAAGAAGAATATTATAGCAGTATAAATAAATAATTAATTAATACGTTTACTAAGTATTTATTTTTTTTTAAATAAAAATCATTAATAACTTGTTAAACATTTATTCCGATATAAGCTCAAACAAAACATGGGTCAACAATAGTTATCTTAAAACAACATTTAATTGTACTGCAAAGAAGTGGGTGACTGTGCAGCTGAAACTGACAGTTCCAGATCAGCTGAAACTAACCAGTTTCAGCTGAATACTTCACAACGATACAATTTTTACATTCTGCGGCGTGAGACTATTCAAATCTCCGTGATATGTTGGTGTATGTGAATGTTTCGAAACCTTGATATAGACTACATTTTCATGCGTATGCACTCTGGCTCTACACCGTTTTGATTGCTCTTGATTACAAGTCCATACATATTGCTTCTCGTTTTTACGTCTGAATTGGTACTCATAGCCATACAAAACTAGTACTGGTAAATTTTTGAAGAAATGGATCGTTCCTAAAACAAAAATTACTTTAGAGGGGAAACAAATAGTTACTGTCGAAGCACCCCCGTAAATAGTTTTAGGTTGCAGCCGTAAATTATGATTAACACTAAAACAGAAACTTAGCTCAATCTGCAAAGTTCCAGTAGAAAAATTACATGGCGTCATCTAACGATGGAGGAGTCTTCTACGAGGGGCTTTCAACCATGTGCGCAAATGAATTAATTCATTTATCTATTATGTGTTAATTAGAAAACGTCATCTAGAAGAGTTTTGTTCCTCCATCCTTTTCTTTTGACATTTCACAGACTACTAGATGACGTTTTCAAATGAACACTCTGTATTAGTGAATTCTCATAGGCGCGAGGTCGAGATTTCGACCTACACGCTCAGGTAGTTACGCCCTAGAAGAAACCAAACTTCATTCTCTTCTAGGCAGAAGAATCACAGACATGTTTGGCATTACTTCCTACTCATCAGTGTGGTATACCCCAAACCTGATAGGTTTGGGATTGGGATAAGTTCTACCCAATATTTGACTAGGTTTCTTGCTGCGAGAATGGTGGGAATGATATACGTGACGCTACCTAACAATGGCCCGGTCTTCCCAAGGAACTACAAACTGCCAAGGCCAAGGCTGAGTTATGGTTACCAGCTAATCAACTGCTCATCGACCGTAAGATGACCTAGAGTTTGCGCATTTTAACGAGGTTGCTGGTTGTTGGGGAAGGGTGGTCCTAAGAAGTTCTATAAGGGTTCGTTTGGAGGGTGCATATAGATTTGGCAGTAACAGGATGGGTAGATATGCATATCTGCTTTGTAGGCGGTCGTAGGAACGCGGTTCTGAAGTTAGAAATGTTATTTTCGGGTGCAGAAAACACCATCTACAATTATTTCGGGGCTTCGTCCCTTTGCCCTTAGTCTGTATTATACAGATTATATTACGATTTCCAATAATAGTAAAAATCTTAAATGATCGCTCTGTTTATATGGAGACAAAAAGGCAATAAATCCTGCTGAATGTAGTCGCATTCAAGGAATGGCGTCGTAATAAAATGTACGAATAACCCAGACCACCCGATTGGCTGTGCAGCGTCGCAACGAGTGGTGATAATGCTGAACAAGCGGGGAAATTTCCACAGAACTACGGCTCCTTCACATTACTGTGCGGAAAGATCTTGGAACGTATTATCCTGAGGAGACTCCAAGACGAGTGTACACGCCTAAACGTCGTGTCCGTCGAACAATACGGCTTTTGGAGGGCTACATTCAGCAGAATTGCAGGTCCTGAAGACCGTTGAGAACGTTGCAGCAGGCGGGAACTCCAGACAGACATCTGGATTAGTCCTGCTGGATGTAGAGCGTGCGTTCGATAGGGTCTGACACGAGGGCCTGACCTACAAGCTGAGTGACTTATGTATATCGGCAAACACTTGCCGACTTATCGACAGTTACCTCACAGATTGGACAGTAGATGTAAGGGTCGCATCCTCCCTGTCGGCGCCCAGAGCGCTAGAGGCAGGTCTCCCCCAAGGGTCGGTGTTGTCGCCGCACCTATACACGCTGTACACGAGCGATTCCAAGGACTATGCTTGCGCTCTATGCTGACGAGACGGCTCTTTATCCAAACACCGGTGAAAAGATGTCGTGCGGCGGAATCTCCAGCTAGCTTTCGACGACCTCCAGGAGTGGCTGGTACGCTGGAGGATTAAGATCAATCCAACCAAGTGCCAGATAATCCTGATAGGTAGACGTCGCGTGATTCCATGCCATCCCGGATCAACTTGTGATCGATGACATCGAAGTGCCGTGGCAAGACTCAGCCATTTATCTGGGGGTAACCTTTGATAAAGGGCTCCCTTTATCCACCACAAAGGACTTAGGACCCCATGTCAGGGTAGCCGCTGCCAAAGCTAGGGGGACTATGGCCTCACTATACCCCCTGCTCAACCGAAGAAGACATCTGACCGGGAAGGGGAAGCTCCTGCTGCTGAAAGCCATCATGCAGCCGATCCTAACATATGGATCGGTCTGATGGGGGAGTGCGGCGAAGGCTCACCTCTCAAGGGTGAAAAACTTTGAGAGGTTGTTAATTCTGAGACCTGACAGACTTTCTAGGCAAATTTGCATTCACCCATTGTAATTGCAAAAAATACAATAAGTACTCTTCTGAAAAGTTGATATCCTGAGGCGCAGAAGTGACTTTTACCTAATGCGGAAAAGACAGTATTTCTGAGTCAACTACAATTACTAAACTATTAAAATTGTAACACATGAGACAATTTTCTAATTCTGAGACTTGACAGACTTTTTGGGCGAATTTGCATACACCCTTTGTAATTGCAGGAAAAGCAATAAACGCTCTTCTGAACAGTTGATCTTCTGAAGCACAAAGATGTGTATATGCATACGAGATAAAAAAAGACATTGCTTCTGAGACACCTGCAATTAAAAAACTATAAAAATTGTAACAATTGAGTCCAATCTTTAATTCTGAGACATAAAAGTTGATATTTAGAGGGACATAAGTGAATTATACCAAAAAGAAGGAAAAATAGTCTTTCTGAGACAACTATAATTACAAAACTATAAAAATTGTAACATCTGGGTGAGTGGGGGTCGATTCTCTAATTCTGAGACATGACAGACTTTCTGAACACATTTTTATTCACCCATTGTAATTGCAAAAAATGCAATAAGCACTCTTATACTAAATGAAGAAAAGTGAGTCATCTGCGGAACCCTGGAAGCGGTCACGGCACCAGCTACGATATCAAGCTGCAGAGTAGAGCGACAGCAGAGAAGCAAAAAACGGCCCTGAGAAGCAAGGGCCATTCCCGCAAGATATGTCATGCCAAACCAACCAAGCTGGCGATGAGGCTATCAGATATGAAAACAGGAAAGAGCGTGCAGCAGAGAAGTCTGCCGGTAACAAGCAGAGGAGTTAGAACCATAGACAACCGGGCCCGGAATCCCCAAGCACAAACGGGGTTTTTTAGTGGGTAAGAATCCCCCACTGCCAGACAGCAGAGCGGGGCTGCCCGGTGTCTTGCTTCGTTTGGTGTTCGTTTGGGCTTAATTGCAGTCCAGTGTACTGGATTAAGTGTGTTTCTGTTATCTGCTCCTTTTCGATGGTTGCCTCTCGTTTTTTATTGCAAAACTCGTATTGTTGTGACTCGTTTCTAAATCAGTTTGTCTCTGTTTGCGCCCATAAATCTGCTGTATGGGTGCAGAGCTCATTCATTGCGCTGTGCAGTTAGTTGTCGTGATTTGATTACATTATTCGTTTTTATTTCTCCGTATGTCCCAGTAGATTGTTGTTGTTGTCGCCTAACCATACTATTGTCTGTCCTGGACTGATCAAAGCTCGGGGTAATAAATCCAGCCAGACTTTCTCACGTAAAGTTATGCATTTAAGGGGTTTTTAAGTGCGTAATCAGATATTTAATATCTTGTTATTGATTTACTGAATCAATAAGTAATGAAGTGAAGAACTGCTTAACTTTTGCATCTCATTAGCTTGACACCTCTTTACAAGTTGTGTTTTTGGATTCTAATATATACAGTTGTCACGAGGTTATCTCTTGAGTTCGCTTAACCCTGTCGAGGCTCATGTATGATGTCGGGGACACTGTTTGGCAGTAGTATCAAACTCACTCACAACGGTAGGCATAGTTTATTTAAACAAAAGAAACAAATAAAGTATAGACATTGTGAATTACTATAAAACGTGGAAGAACGTGGTCATAAGGACTTGAGCAAGTGTACTCTTATTATAAGACTAATGACAACTGACAGGTGCCATCTACTAGGAGAGATGTGTATACCATGCCAGGTGTGATCGGTAGGGAGGTGCTGATAGGATTTTGTTACAACTTCTCCCCCTTTTCCACACGTACCGTCCCGGAAGTGTGAGGAATAGTGGTAGTCTCTCTGCAGCAGGGGCAGGTAGGTTTCCTTATGGGCCGTCGGGTCTGGATACAGGCGGTTACGTCCTCGAGGTCAACGGTGCCCTCCTCTTCTTCTATATCGAGGCGGTCTTCTGCGTCAGCGGCATCTTCGTCAGGTTCTGGTAGGGGTGACTTGGCAGGTGGGCGACCTCGCTTTCTGATTGGGCGGACAGGTACAGGATTCTCTGAGTCGGTGGTCTTGAAGGGCGTCAAAGCAGATGCATGGTATTTACCCACTGCTTGGCCAGGTTGGTCGGAAGATGCCAACTCAAATGTAGTAGGTGTGACGATTTTGGTAATGATGTAGGGACCGTCGCGCTTGGGTGTAAACTTTGAGGTGTAAGACTTCTTAGCGTTACTCAGACAATGGCTATTGACGAGCACTCTGTCTCCTGAATGTCTCCTCCACTCTGTCTCCGAAAATTGCGACCTGGACAAGGTCGCAATTTTCGGTCAGCGTACTTCTTTACACGATCTTGTTCCATTTCATGGCGGTCTCGGGCTTCACGCAGGGTAGTTGCAAGAGAGCGCAGATAGGGAGTAATCTGACTCACAAAGTTGTCATTCTCGACGATAGCTCGGAGGTCACGTCCGACGTCATCTGGGGTCCTAAGTTCACGTCCGAAGGTCAAATAGGCTGCACTGAAACCTGTAGACTGTGTTCGTGCAGTATTCATGGCAAACCTTATGGCTGGCAGTTTATCTTTCCAAGCGGTATGGTCCTTTTGGACGAAGATGGACAGCTGGGCCTTTAGATCACGGTTCTTACGCTCCACCGGGTTGGAGGCTGGATGATATGCGGGACTCTCGAAACACTTGATGATCTTTGCCACATCCGGATCGTCCAGTTGCTCCTGTCGTATCATATCAGCCTTCATCTTGGGCAAGTCCATCTCTACCAAGTTCACCTCTGAGACCGAGATTGGTGGGCGAGACAGCATGTCGGCAATCACATTGGTTTTCCCCGGGGTATAGTCAATATTGAGGTCGTAGGGCTGTAGGGCGAGAGCCCATCTCGCTAGTCTTCCAGTTGGTGATTTTAGGGTCATTAGCCACTTAAGCGGCTGGTGGTCACTTTTTACAGAGACTGTCGCTCCTTCTAAATAGCCTCTAAACTTGTTCGTTACAGCCCACACCACAGCCAGGGCTTCTCTCTCAGTAGTGGTGTAGTTCTTTTCGGCTGCGGTCAGCAAGCGGCTGGCATATTCCACAGGTCTCTCTGCGGCGCCCTCCCCCTGCAGTAAGCATGCGCCAATAGCATAGGCAGACGCGTCTGTTTTCAACACATAGGGAAGAGTTGAGTCGGCTTGCCGTAGTATTGGGTCAGAAGTGAGCAGTTCTTTGAGTTTCTCGAAAGCATCGTTTTGAGCTAGTCCCCAGGTCCAAGAAGCATTCTTTTTGGTCAGTTCAGTCAATGGGCGCGCCACGGAAGCAAAGTCATTGATGAAGCGCCGGTACCATGAGCAGCTTTGGATGAAAGACAACAACTCCTTGACGTTACGTGGTGAGCGTCGATTGCGGAGTGCCTCCGTTTTTTCCGGGCTAGGAGTTATGCCAACTGGTGTGATAACATGTCCCAGATAATTCACAGAGGAACATGAAAAGTTACATTTATTCCGGTTGAGTCTCAACTTGAAATGGCGAAGGTGATCAAACACCCTCTGCAGATGCTCTAGGTGTTCTGCAAATGAATTTGACAAGACTATCACGTCGTCCAGGTACGCCAAGATGTGGATATCTTGTAAACCAGATCGGAATCGGTCGATGAGTCTCTGGAAAGTAGCAGGCGCGTTTCGCAGGCCGAACGGCATTCGCGTGTAACGAAATGTGCCGAATGGACAGATGAATCCCGTCTTATCCCGGTCACACGGTCGAACTGCTACTAGATGGTATCCAGCCTTTAGATCCAAGGTCGTCATATACCTCGCTCTCTTAGCTGCATGAAGTGTATCATCGATACGTGGGAGGGGGTAGCGGTCAGGACAGGTTTTGGAATTCAGCTTTCGATAATCCACGGTAAGTCTGATGCTACCGTCTTTCTTAGGCACCAGTACTACAGGTGACGCGTATGGGGACTCGCACTCCTCTATTATGCCTTGAGCCAAAAGGTCATCAAGTTCTTGTCGGAGCTGTTCCTTTCGGGCTACTGAAAGACGATATGGTGGTACGGCAACTGGTAGGCTATCACTAAGCTCGATAATATGCTCAGCATATGGAGTGGCTTCCGTACTTGGCATAAAAAGGTCATGATTGTTCTGCAATAAGTCATCAAGGCGGCGTCTTTCAACTTCCGTCAGTTTCAAGGCCTCCTCGCCTCGTAACAGAGTCATTTGGTTTTGGTCCTTAACCTCGGGTTGGATTCCACAGAGCTTCACATCAGTCAACTCGACAAAGGAATGCTGTGTCTGCGGGTCATCTCCAAAATACCAGCAATTTTGTGGTACATCAATCACAATGTTGGCTTGCCGAATGAAATCCACACCTAGAAGAGTTCTGCTATCTTTATGGGCTGGAATCCAGTGGAAAATGGTGTTGTGCTTACGCCCCTTCAAGTCAATCGAGGCTGTGAAACACTTGGCCTCAACTGCTATAGTCTTTCCATCAGCAAGGGTCATGTACAGAGATTTAGATTCAAAGGGCACATTCTCATCCATCAGAATCTGACCTAACTTTGCTCCAGCTATGTTACACTGAGCACCTGAATCAAGGTATGTCAATCCATAGTGCCCCTCTACCTTGGCGTATGTGAGGGTGCGCATGCTCACAGGTGTCTGGAATTGGGTAACTGATGTGCCGAAGAACTCAGTCAGCATTGTTGGGTTAATAGCATGGGCTGGTGTTTGCTCCCTTTTGTTGCATTTCGGGCAATTGCTCTTAATATAGCCTGGTGTTTGACAACCATAGCAGGATACAGGTTTTGTCGCACTGGTGTTACTGAAGTTTTCTTAACCGGATGGCGGGTGGCTTGCAGCTGGGGTTCCATTTTTACCACTTGCACGGGCTCGTTTTCTACAGACATCGATAGTGTGTCCATAATTCTTACAATAGCTGCATATTACATTACACTTTTGTTCAACGGCTGGTTTCTTTTGCTTCACATTACGGTCGGAGTAAGTTTGCTCTACTACTGTAGCTGCTTCAATGAGATCTTGGAAGGTACAGACACTTTCCCTAGGCACTTTATCCCTTATCTTGAAATTCAGTAGGCCATAAACCATATCCAACTGAATGTGTTCTGTCACAGCAGAGTCACCTTTCAAATGTGAAAGCAAAGCACGACATCGACTAACAAAGATATCGGTTTTGTCATTGTCCTGTTCCTTGGAAAACAAGTCTCGATAGATCTGATGTGGGAGTTTTGAAAATCCAAATGCATGTCGCAAAGAGGAAATGGCTTCATCAAAACTAGTTATGGAGGTTTTTATACCTTGCCACCAAGCAGCAGCATTATCTGACAACAGCATAGATAAACCTTTTAATGCATGGGCGTCTGTTATTTGTAAGCAGTCTTTATACACTGATATGGAATCGATAAATGCTTCGACTTCATCACCAGGATTTCCACTAAACCGTGACTTGCAGCCACAAAAATTTGTAGGTGAGTTGATGTTTTGTGATGAGGAGCTCGCCTGAAGTCCACTAACTGTAGCATTTTGTAAATTGGTCAACAATTGCTGCAACATTTCTGGAGACATCACAATTTGTTGCACAGGGGCAGCAGTTGCATTTTGCTGGGATGGCTCTTGCTTGGATGCGTCTTTTCCGCCTGCCATGGTACCAGAGCGTAATAGCATATATTTGGTACAGTACTATGATAAACTGTGGGATTTTACAAAATCAGAAACAATGTTTTGAATTAGCTGTGAAGTTCGTGCTGTTTTTGTAGCAGCTGATTCTGACAGCAATGACAGAAATGAATTTGACGGACGTGGCGCTTTCCTTGTCGCTCCCGGACGTTGCGGCGTTGCGTCGGCCAGTGTGGAACCAGGTTCGAAAAGAACTGACGGAGTCAACGGAGTGACGTGGTACGATGCACCGACAACACTGCGCGGGAAACGCGAAGAAGCGAAAGCGTGCTTTGGAAATTAACGATTGAGGTTATGTCAACCCGATGCACTATTACCGTTTTACACGAGAAAATGAGTCGTTACTGTACTACCCGCACTATGTTCGAGATAAACACGAAAACACATGCGATATGCGGTGGAGACATCACCAAAAACTCGGCTTAAGGTCCAACGTTGGGCGCCAATCTTGTCACGAGGTTATCTCTTGAGTTCGCTTAACCCTGTCGAGGCTCATGTATGATGTCGGGGACACTGTTTGGCAGTAGTATCAAACTCACTCACAACGGTAGGCATAGTTTATTTAAACAAAAGAAACAAATAAAGTATAGACATTGTGAATTACTATAAAACGTGGAAGAACGTGGTCATAAGGACTTGAGCAAGTGTACTCTTATTATAAGACTAATGACAACTGACAGGTGCCATCTACTAGGAGAGATGTGTATAATATGCCAGGTGTGATCGGTAGGGAGGTGCTGATAGGATTTTGTTACACAGTGAAGATTGCAGTGTGTTGCAATTTTCGTTAGTGTTGCCTCTCGCTACATTCGTGGGCTCAAACTACACCTTCGGTAATAATGGCTTACATTATATGCTTGTTGGATAATATACTATTAACGAGGTGTCTCCGCCACAGATGATCAGCGTATGAAAGCAGGTACCTACCTTCTACCTGCCCACTTATAGACCTTCCATGAATTACTGAGAGAAGAAGTAGAATTATATGGTTACCTGAAAAGCCTCACTGAGGGAATAATGACATTGAATAAAATTCACGCATTTGTAGTTTATTGTTTCTCCGCGCTAAACTTTTTTGACAATATTAACAATGGCCGATCTCAACCCATCGCAGTTAACTTCGTTCGGCTCGTGATTGTGGTCTAAGCTAGTATTGTCAGTGAATTGAATCGTAGATCCTGTAGTGACAAATCTGGCTCTGCACTTGCTTTTTGTCCGGTCTCCAAAGACGCATCTCCAGTAAGTACGGTCGGTGCTATTATAATGTAGTATAAATGTGTGGTTCCTGAAGATAATTTGAGGTCTACTCCTCCCTTTACTGAAGAATACCACAACTAAAAAAAAACATTTAATTTTTAGTGTAAGCTGCGTGCAAAATCGACCTTAAGTAAAAATTTAAGATTTAAAAGACATTTAAGATTTAAAAGACTTTATATCTTCAAGACTCGAATATGATCATATGATTGAGGAAACATTGGGTAAAGTATTTCAGTGATATAATACAGGCGGCTAACACACCAGTAAAATTTACACATTAGAGACAAAACTGAAAAAAAAAGTTTCGCAGGCGGCCCAGTTTAAGCACATACAGGCAAGTAGTTATACAGGGTATCCGGAAATTTCTATGCCAAATTTCAGGGTATGATTCTACTTTAAAAAATAAGAAAAAGTTTCATATAAATGTGTGTCCGGAAATGTCTCTATAATGCGCTAGAGCGTTTTAAAGATGACGCCCAAAAAGTAGTTTTTATAATTTATCTTAACAACTGATTTATGAAATTGTTTCAGTTTTGGTCTGGTATCAGCTACTATTAATTAGGGGATATTTTGTGTGTTAACGGCAAACAGAATTTCAAATCAGAGGCGTGGCTATAGAGGCACCTAACAATATTTGTTCATTTTTTTTAATGTTAGACAATTTTTTTTATAATTTTTAGTTAATTTTTTTATTTTGTCGGTTAATTCTAGGTAAAAAAGGTATTCTTCAAAAAATGTGTAGCATTAGTAGTTTGTGAGAAAAACGGCGATAGAGGTAGTCGTGTCATAAGACACTTCTTAAAAATTAATATTATTAAAATGTCAATAAAAAAGAAAACTATGATTTATAACAAATGTTCGAAATGACCACCATTCATTTCAATACAGCTCGTCAACCGGTTCCGCATAGGTAATGCCTGGGGTGTTTCGAATTACTTCGCATTGCTCTGTTATTCTTTGTTGAAGATGCGCTTCATTTTCTATTGGAACAGAGTAAACTTCAGATTTTAAATGTCCCCAAAGAAAGTAACCCAGTGGGTTCAGGTCGGGGGATTGCGGAGGCCACGCAACTGAACCACCTCGTCCTATCCACTTTTCTTGATACGCCCGGTTTAAATGTTCACGTACCTGAACGGTTTTAGTGACTGTTGTTGAAAATTTCCAAAACAGAACTTTTAGGTACATTTTCTATCACCGCCAACTTCCTGGTGCTAACTTTTGGATTCGTCGATCGATACAGCATCCAACACCCGTTCTTCTACATCAGGATTTCGGGTAGACCGTTATCTACCACAGTTGCGTCTATCTGGAACAAATGTGTCGTTTTCTCTTAGTCGTTGGCGCAAACGAGCAAATATGTTTTTGGAAGGAGTTCGTCGTCGGGGGTATTTTTCTTGATATTGCCTTAGAGCTTTATGACTGCAACCATTTGCCCTACCATACATAAAATGAATATCAGCCATTTCCGAAAATGTGTAGCCTTCCATACTGTGACGGTAATATTACTCAAAAAAATAATAACTTTATTTACGGTGAAGTTTTACGTTTAGGCAAAAGTCAAACTGACAGTGCCGCAGTCAACAAAATTAACCGTATTCAAGTGTCATACTGTCACTTTATGGCCAACTATGAAATTTTAATAAAATCATGTTTAAGAAATGTCCTATGACAGGACTCTAGCTCTATCGCCGTTTTTCTCACAAACTACTAATGGTACACATTTTTTTGAAGAATAGCTTTTTTACGTAGAATTAACCGACAAAATCGAAAAATTAACTAAAAATTATACAAAAATTGTGTAACATTAAAAAAAATGAATAAATATTAATAGGTGCCCCCATAGCCCCGCCCCTGATTTGAAATTCTGTTTTTACTTGATGTACCAAAACTGAAACAATTTTATGAATCAGTTTTTAAGATAATAAATAAAAACAACTTTTTGGGCGCCATCTTTAAAATGCTCTAGCGCATTATAGAGACATTTGGCATTGGAATTTCCGGACACCCTGTATATCTCTTTTTTAACGTTAATATTTTCTAAAGTGCGTCGTTTCAGGAAATGCGACATAATATTAACTAGTGACATACGATAGAACACCCCCAGGAAAAAGATTTCTCAAATTCTAGGATTTGCCCCGTTTGTTAAACTCTTGCGAGGAAAAATGAAATTTTTTTCACTCGGAAACAATATATTAATTCAGAGAGAGACTCACAGACATTTTAGCATAAGAATTCTTATGGCTCATCTTTAAAAAGGACACTGTTCCGACACCTCCACCGACATGATATTGAAGTGACGGAAGTCTGTCCAAGAACATGTTCGCGGAATGTTAAGTGCAAATCGAGAGCACATTATAGTTAAAGGATGCTGTGCAAGAACAAGCAACATTCTCCAGCGTATTATATCAATGCTACATGATAGACGGCTCTCAATGCCAGAAGCTGCCCCCTAAAAAAAGATAGTCCATAGGTACATCACAGAGGTAATCTTGAGAAGACAACCCATAAACAAAGATCAACATGCCTACAGTAAAGGGAAGTCGACCGACATGGCTCGCCACTCTGTAGTGCATAAAATACAGAAGACATACTCGAATAAAAAAGTGCTGCTGGCACTCTTTTTCGATATTGAGGGAGCCAGAAAAAATAATATGTGCGAGTCCCTTAGAGCCCGGGAGACTCCAACACAGTTGGAAAACTGGGTCAGATCGGCGCTCCGCAACCGTAAGGTGACGGCTTCTCTGGGAGATCACCGAAGGGAAATAGGGGTCGAGGGCGGCTGTCCACAAGGCAGCTGCTTATCACCTCGACTATGGTGTCTCTTAATGGACGGTCTTTTGGAGAGACTAGACCGTTAAGTGCGCAAGCGTATGCGGATGACGGACTGGTCATGAAACCAAGAAAGTTAGTCGCCAGGATTTGTGATGGTGTACCCAGACGGGAGTGTCAGTCAATCGCAGTACGCAGAACCTCTGCTGATAAAGCCAAGGCTAAGTACCTGGGGGTGATCATCGACAGCGGGCTGACAGCTGGAAAAGGCACGTAGAAAAAGCAAGCAATAAGGCAACAGCACTGATCGATGTGGCATGGCGCAGGGCACTGGGCAGGAGGTTGGTAATCAGACTGAGGATATCCTATGGGTCCGTGGTCTGGTGGCCAGCGGTGGAGAGGGGAGGCTTTGATGTTGGCCAAACTGCAGATAACAGTCTGCCTAGCCATAATGGGTGCGTTCAGAATAACATCAGGAGCAGCACTCATTGCCTTACTGGGCCTGCCGGGGCGTCCAATCTAAATGAAGAGGCGATGGCTTCCTGCAGGAGGATGGATTGCTGCGACCAGTGGAAGGAAACAGCCATGGGAAGCGGACACAAGCAGATCGCCAGCCTATTGCAGCGGGACAGCCCAATTGTATTGTTGCAGTAGGGGCGCCCTTGCGATCGGCTGAGACTAAAACACTCGGGATAAACATCCCAATAAGGGAAGAATTCAAAGAAGAGCTGCGTCAGCAACCTTCTGAGAATAATCAGGTATGGTATACAGACGGATCAAGAATGGCTGATTCACAGACGTCAGGAGCCGGAATATACGAAGCAGGCCATGAAGAGCGCAAGAAGCCTTCCTTGGGAAGCCACACGACGGTTTTCCAGGCGGAGGTGCTAGCAATACTCGGTGGCCGCACGATCAAAAGTCAAACAAGGAGCAGAAGAGAACATCTTCATCTATTCCGACGGTCAAGCGGCCCTCCGAGCCATCTGCAGGAACAGGAGGAGTTCAAAGCTGGTTTAGGACTGCCGGGATGCTCTAGACTTACTGGCAGAAACAAAAAAGGTAATTCTGGGATGGGTTCCTGGAGACAGGGGCATTGAGGGAAACGAGCGCGCCTATGAATCGGCCAGACATGCTTTACTGGACCAAAGAGGCCTCGTGGCTACTTGGGAGAAGCCGGCGGTGCCTGGGAGACCTTATAGGAATCCTCACTGGCCACTGCAAACTAAACCGACACATGTACCTCCTAGGAAAGGTTGACAGTCCACGGTGGAGCAGGGGAAGAGTCGTCATACCACTTTCTGGGAATGTGCTGTAGGTGGGCGCTGTAAGGATGTTAGGATAGCGTCGGCAACACTGCACACGATTGGACGCGCCGGCACGGTTATTGCTTTACAATAAAGCCATACCAACCAGTTCCCATCATTCAGCTGTTTGATTTACACCTGACCTTATCCCATCCCGATATATAAATAATACATGGAGCAGCTAGGAACGTGACCAATAACGGCTTGCAGATATATTGTTATAATGGAGAATAGAGGTATTCCTCCAATGCAAATGTCCGGAAATCTCGTCGAGGCATGGAAGTTTTGGAAACAGAGGTTTAACACATATCTGAAAGCCACGGAAATCGATAAAAAGAGTGAGTCAATGAAATGTGCTCAACTTTTAACATTTATTGGTGAAGAGGGTATCCGAATATACAATACATTCTCATGGGAGAACGAGGAAGAAACATTAGCGACTCTTTAGGCCAAATTTGATCAGCATTTCAATCCCAAGAAAAACATCACATTCGAAAGGTATAAGTTTTTCACCTTGAAGCAGGTTGAAGGTCAAACGATCGAGCAGTAGTTCATTACCGATCTAAAAAGCTTGTCTTTATCATGCGAGTTCGATGTTTTGCGAGAATCGTTGGTGAAGGATGTGTTGGTTTGTGGCTTGCGTTCTACACCTCTTCGAGAAAGACTGTTGCAGGAAGATGTTTCGACTTTAGAAAGGGCGATCCAAATTTGCATATCAATGGAATGCACCAAACAACAGAGTAAGCAGATCAACAATGGGATGGAGCGCCTTTCTGATTCTGTAATGCAGCGGGATGTTGGCGTTGCAGCAATTCGAACATCAGATGGCAACAAGGGGAAGACATTTGGCTCATTAGGAAAGGCCAGATACCCAATCAGAGGCTCAGGACAATAACAGCAACTGTGTCGAAGGCAGGATTCGGCAGCACCTCAAACTAAAAGGAAAGTTGTCAGAAGTGTTCTACTTCTCATGAATATAAAAAATGCCCTGCATGTGGTAAAAGATGTTATGATTGTGGTAGAGATAATCATTTTTCACCTTGTTGTAGAAATAAACAAAAATTGAAATTTAAAAATAGAAATTAGACCTTAATATAATAATTAATTAATATAATAAATAAATATAAATCAGAGTGAAGTTGAGGATAGTTCTGATGGTTTTTTGTTCATAGGTACCATTAATAGAGACATCAGTACTTTACAAAGCAATATGGAGAACTCAACGGGATACAACATGGTGTCGGAGGACTCATGGATGACGGAAATTGAGATTGATGGGCATAGTCTTAAGTTTAAAATGGACACGGGTGCTATGGCAAATTTGATTTCAGTAAGTTCTCTTAGGCATATAGGATTTGATTTCTCAAATGTGTATAAAAGTGACACAAAATTGACCTCTTATACTGGACATAGTATTCCAATATTTGGCAAATGTATTTTGCAATGTAGGTCTAAAAATAGAAAAGAAGATATTCTATTTTATGTAGTGGACTCTAATAAATTTTGTCCAATTCTGGTTCTAAGAGGCTGTGTAGATTTAAACTTGGTAAAAAGAGTAGATAACTTAAATTTGGAAAATACTAGAGAGCTAGATGTGATTTTAAAGAATTATCAGTCAGTTTTTGAGGGTATAGGTTGCTTGAAGGGAGAACATCATATTGAATTGAGAGACGATGCAATTCCTGTTACTAATTATCCTAGCTATAACTTTTGCTTTGAGGGATCGGTTGAAATATACCTTAAAAAATTTAGAAAAACAAACGTTGATTGAAAAATGCGATGATTCAGCAGATTGGTGTCATAATATTGTTATAGTCAAAAAACCATATGGTCAACTGAGAATTGCATTGGATCCCAAAAATTTAAATTTGAGCATTAAAAGACATTATTTTCAAATTCCTACGTTGGAAGATCTGACTCTCAAGCTTTCAGGTTCAAAATACTTTAGTGTAATGGATGCGGCTCAGGGTTTCCTTCAGATTAAGTTGGATCGTGTAAGTTCCAGACTGTGCACTTTTGCTACTCCTTTTGGGAGATATCGTTTTATGAGACTGCTTTATGGCATTTGTAGTGCACCAGAGGTTTTTCAAGAGAAAATGTCTCAACTTTTTGGTGACAAAGAAGGTTGTACTTTCTATATAGATGATATATTGATTTATGGAAAAACTATAGAGGAACATGGTTTTAGAAGAAGCTAGAAAAAATAATTTAAGGCTCAACAAGAGTAAATGTAAATTTCTTTTGTCAGAAGTGAATTATATGGGGCATGTTGTATGCAAGGATGGTATAAAACCAGACTTGGAAAAGGTACAGGCCATTAGAGACATGCCCCCCCCCTCCACTGGATAAAACGTGTTTACAAAGATTTTTGGGCATGGTAACTTATATGAGCAAATTTATTGAAGGCCTTTCAGAAAAGACTTCTCCACTGAGAGCACTATTGAAAAAAGATGTAATTTTTCAATTGGGCAGTTCTCAGGATAGAGCATTTAATGAATTAAAAAGCATTTTATCAGACACTCCTTGTCTAAACTTTTATGATGTTAGTAAACAATCAGCAACAATATCGGTTGATTCATCACAGTCTGGAATGGCAGCGGTTCTGCTTCAGGAGGGTAGACCTTGTGCGCATGCTTCTAGGGCATTGACTGAAACTCAATGCAGATATTCGCAAATAGAAAAAAAGAATTGCTGGCTATGTGGTTTGGCCTAACAAGGTTTTCTCAATGTGTCTATGGAATAAAAGACCTAATGGTTGAAACAGACCACTTACCTTTAGTTAGCATTATTACAAAACCTTTACATCTTTGCCCACCACGCTTGCAGAGGATGTTAATCCAATTAAGGAAATATAATTTCAATTTAGTATATAAACCAGATAAAAAATTGATATTGCCAGACACTCTTAGTAGGGCATATAGCAAAGATAAATTTTTTGATAAAGGCGTTGACTTAGAGATTGAATCTCATATTTGTTTAGTGCAGATGAATATAGACGTTACTCCAGAAAAAAAGAAAATAAATTGAGACATTGACTAGTGAGGATGGATCCAGATTTAAAAACTTGGAAAGATTTAGTTCAGAAAGGCTGGCTGAGTACGTTGGGTGACTGTCCAGATAATGTTAAGTTTTACTTCAGATTTAAAGGTGAAATTTCAGTCATAAATAACTTGGTCTTTAAGGGTCAAAATTTAATTGTTCCTAAAGCTATGCAGAGGGAGATTTTGAACAAATTGCATTACAGCCATTTGTCTTATAGAAAGTGTGTTGAAAAAGCGGCCTTGTCCTTTTATTGGCCAGGAATGCGTAAGCATATCGAAGATTTCATACTCTCTTGTACAGTATGTCAAGCTCATAGTAAATCTCGTACGCCGGAGTCCATGATACCTCATGACATTGTTTTGCGTCCTTGATATAAACTGGGTACTGATATTTTTCATCTTTGTAATGAATCATACATTCTTGTAACTGATTACTATTCGAAATTTGTAGAGGTTGTTAATTTAACTAGTTATAACGTTATTCATAAACTTAAAGCAGTTTTTGCACGTTTTGGAATACCAAACATCTTGATCACTGACAATGGATCAGAGTTTTCCAGTCTGTCTTTAAAAAGTTTGCAAAAGATTGGGATTTTCAGCATCAAACTACTTCACCATTATATCCACAGTCAAATGGTCAGGTGGAACGAGCGAAGTGTTATAGAGATGGGAAAGATCCTTATCTAGCCTTGCTGGAATTTAGAAATATTCCTTTAGACAAACATAATTCTCCGACAAATGCACTTTTTAAAAGAAATTTACGTACTGTGTTGCCTCAGGTGATTTCAAAAAACAAAAAAATACCTTTCAGGAAAAGTCAGTTTGATAAATGTATAAAACTTCAACTGAGACCAAAGTCTCTCTGGACACCTGCTCGTGTGATCAAGAAGGTTGGGATAAGGTCATATTTACTTAAGTTAGAAAACAATAGCTTCGTAAAGAGAAACAGTCGTTTTATAAAAATTGTGAAATCTAGACAAGTGGTTGAACATTCTCAATCAGGAAGTCAGGACAATGAGTTGCATTTATTTGCAACCTCAGATGACTTGGATACAGGTGGCTTGGTACCATTTGAATTCAGCTGGTTTAAAGGTAACCATACTGATGGGAACGACAACCACATAAACTGTCAAACGGGGTCGTCAAATGATGGTGAACTAAATTCACAAACAGCAGATGACAATTTGGAAACAAATGATTGTAGTGTGTCTAATGTAAATAGTCGCAAATGTAGTAGTGGTAGTAGTAGGTATAGTTATGGTAGTGACAACGATAATTTCACTGATTGTGAGATAATGAACACTGACCCAAGTTCTAGTGACTGCAGTGACTTGTATGATGATAATGTGGAAAACCTTGAACTGAAAACGGAGGTAGATGACAGAATCAGTAAATCAGGCAGGAAAATTAAATTACCTGCTAGATTACAAGACTGCGTTTAAATGTAGTTGCTCTAAATTCCAATCTTTACAGAAAGCTGGAGTTGTAGCAATTGTAGTAGCCTCTAAGCATAATTGAAGGATTTTCTTGGAACTTATATTTGGTTGTCAAAACTAAGATTTACAAAAATTTTTTTTAAGCCAACTATACCATATGTGTTAATTGTGTTGTGATATATTGTCTGTGATATTAACTATTAGCTACTGAAGAAGGGAGATGTAAGGATGTTAGGATAGCGTCGGCAACACTGCACACGATTGGACGCGCCGGCACGGTTATTGCTTTACAATAAAGCCGTACCAACCAGTTCCCATAATTCAGCTGTTTGATTTAAGACACCTGACCTTCTCCCATCCCGATATATAAATAATACAGGCGCGACTGCACCACAGGACACTGGGGAGCCGCTTTCCTCCGGCTCTGAGATGGGCGAGATACTCTCCTTCATTAGAGCGACGGGTCAACTCTGGAGGGAATGACAGCCCAGGTGGAGTAGGGATGGATGGATCGGGGACCGTGAAAAGGGCCTTTAAGGCCTAGTTGCAAGACTTCGACCGCCCAATGTTCACTAGTACTACTAGACCCGAAACCGGTACGAAGACCCATTTGCACACCCACCACAATAACATCAATCGTATTTTGTTTTAAATTATTCATATATAACCTGGCAATGCCAGGCATCACAATAACGGGTTCTGGTGGCTGCTTACTGGTTATTCCTTCAGTTCTGGTCTGGTGATTTTCGGATGGAATAAAAATACACATATTTAAATTGTTAAGTGGTAATGGTGATTTATTTAGTAAGTACATTGGGAAATTCCAAATATGGTAATAATAATAATAATGGTAAATTTGTAATAATTATAGTGGAGGATATGTTACTCTGACTTTCTGCGATTTTAAGACGCTTACATCTCCAACGAAGGTAGGAGGATGAGAATGAATCAACACTTTGGCGTACATACCGTTTTCAGAGGTAAAAACTCTTGCCCGGCATTTTTTAGAATCTTCTTTGTTACAGGTCCATACTGTTTGTTTAATGGTGCGTTGTTTGATTCTATACTCGTATCCTCTCATCACCAACATTGGCAACTTTCTTTTAAAAAGGAAATGAATAATCTCTGTAAGTAAAAGATAATTATAATGACACATAATAATTTCTACACAAAACAAATTACACAAAAAAAAATCAACGATAAGCTTTCGAGGATGAATTGGTTATACAACATGTGCCGTATATTTCTACAGAAGATGTAATTTTAAGGGTTGTGCCTTTTAACGGTTATCAGTCGAGGGTTTGCAAGCCGACGTGCGTTATTATTAATATTCTAAATGACAGATGTTGCAGTCAAAAGTAAACTTAACTTAACCCTCGCTTAAATAAACTTTGTGCAAATGAGGGTTAATGTTGAGCTAAACGAACCGAATTATAAAAAAAAAATTAAGAATATTGTTTTTATTTTACTGTAGTTTAATTTACCGAATTTAAACTGAAAAATATAAATATTAGTATCAAACCATAACAATGCAATCTACGTCATATCTGGTGTTTTAACTTCAAACTGAAGTTTTACTGATAGTTGTAAAAGCCGCCCTTAGTGGTTTACCAGTCTAACCTATATAGTTAACAAATACATCTGTCAGTTTAGTTGCAGCAACATCCTTATGGTGTTGAAATGTTGGTGGATGACAATGATCGGAGTAAGTAACCGTGATGATTTTACCTTTGGTTTGCAGTCGACCCTTGCACTTGATTTTTCTTTTAAGTTTACACGTCCACATGCTTTTATCAACATATTTCTGATGTAGAATGTATTCGTAGCCTGCGAGTACCATTATTGGATGCTTTCTGCCTTTTATAATATATACACCTGAAAATAAAGATTTCAGCTCGTGCAAGGTATCAGTTTCTTGTTATAGTAAGTTACAGATGAAAATAATGTTTAATAAAGTCTTTGTTTTTATTTGACTAGACACATACAATATGACACAAAATATAGACACATCAAATATGTCGAATGTTTTTAAAATATACATTTTTAGTTTGTTTATTATTTAATAATTTATTATTTTATTTATAGGGCTTTAAATTAGGAAGTATAAACAAAAAAAAGTTTAGGTTTCACCAATGCACTACTTTAACATTTTGTGAAGACAATAGGTTCACATCTTCAAAGTACGTAGGTGGATGGCTGTGATCCAGAACTTTAATTCGCATGACCTTCCCAAAAGTAAACAACCGTGCTTTACATTTCTTGCGATCTTCTTTGATACATGCCCAAACCGTTTGCTTGTCGTTGCGTCGCTTAATCCTGTATTCAAATCCATTCCAAACAAGCATGGGCAATTTTCTCTTCACCATGAAATATATGGTTTCTACAACAGAAATTATGTTTAAAGTTGTTGCAAAAAGCAGAAAATTGATTTACGCAATGAATTCGCAATGCCACATCGAAACACAAAACTTTGATCTTTTTTATGTACCAGGATCAAATATTAGCAAGCTCAAGTATAAAGTTGCCCCGTCCTCTTCAGTAAGACTTCATCGATACCCAACTAACATTTTGATATTTATAAAGGTAACTTTCTAGATACCATTTTATAAAAACTAAGTTTTATTAAAATTTTGTGGAAACGTAACGGTTTCATTAATATACCTCTTATAGGACTTAAATGGAGAATCTTATAAGGGTAACGATGACTATTTGTAAGTTTCCTTATAAATTCCTTGGTCGAAGATAAGTGGTAATAAAAATATCTCTGAAACCATAAGCGAACCGTCCTTTAAAACTAAATGTTTTATAAGAGTAACAGAAACTTATAAGAGGATATTAGTACAAGGAGCGCCACCTATGCAAAATGTTTTGCTAGTTTTATCTTTGTCTCTCATATGCCTTTCAATGGCAGATTCATATATCCATGTTATGATGTGGCATCGGTCATTTTCCATTTTGTCGACGAAAGTAAGAATATTTAATGGCTGGCGTTTTGGGATAAGTGTGTCACAAATGAAGGTAGTGCGGATGGATCAGAGTGCCAAAGTGGTTGCCAAATTAAATATACTGTGAAAGGGAATACGTTACCCTCACAAAAGAGACGCGCCTCTCAAAAATTAAAGATATAAAGAAGAAAACATAACCTTGAACGTTCATCTATTCCAGTAATTTTAATGAAACTGATGGCAATAGAATAGGTAAATAAGTTTAACGTATACTCTATTTACGAAAATAAATAAAATATTATAGAAAAAGAATAATTTGAGGTTTTACATCATTATGTAGGTACTATAAAACTCAGCATGGCTAACTTCATTTGTTTCAGCACAATCCGACATAATTCTTTATAAACACTAGAAGTTCTATAGAAGTTATTAATTCCCATAAAAAACTTGCAAACTCCTATAAAACATTGCCGTTGTAGTATAAAACTTCTCTGGTTACAATACTATACTTCTTCTTTAGTTACCAAAAACTAACTAAAAGTTCCCAAAATTTATAACGGGCTATACAAAAATTGTGGACCAACGTATTTATAAAGAAAGTATGGAAAACCTTTATAAAACTTTTTTATAAATCTGTTAGTCTGCCCCTAAAGTTTTATAGGTATTGCAACCAAAAGGTTCTTGTTACTTTCTTTTAAAACGTTAAAAGTGTAGGTACTGGTATTTGTAGAGTCTTTTAGAAAACACTAAGCACCTCAAACTTGCAGAACCATCTATAAAGCTAGATAATTATTATAAATCTCTTATAAAATCCGGTTACCATTTTAAAATACCGAAAGCATCCACGAATATTAGTTGGGTAATTAAAGCTTTCAATATTCTGGGCTGATGTAGATGGAAATTAGGATGCCCCTAAGAAAGTCTTTGCAGTAGCACCATCTATCAGCAGGATGGATATATGGAGCCAACGTAGGAAAAATGTGATGCTAAAAAGTCGCAGAACTGTTAGTTGGTAAGACCTATAGTCCAGTAACCTTTAATGTAGTATAATTTATAAATGAGTACTTTTTTAGTATTATAGGGGAAATACTACGCCTGCCCTAATAGTAAAAAAAAGACTGTACTTCCTTCACACTGGCTGCAATCATTGTAAGTAATAGCTACGAATCACAATACTGATGGTAATGGGAGAAAAAGGACAACATTTTTCACAAAAAGAAAACGAGGTACTTTTCTCAGTATTGTCATTCAGAGGTTTTGCCTATTACGCTTTTGGTTGGGTGAGAAAAAAGCGAGGCATTCTGCCTGCAAAATTTTATTTTACAATCCCGTTGAGAGAATTGTGACATGTTATATTTTTACAATCTAAAGTGTTTTCCGGGCTTTGAAACCATCGTCCACTGGCTGCGGCAGACATTATCAAAGGCGATGAGATAATGGGCGAAGTGATCTCTGGTGCTTCTCGACGTTGACTGAATCGACCGTGGTGAGCTCCGTGATATTTATTCCCCCGCCGGCGCCGTTGCAGTTGAGTGACTGGGGTGGGGGTAGTGATGGCGCGGGGTTTCGGCGCACTTAAACTATGTTGTAGAACCCTGTTAAATATGTATTTTTACATTATATTATATAGGTATTCAGTTTTTTCAGTCACAATGCGGCAACAATGTAACTGTCTGGGTTCACGAGTATGTGTGTATAGTCGGTTGCGTTTTTGTTGTTGCTTGTCGAATCAGCTGTTTTCGTTCTTTAGTAAGTGGTACACATACGGCACTGTATTAATTAAGTCGTCATTAATGTCGTGTAATGTTTTATGTTTTATTCTCAATAAACGTTAGTATTTTCGACCAGGTTGAACGGGTATTTATTCAACAAACCCGTTTCCAGTATGCATTTAGAAACGTACTTTCCTCCTTCCTGTTTAAATTGTTGTCGTGTTTAAAGATCTCAATGACCTCCCTTGTTAGTCTTGGATAGAAACGCTGCGAATGATATATCGACCTCATGGAAAAGGATATCGTGACCTTCGGAAAGAGCGCGCTACTTCTGACTTTTGTATTTGTCCCAGCCTGCAACTCCTATTGTCTTCCGTAATCCTCGTGTTGACAATGCGTTTTGTGGTGCCAATTTTTACTGAACCACAGCCAAAGTTCTAATTCATTGTCGACAGTGTTGAGGTGTAAGAGGAAATTTTGGTTCGCCCTCGCCATGACTCCAAATAACAAAGGTGTCGTCCACGTATCGGTACCAGCACTTTGACTACTTATTTGCCGTTACCAACGCCTTGGCCTCGAAAATTTCCCCATAAGATAGTTAGCTATTCCTGGACTAAAGGGGGCTGCCCATAGCAAGCAATGGATACAGCAAGCACGAGTTCGATAGGGCCGTCCGTCGGATGGCCCTATCGACCGAATGAAGGAATTAAGAGCGCCAGGTACTATATATCCACAAAATAGCGGACAGGATCGGCAGGTTACTAGAAAAGCACAATGTTAAAACTGTCTTTAAAACCACTCGTACAATACAACAGAGCTTAAAATCGGTCAAAGACACGTAGTAGTAGACAGTAGCAGAGCACGCTCTCTCCGAAGGTCACGACATCCTTTTCCAACGAGGTCGATATCTTATATCAGTCGCAGTGTTTCTACTCGAGACTAACGAAAGAGGCCATTCAGATCTTTGGACACAACAACAATTTCAACAGGAAAGAGGAAATTACGTTTCTAAATGCACACTGGAAGCGAGTTCTACGACATACTTCAAGTACGCCGAAACCCCGCTCTACCACTACCCCCACCCCAATGCGACACACTGCAACGCGACGGCGGGGGAATAAACAAGCTCACCTTAGGCGAATCAGTCAATGTCGGAAAGGATCACTTCGCCCAATGCCTCATCGCCTTTGATAATGTCTGCTTAAAAGCCCGGAAAACACTTTAGATTGTATTTTGACCGGCCGTGAAAGCCTTCACAGTCTTATATTACATTTTTAGTCTTCCATTCAAACCTCTGACATAGTTACACGTCATTTAATAAATAGGTAACTTTTCATTCTAATCGATTAACTTCATGAAAATAAAATGTTAACAAGTGAACAGTAATCTTGACCGAGTAGGTTAAATCTGAGGAAGAGCTTTCTTGGGTGGGAAATAAAACTCGCTTTCGATACGATTCCATATCTTCATCAGGACTACAGGAATATTATTACCATGTAGGAGTGAGAGTTACAAAACTTTATGATGATATACCTACTGCTCACTGTTTTTGTATGAAGGCAAGTGGCCTAAGATGTTTTGGGTACGATATAACAATCACTAAAAACAAATATACTGATTTTAAATGATATCATTCTTAAGAGGCCTCTCAAAAATAATATAATGATGGAGGTGTTTGTTCTGGAATATTTTGTTTATACAAGGTTTTGTTCCCAGAGAACTAACATTCAACAAGCAATAACGGTTCTTTAGCTTATTATCCAAACAACAAAATTTACTTGGGCATGGCAACGCAGCCATTCGATGGTGCAATGCCCAGGCTGGCTTGGAAGACCTTGCGTTTGAATTGAACATGGTCTCTTTCCTCACGGGCAGACTGGGACGAACGAGGCGAAGATCTACAACTGGCAGGAAGTACCTGATACACGGACGGATCCAAAATCGACGAAAGGGCTGGCTCCGGAGTGAACGGGAGATCGGAAGGCAACTGCATAGCTGAGAGCCTGGGCCGATTCACCACAGTGTTTCAGGCAGAGATGCATGCCATTGAATTATGTGCCCAACATCTATTAGAGGAGGGAGGACACAAGAGATCAATAAAGATCTCCTTGGATAGTCGGGCAGCGCTTCTAGCGCTTATGTCTTTGCGATGCAATTCCAAAACTGTTTGGAATTACCACAGAACTCTGAACACCCTATCGCAGGAGAACAGCGTCACAATGGTATGGATCGTGGGCCATCAGACAATGAGAGGGGCGACTCTCTAGCTAGGAGGGCGGCGGGCTCTGCATTCGTGGGCCTGGAGCTGCCATTGGGAGTCCCATACTCTCTGGTCAAGGCTGAACTTCAGAAATGAAGCAATAGAAAGTCCTAGGACTGGTGGGAGGAAATTTATCACGGGAACAGGGAGGCCAAAAGCCCAAACATTCACAACTCTCAGACTAAATAGGAGACAGATCAGAGTGGCCACTGCACTCTACACAGGACATAGCCACCTAAGATCTCACATGCACAGACTCGGACGGTTCGAAGGGACGGAGTGTCGGCTGTGCTTGGAGGACGATGAGACAATTGAGCAGTCCTATGTGACTGCCCGGCTATTGCCAGATCGAGATACTCACTGTTCGGAGAGACGATCATTGAACCTCAAGACGCAAACGCAGTGTCGCCCGAGAAACTCATCAGATTCGTTGAGGGTCTGGGCATAAAGGGTGACAACTAGAGGAGCCAGCAGGGCAAACCTTGCTGGTAACCCTTCAAATGAGCCACAATAGACCGCAAGGTCGCGCATGAAGACTGTATAAGTCTACTCACACTGAATACAATACAACATAATACAACATCCAAAAAATCTCACTTTTCCGTAGAAACAATAAGTGCAGAACTGCTACAAAGGTCGCATAATATTGCGAGTGGTACTTGAATGAGATATCTATCAATAACACAGTGGAAGAGGTGAACATTTAAATGGTAGTACTATAACCATAAGTTTCAAGTGGAAACACTTTCTGCAGAAAGTGGGTCATTTCATTAGACCATGTAAAGACAGAAGATTGAGGTAATCTGGATGAGAAGGATAGTTTTACTACCAACGTACAATAAAGCGAAACTATTGAAAAGTTGTGGGCATTTATGGTGCCCGGCTACAATGGAAACGAAAAAGTTACCAGCTTGGGGCATGTGGAAAGTGTGGCAAGACTAGAGCTGTTAATAAACCATATCTAAATAAGTGGTTGAAAAAGGTGACTAAAAAGTACCTTGTGAAGCAGTTGAGAACATTTTACATGACTAATACCAGTCCAGAAAAAGACAATTAAGGGGGGGGAGAGGGAATTCATGTTAATTTGATAGTATTACAGTGGAAATGAACGTCAATACTAAAAACTAATACAGTGAATTAAGGCAAAATACTGACGATGAAGGTGGACGCTTACATTTATAATTCAAAAAATAAGTTATTTTTACTCGTATTCCGATTGGATGCTGAAGAAGCAAAATGGTGAATGGAAAACCCAATAGCGTCAACCGCTTCATCTTGGAAAGTTTTTTTGACACGAATCTCTGAAACTTTATATAAGATGAAACAAAGAAACAGTAGAAATCTGGAGATATGATGCATATATTAATCATACCTACAGGTCATTTAATTTTCATTCGAGGATACACTACGTTAACCTTTTGTGCAGCTAACTGATTGACGTCCTCAAAATAAGTGGGTGGATGTAGGTGATCTTGAACCCTGATGTGCATCGTACTTCCGAATGTAAATAATCTTGCTCTACATTTCAAAACGTCTCCTTTGGTACAAACCCAGACGGTTTTCGTCAAACTCCGTTTTTTGATTCTGTACTCAAATCCTTTCCAAACCATCATTGGCAACTTTCTCTTAAAGAAGAAGTGTATTGTCTCTACAACAAAAAGTAGTTTTAAACTTAAGGAAGTTTGTTGGACTTAAGAAATAGAACGATACTGGTTATAACTTTTCTACCACGATAGTGGTCGAGGAAAGTGTCACTTAAGGGATATACTATACGTCCCGAGTGACACTTTAGTGTCACTTACTGGGAATGCGCTATTGATTATTCCAGAATTACGTCATTTGACATGTTTGCCCCTCAAGGCAATATGGCGGACTAACCTATTTAAATGTCAGACGGACCTTAAAATTCATCTTGATCATCATGTTTACTGTTTGATTTGAGATATACTTATATTATATTCCTAAATTGTGACTTTAAGGCAAAAGCTGCAGGGCAGAATGTATATTTTCGTAGCTGAAGTACTGAAGAAAATCCTAAAACGTCAAAACAAATATATTCTTCATATTAATAAACTGTTTGCGGTGTTGCCGTTCTTACTATTTTTTATAGTTTTATTTATTTATGTGTTGTTATAAGTTATAAAGATAATGTTAAAAAAATAGGAATAATAACATCAAAATATTGTTCTAATGAGGATATATCATCCTAAAAGAACTAACGACATTGAATTGTCGATTCTTATTCATCATTTCCGTATAAGCACAGAAAATTCGGTATGTCTGACTACACTTTGTATGCCCCTCAAAAAGGCTTGTCAAAAACAGCTGTTCTGGAATGGTCAATAGTCGACGACATGTGACACATTTGAAACTGCCACTTCGAGGTCTATTGGTGCGGAGGCAGTGCATCAAATCGAATAGCGTTCCATCCCAGAGGATATTTTGGAATGTTTTCTTTTCGGCACCAAGAAACCACTTTTTGGCTGCGACGTCGCGATATGGTCTTAATTATTCATTATTTTATGAGTAATTTTATAGTTCAATGATATTTAAAGCCAAAAATATGGGAATCAACTTTTATTAGACCCGGTTCAAGGAGCCTTTTTGATATTTGCTGTTGTTACTTTTCGATAAAAATTGTCAACTCGGAAAGACTAAAAAAAGGTATTTTTAAGAATCCTTCATACTCTTTAGTTTTGTGTTGTGTCGATCAATTAATTGTTAATGAAAAGCCAATTGTGTCAAAATGTTTTTTCTGTTCCTTTTTTAACACAAATTATCAGCTCGAAGGACCAAACAAGCAATTTTTGAGAATCTTTTTCGTTTGTGTTGAGTCAATCAAGTACGTTTTCGTTTAAAATTTAAAAGTGTTTGTCGAGTTTCAGTGAATTTTGTAAAGGCAAGCTCGAAGACCACTATATTTAAGGATGACTATTCTACTCTTTAGAAAGTAATTTGAAAGTTAGTAAATATATTGAAATTGCCTAGTACTATATTAGTTTTAAGAAACTTTGTGGATTTTGACTGCTTATTTTTATTTGACGAAAATATACGCTCGAAGCACAAGAAACTAAATTTTTGGGAATATTTTACATTCTTTATTTCTGTGTTGTGTGGATCAGTTACTATAGAAATAATTGATGAATATAAATTTTAGAATATTTGTAGTTTTTCACCGTCATTTGTGGAAAAAATGACAAATCCGACGAACTACACGTATTATTTTAAAAAGTTGTCTTTATAGATCTGTTTTGAGAATCCTTTCAGAATTTCTAATTTTTTCGGCTCAAATTATAAGCTCGAAGGACCGAAAAGGGAATTTTCCAGAATATTTACAATACACTAAGTACGGGGTGTTCATTATAAAAATTCATCTAGTTGGCTGGGAAATGTCAAAAGAAAAGGATGGAGAAACAAAAGTCCATTTATTTTGATTATGTCATCCTTTTCTGTCAAGGGTGAACTTTCTTGAACACCCCGTACAAGAAAGCAATAATACAATAATTTTTACTAGAGATGTAAGTTTTTGGGCCCCAGGTAAAACGGGTACTCGGCTGTAGCTAGCGTATCTCGTTTCCTCTATCTAAATTTGTAGATTACTATATTATTATAATTAAATTAGACACTAGAACTTTTAAGTGCGTTAAATGTTGGGATAATGACAATGAACTTATTTAATTATTTGTTATATTTTTTTTATTTGTCAAGATATATTACAAAAAGAACACGACACTTTTTCCCCTAATGCTTTATTTATTCTTAAATATAACACTTTGTAGATACATATATAAATCAATTTTACTTTTTTTTTCGACGGCTAATAAAACTGGGTATTATCGTCCCTGGCCAAATTTTTTGAAGAAGAGAAAAAAAGGACTTTCTGTTTTTTCTTTCATTTGACTAGACCTTCAATGAAAGTAACGTTTCTTCGCAGTTTTTTTTACTATTTTTCCTTTTATCTTACATCTTGAGTAAATAATTTGGTTGCACGTTTTAGTATTTTGAATTCAATTTGGCTTGCTTATTTTCCAATTATATTTTATGTTGTGTACCCATTTAATATATGGGTTTGGACATTAATTGGATTATTTCTAATCATCTTATTCGTTTATTTAACCAAAACATTTAGGTACATATTTCAGTCCTTGTCTTCGTTGCGTGCGCATTTTTTTGTATTTGTTATTTTTGTTTTTAAGACTGAAGATCTATTTAAAATTAGCCTGGTTAAAATATCTGTTACCTCATAGGGTTTCAAAATATTTGTTTTTATACACGATCCCTCTTTTATACACGATTTCCTCTTTCAGCTTTTTTTTCAAATATTTTTTATTATTCAACGCTGTCCTTGTTCTTTCATAAAACTTGTGGAACTATGCATATCTTGTAGGGATCATTTTTTTATTTTGTGTTCTTTTTAATAAACAATTTTATAATTGTTTGTTTCTTGCATGTAGTTTTGTTATTTTACCACAACTTTTAGTATTAGTTATCGGTTTTTGGCTTAAAAGCTGAAGCTCCTTTATTTAGCCTTCGTGCTGAAGGTATAAACAAACGTTAGTATACAGGGTGGCCTGCACATGATCAAATGAATATTGTGTGTGGTTTAAAAGAAAACGAGTTTTGATGGGGTCTACACGCCTTGAACAAGTAGTAAATTCTTCAGTTCCTTGTTACAAAAATGTCCTACATTTTTTTTTATTCAGTCGTCGGATTCGATTTTTTTTTAAATAGCAACGTGGTGTTTTCCAAAATATTTGTGCTCTTGGTAATATTTTGTGGCATTCATAATTTTTACGCAGAAAAACATTGGTGGCTGTAAAGAAAATGTTATCTCAATTTTTGCTTTAATTTTGATATCATTAGAAAGCTTATGTTAAGATTAGTCTAAGTAAAAAAAATTCTTGGACGGTTGAGTTTTGTAAGAAAAAAATAGAAAATTGAAGTTACTGGAATATATTACTTATACTTGGAAGTTGCCTCAATCTTCTTTTGTAGCCATAACACATATTACATTTATAAAATTCATGGTTTTTCGATTTTTCTGATATAATTTAAGTTTCAAACGTCTCGTAAATTTTAATTTTTATTTAACTTAAAAATTTTGCATTTTACTACTTGCTAGTCAAATGATTCGTGAAATTGGCAGGTGACATATAAAAGTTGGTTGACGTTTTTAAAGGCAGAGTTGCCAAATCTTTTTTTTGAAAATTTCCGATTGTTATAACTTACAATTTTTATTCTTTGATCAGGTTAACCTCGGTTAGCTCAGGTTAGGTCTGATCAATTCAGGTTAATCCAGTTCTAGTTTTCAGGACTTCTTACGTTTAGGTTAGGCTAGCTCAGGTTAGTTCACTTCTACTCTTTATGTTAGGTGTAGAGAATAATATACAAAGCAGGCCAATACATAAAGGACCCTCAGTGGCCACTGAGGGTCCTTTATTTTTATGTTTAAAACAGGTTAACTTTCGGTTAGTTCAGGTTAGTCCAGTTCTAGTTTTCCTGGTTAGGTTAGCTCAGTTACACTTTTTAAGTTTAGATTAGGCTAGCTCAGGTTAGTTCAGTTCTAGTTACTCTTTATGTTAGGGGCAGAGAATAATATAAAAAACAGGCCCGTAAGGACCCGTTGTTTTTAATTTTTAGAATGGGTTAATTTTCGCTTACTTCAGGTTAGGTCTGGTTAGTTCAGGTCAGTTCTAGTTTTCCTCTCTCGGGGGAGCCTGTAACCCCTAGAGGGCGCGTCCCCAGATGGCGGATAGGGGAAGACGTCTCAGATATGAGTGGTAGGAGGGAAATCAAATACCTCCCGCGGATCAACAAGTAAAGAAGGGTGGGTTTTGGGTCCAACCTGGGAGTGCTTTGCGGTGCCGACGCGAGGCTGATGTGAGCTTGCTCTGCCGATGGAAGGACAGGTTAATTTTCGGTTAGTTCAGATTAGGTCTGCTTAGTTCAGATTAGTCTAGTTCTCGTTTTCCTGGTTAGTTCAGGTTAGTTCAGTTCTACTCATTATGTTAAGATTAGAGAATTATAAGAACTCACGATTCGTTGCCGCAGTTTGATTAATCATATTCGCAAACGTTATGTGTTAAGTTAATACCTCTTTAAAATTTTTCTAATATCATAACCTAATGTAATTTTCGTTTATTTTGTTTCAAGATGCGATCACATAAGTTTATTGCACTTAATGATGTAAATATATTTTTAACCCTACTGACAGGCTCGAGAGTTTTCTCATCAATTTCGTCAAATATCTTCAATTTTTATTTTCTTCTTTCTCAGTGAAAAGTGGCTCATTCAAGAATTTTTTTCTTTCAATCTGTTTTATATACCTTAAGCAACTATTAAAAAAAAATTAAAAACTTTGAAAATCTTTTTATATCACATATTTTAATTGACGTTAAAAACTTATTATGCTAAACTTACTTTCTCATTGAATGTATAACATTGTTAAATAGCAAAGATACAGAAAATGTTTTTTGCACAAAAACTATGAATGCTACAAGTTTCCGCCAAGAACAATAAAATTTCGAAAAAACATCTAGGTATAAGATTTAAAAAAATGAATCCATTCAGACAATCAAGTTCTGGTAGTTTTCGTAACAAGACACTAAAGAACTTACCACTTGCCCAAGGCGGTTGGGCGCAGTTTCTCAGAGGCCGAATTACAGAGAACCCCGAAATAAAGTAAGTGTTCGCTTACCCTGCATATACAGGGTGATTCACGTTATTCGACACGGAAGATTATGGCTAAATATTTAGATTATAAAAAAGTTTTGTATATGGAATGGATGAGGGTCTTTTGGAAGTAAATTTTAAAATTATTGTTATTGTATACAGGTGGTCCCAAAAGTATAAAATTTATTAAAGTTTTATTTTTTTAAATAAAACATCTAGTATATTAATGTATTTTCGGTATCTACGGACAAAAGTAAAGGTAGTTTTATTAAGGTTTATGGCATCTAAACCGGACCGTTCTTCAGATATTCGTGATTTTGCGAATATGCAGCATCAAATTTAATGTTTAAAATCTCAGCACTTGGTTTCTTTTCAACCACCGAAATTGGCTGGTGGGCTACTAGTACATTGAATTTTTTGCGGTATGTATTAAATATTAATTACTGTGTACCAAATTTCAAAAAAAAATTAACACTAAATTATTGCAAACTTCAAACAGTAATAACTCGTTTAATTTAAATTAGACACCCTGTATTTTATAGTATCATTAGATGCAGAATTTAGTTTCCTATCAAAAACTATTAAACATTCCTATAGCTTGGTCGATGCATTTTCTTGGAAAATTAATATTTTCTGAATTTGTGCTGATATAAAAAACGAATGTAGTAATCTAATTTACCTGTTCAGGTCTGTTCAGGTGTTACCTGACTTTGACAAAGCAAAATTTATTGTCATTTCTAGTTGTCACATATTAATTTAAAGTTAAATATTTTTTTACTGTTATAATTGGTGGTTAACAGGGAGTTTTTTATTTAATCAAAATGCTGGTTTACACAACAGAAGAACGAGTCGAACGAAGAGAAGGGTTTATGCTGAAAGGTTTCCTAACCGAACTCGACCGAATAGAGCCGTTTTTGAAAGACTGTTGGTTCAATTTTCGACTGCCAAAACGAGACCAGTTACAGAAAACCAAAAAAACTGAATTAGCCATTATTGGCTCTGTAGTTGAAAATCCCCATGTCGGACAACGAGAAATTGCACAAAACTTAAATATTAGCCAAGCAAGCGTATCAAGGTTTCTTCAAAAACATAAATATCACGACTATAAGATACAACTACATCAAGAACTCTCCGATAACGATTTTGGCTAACGAGTGGACTTTTGTATGTGGGTGTTAGAAAAAGTTGGAGAACAAGAAGATTTTTTTGAATCAGTTCTATTTAGTGATGAGTGTGATCATAACGATGGTTCTTTTAACCGACACAATTTTCATTATTATTCTGATTTTAACCCCCATGAATTTAGAGTTATTAATAACCAACATAGGTGGTCAGTAAATGTATGGGGGAGGGGGGGGGGGGGGGATAATGGGACTGTATGTGATTGGACCTTATTTTTTGACGAACATTTAAACGGAAAGCCGTTCCTAAATTGTTTGAGAAATCAGCTTCCAATTTTACTGGAAGAAGTTCCTTCTAGTATAAGAACAACCAAGTGGCTGCAAATTGATGGCGCACCTGCTCATTATCATCGTGAAGTCCGGGAGTTCTTAAATATTCGTTTCCAAAATCGATGGATTGGAAGGAATGGAGCACAACATTGGCCACCAAGGTCCCCTGACATAACGCCTCCGGATTTCTTTTTATGGGGATATGTGAAAGGAATCGTGTATAATACGCCACCAACCACAAAAGAAAATATGAAGGAACGAATCAGAGAGGCCTTCAGAAGCATAACTCCCTATATGTTACGCAATGTGAGTGAAGGATTTAAAAACAGAATACGTTTGTGTGTAGAATTAGTCGGTCGTCATTTTGAACAAATTTTTTATAACTGTTTGTTTTTGTTTGTTTTCCTCTTATGTTGACTTGTTATTTATTGTATTTCAAATTGCCACTATTATTGCACTTAATTTTGTTGTAATAGAGATGCTAAATTTTATAAGAACTCTTGTAATATAATGTTTTATTGTTTTATTTGATATTTTATGCTAAATAAAGACACTTCAATATTCAGATGACTGCTAAATAATCTTCATGATCATAATTTTGTAACTTATAAATTAATATCTGACAAATACGGGGTCTTCATTAGAAAACTTCGTCTAGTTGGTTGTGAAATGTCAAAGGAAAAAAATGGAGAAACAAAAGTCTATTCACTTTCATTATGCGATCCTTTTCTGTCAAAATTTTATAGCCTCCTAACTGAAGTTTTCTAGTGAACACCCAGGACTAATGATAATAAATTTTGCTTTCTCAAAATCAGGTATTGTAACAGTTAAAGTAGATTACTTAATTCGTTTATGTCAGCTCAAATTCAGAAAAAAATCAATTTTCCAAGAAAACGCAAAGACCAAGCTATAGGAATGTTTAATAGTTTTGATAGGAAACTAAATTCTGCATCTAATGATGCCATAAAATACAGGATGTCTAATTTAAATTAAACGAGTTATTACTGTTTGAAGTTTGCAATAATTTGGTGTTCATTTATTGACATTCCACAGTAGTTAATATTTAATACACACCGCAAAAAATCCAATGTACTATTAGCCCACCTGCCAATTTTGGTGGTTGAAAAGAAACCAAGTGCTGAGATTTTAAACATTAAATTTGATGCTGCATATTCACAAAATCACGAATATCTGAAGAACGGTACGGTTTAGATGCCATAAACCTTAATAAAACTATCTTTATTTTTGTTCGTAGATACCGAAAATACATTAACATACTAGGTGTTTTATTTAAAAAAATACAACTTTAATCAATTTTATACTTTTGGGACCACCTGTATACAATGACAATAATTTTAAAATGTACTTCCAATAGACCCCCATCCATTCCATATACAAAACTTTTTAAAATCTAAAAGTTTAGCCATAATCTTCCGTGTCGAGTAACGTGAATCACCCTGTATATTACACACACGTATTAAGGAGTTTTATTTCTTAAATATGGTGTGAGTTAAAGAACAACCTCTTTTCTCTAACCCGTCTTCCAAACGATGGGCGAATTCAGCTTTATTCTCTCTCTCTCTCTCTTTACTTCTCTGGCTTTGCTTCTGAACACTCTACTTTCTAAACTTAACACTCTACTAACTTTGCCTGAACGTGCTTGAAAAAGTAGTGACTGAATACGTCAGTTGCTTGGAAGATAATAATAGAGAAAGAAGGTGGTCATTTAACTCAAAACCAATTTAAGAAACGAAACTCACCTATTAAATGTATTATGGCTTATTCAAAATAATAGTATATTATTAATCGAACTTGAATGCCACACGTTCCTAAACGCGTGTTTTAATGGATAAGAATTTTACATCTACAACTCGACTATCTTCACTTACTGAAAAAGCCCCGATGAAGACCCAATAAAGGATCGAAACGTTGGTAATTTCGAAAGGGTGAAGTGCATTTTTCAAGTCCTACACCCGCAATACTTTCTGCACCTATAGTGTCATGATATGATATTATACATGAGGTATGCTTAGATTATAATGCTGCATCTAAAATGCCAAAATACACAGTGTGGTCGATTTAAAATAAACAAGTTAGGTTCAATTTCAGGTGTACCAAAAGTGATACCATCTTGAAAATATTTTAGGTGAATTGTCCCAACCGATTACAATATCAAATCTTCAAATATTAGGTATTGTTTTCCCATAATCGACAGACGCAGTTTTCGGCATTTCACCCTGTATAGAGAAGATTATGCATGTTACATATGCAACCACAACTGTATTCTTATTCTTCTTAACTTGTTATTCTCATTGCCAATTGTGTTGTCAATTTTTGTTTAAAGCAATTCATAGAACATCGTACAAAGGACAAAAGGTCGTAAATAACTGCGTTCTAAGTAAATAGAGCAATAAATCACTCCTGACAGTCCCCATGGTAATAATGCCGCAGCGCCCAGACAGACCGCGAGCCGCGAAGGTCCAACCTCCAATGTCGCTCCGCCTCTACATACATATGCCTCTTTACATAGGTCCTAATAGGCAAAAATTCTGATTACGACGATACGGATAAGAATAAATAGTCGGATAAATCCGGGCTAACATATTACTGCCTTGAAATAGGTACAATACATCACTTTCATAATTTTTGTAACTATATATATAGCATATATACATATATCTATGTTATAATAATTTATAAACAAAATATAAATTTCTTAAACATACTCCTAACTAGAAAATCGCCAAATGAAGAACAGATTATCACAATAATATATACTTTCACCCTTCTGTATAAATTTTCATCGGTATATACTCTCCAAAGAAAACAATATTATTATTAAGATATGTTTGTATCTAGCCCGTATATTGAATGACGACATCCTCCATTTTAGTTACAGCAACGTCCTTTTTATGATGAAAGGTCTGGCAATGGTTGTGACCAGAAGATTTAACCGTAATGATCTTGCCTTGGGTTTGCAATCTGGCCTTGCATTTGTACTTATTTTTTAGTTTACAGGCCCAGATGCTTTTGTGCAGCTTGTTTTTGTCCATGCACTTTTGCTCCAAAGTGAACTCGTAGCCATCCAGTACCATTATGGGGTGTTTTCTGCCTCTTATGAAAAATACACCTAAAATATATGAATATTGCAGTTTAGAGGTGAATATAAGATCGGATGTAGCATCTAGCACTTTGCTTACGGTCTTCATACAAAGTCAAAAAGCAGTCGATGCATGTAGCTGCAGCTCGGCTACTGGCTTCGACTAAAGAATGAAGCTAAAAAATAGCTCCATTCTCCAAGGGAACAAACTACCGGCTCTGAGTCTACCTAGTTTCAAGGTCGATAGTTAAATCAAATAAAAAGAGGTCAGAGGACATATCATAGAACCGTTTCCAAATATCGTGTGACCACAAATGTCAATATAAAGGGTAAATTTTGTAATCGTTGTTAAAAGTGATTTTAAAAAGATAAAAGAACTCTGAACCCTTAATAAATTATTAACTCTTAAAAAAATTACCATAAAAATTTATCAATTTGTATGGTAAATTTTGTTATCCAAAGTGACGCGTTTTTATTTTCAATTTCACAAATATATTAATTACGGTTAGAAATACAAAGTTCTTGCAAGTTTCCATTTTTTTTTTATAATTGAACTAAATTTGTGGTGGTAAAATTGTTATCGTACGCTACTGATAGTTTATTTCCAAAAATGTATGCTTTGTGCTCAATTTTAAAGAAAAAATGGCCTGCTACATGAACTTCGCAACTCTAACCGTTTTCGTAATATTTGAAAAACTCTCAATGTAAAAGGAGAATCTTGGAATCGTTTCATCAATAAAGTGATGTGTTTTTTTCATCATTTAGCAAAAATCTTGAAAATTGTTAGAAATACGAAGTTCTTACAAGTTGGCGATTTTGTTTCCATACTGAACAAAATTTGAGATGGTAAAGAGTAGGTAAAATTTGTATCGTACACCACTGAGAGTTTTTTCCAAAAAATGTGTCCTTTCTGTTCTGTTTAAAGAAAAAATGGTCTCCTACATGAACTTACCTATAAAGAACTAACCTACGCAACTCTAACCGTTTTCAAAATATTTGGAAAAAAATGCAAAGCTGGAAAAATACAGGTGAAGATCAAGGACAAATTTGAAGTTTGTAGAAAAATTCAAGTTAAGATTGGTACCAAAATGTTAAGAATGACTAAAAGCGTCTTAAAATATAAATTTAAAGTTTTCTCTAAGAAAAAGAGGCAAGAGTTAGAGCCAACATCAATGAAAAATTACTTAAACCTTTAAGGAAATGCAAATTTGAAGTTGTGGAAAAATGCAGGTTAGAATTAGGGTCAAAATCGTTTAAAAATTACTCAAGAACTCATTGACGAACTCAAATTGGGTTAATTTTTACAACTAGAAACTAGGTATCTCTATAAAGACAAGACGTGTCTTGTTAATTAACTACTTTCGATGTAGCATAAACTACTTGATACCTAGTAATTTGAAAATACTTCACATCAAGTCAAGCCTTACTATAAAAAAGTGAAGTTAAGTCACGTAACGACTTGTCAACTCTTTAATTTTTCAAGTCAATATCAATTAAAAACCACAATAGTGCGTTTGGGTTGAAATCAAATCAAATCATATAGCTTCAAAATGAAGTTAAGCCGTGAATTCCTAGTTTTGTTGGAGCAACACCTTTTCCACGTGGCTATTTTCCATTTATTTATTTTTTTTAAATTTATTTTTTACCTAATCACGTTCAAATTGCCTGGTACTGGATTGAACTAGTTTGGAATAAGCGGAATTTCAATTGAGCACTGAAGCTAAAAGATCTATCACTGATTAAGGCTACTTGACCTCAGGTTTGGGGCCACTTCACCCGAAGTTTGGGACTACTCGACGTTTATGATTACTGCCTAACACTAGCAAGAACGTCCTTAATACTTATGGTAAGTGTCTTAAACACAAAACCGAACTAACTTAATGTTGGCTTCAAGGTGGTAACAAAAATGAAAATCAGCCTAGCTCTCACGCTACATTTGTTATTTTCAAAGTTAAACCCGTGGAGTTTGTACTCGTTTTGAGTTAAATTTTATCAACCAAGACTATGGTCCAGTCCAATTTTACTAATCTCCAACCGTTCTCGAGATTTCTAACTTTCGTTCTCGAAATATTTACTTTTTATATGCAAATAAACACCCATGAAGTTTGTACTGGTGTTCAGCTAACTTTTTCCAACTAAGATAAAGGTCAATTTCTGAAACCTCTAACCGTTCTAGAGATCAACACTCTCTTTGTTATTTTCAAAGATAAACCTATGAATTTTTAAAACCTCCAATCGTTCTCGAGATATCTACCAATTTTGTTATTCGCAAAAATAAACCCATGAACTTTGTATTAGTTTTCAGCTAACTTTTTCCAATATCCAGTCCAATTTTTTAAAACTTAAACCGATCCGGAGATATTTCTGACTTTGGTATTTCAAAAGATAAACCCATTGAGTTTGTATTCGTTTTCAGCAAATTTTTTTCAATTCAGTCCAATTTTTGAAACCTTCAACCGTTCTGGAGATATTTCTGATTTTGGTATTTTGAAAGATAAACAAATTGAGTTTGTACTCGTTTTCAGCTAACTTTTTCTAATTAAGACGAGCGCCTATTCCAATTTTTTAAACCTCCAACCACTCTACAGATATTTCTAACTTTATTATTTTTAGAGATAAACCCATGGAGTTTCTACTCGTTTTAAGCTAACATTCTCCAGAAAAAAAGATGGTTCAGTCTAATTTTTAAAACCTTCATCCATTCTCCAGATATCTACTAACTTTGTTATTTTCAAAATTAAACCCATGAAGTTTGTATTCGTTTTCAGCTAACATTTTCTAACTAAGGCAATGATCCATTCCAATTTTTGAAACTTCCAACCGTTCTCGGGATGCCTAAAAACTTTGATATTTTCAAAATAAATCTATGAAGCTTGTACTTGTACTTAGTACTCGTTTTCAGTTCAAAGCTAGTTTTTGTCGTCTAGTTGCTGGTACTGAAAAGGTGAAGTTTACGCGAATGAAGAAATTACCAGAGGTGGTTCATCCTAGATTATCACTTTTAATGACTACTAATTTAGACGGTTTAATTGTATATCACTTTTAATAACTCATCCAAAATGAACCGTATAAACGCCTCTGTTCGGTTTAATTCTATTCAATATTCATCTTGAATGATCACTTTCAATGAATACTAGGTTAGACGGTTTATTACTTTTCACTTTAGGTGATTCATCATTTAACCATGTCAACGCGCATTTAGAGAGCCAGTTTAAGTAATTCTTAAATATCATTTATAAAAGCTGGGGAGCTTTATATTAGATCATTAATAAAACTTAATCCAATGGTCTATATTCACATAGTTTGTATTTAAATTCACAACTTGAAATATTATACTGTAGTATATAACGTTCAAGCTAAAACATCTGATGTCTAAGTGTTCTAAGTCAGTTTGGGACTTTTTGCGTTTTAACTACGAGGCAAAACTAGCGTTCTAGTGTTTGATCTGCATGTAGTATGAAGGTTCTCTATTCCAAAGTCAGCTAGTCTGGTCAAGCTCGCTTTTTTCAGCGGATTTAATGTCGCACAATGGTTGTGTTCCGTTCCCGTCAAGGAAACTGTGGCATCATTGATGGTTAACCTGGCCTTGCATTTAGCCTTTTTTCGCGCACATGACCAGAAACTCCTTGAATCTTTGTTGTATTCCATTGTGTATTCGTAGTCGTTCACTATGATGATTGGATGTTTTCGCCCGAGCACCACATAAACTTCTAAAAAAAAACAAAAATAATGTATAAGAACAGATTACATTTCACAGCCCAAAGGAGCAAATTTAATATTAATACATATTTCCATTTCGCAATAGCTAAAAATTCAGTTTTTGATAAAAACTCAAATTAAGCCTAAAAGCACAGATTTGTAATAAGTGGAATGTTCGTATTAATACGGATTTTAAAATAAATTCTCGCGTATTTGATATATAATATTTGACTTTGAGGATGTTTGTCTGTATTCTGGAAAATACCAAATTTAAAGAGAAATGGGTAGAAAAAATGAACATTCCATGGCCACTAAGATGAATCACGTTCCTAATATTTTATAAATTTATCACATACCTTCCTGTATCTCATTAGCTTTGGACATATGCCTTTCACATTGTCCATTTTTTTAAAAAGGCAAATATCAAATCTAGATTATTGAAATCAATAAAATTGAATCAAAGAAAAAGAAAATTGACAATTTTCTTAGCACACAAAATCTAGATTTTTACACCGACCAAATTTTACACCGAATAATTTTTACAAAGTAAGAAGATCGTCCGCCATTCTCCTTGTAGATGGTGGTGAAAACAGCTCTGAAAAGGCATGGCGGCTGGCAATCCAAACCTGTACCAAAGAGCTACTTAATTTGTTCCGAATTTGCACGAAAGTGCCATAATTGAGAAAAGTTTTGCAGTGGGCTTACCATCTTTAAGTTCACGCCCATTAACCACACCATTTTTAGCCCTGAGGAAGGCATTAAGCCCTGCTGAAATTTTAGTTTCCGAGAGAATCTTTTTGCCAACGCCCTTACCGATTCTCTAAGAAATTTCTATTTGTATGTATAGAATTCCATATGCAATGTTGCGATCTATGATGACTTTAAGCGTTTCTTGGGTCTAAGCTTGAAATCGCAAGCTAAGAAATCATTAAACAGCTTTGAAAGCATAATGCCACATAATGCCACAAAGATATACTATCTGGTTTCTTCTTATGAGTGAGCTTCAATGTCAACTTTCTGTGCAGCAATTTTGCGTGAACCAATAACCAAGAGTGAGCATACGCATTGGGGCGAAGCCAAACACGAAACCACTTTTAGGGAGTCACATATTCTAGAATTACTGTCACCTATATGAGATACAACAGATGTGTGCATTTATGGGCAGCCATAGAATTATTAACACACCCATGGGAGGCACTTTGTCCACCAATTTTGGTCAGTATGTTTCATCACTTCAACAGTTTCAATTGACCCTAAAAATTAAAATAAAGAAATCCTAATGGTGCTATACATTTTTAACCAACACATCTAATTTATACTGTAAAGAAACAATAACGATTCTATCTTTTTTCTTGATACTCTGATGATCTGAAATCTAACATTATTCCTCTAGAGCTCGTAACTTCGAATGTCGCCAACAAATTCTACTAGACAAAATTATCCGCCTAACTTATTTTATAAACTTCTCTTAAACTTGTCACAAACACACCTACCATCCAATCACACCTTGATAAGTGAGAGTCAGGACGAGTTGTCACAATTTTGCTTCATAGACATGGACTTAAGCAACATAGGAACCTCGACCGAGTGGGTCTAAAGTTAAATACTTCTTTCCTTATAGCAAAGACATTTGCAGATAAATAAACCGAGTCTTCCATAATACACCATATTTAAAAGTGACTTTAAGAAAAGGTTTGAACAGCAAAGCAACGTAGCAACTTCGACTGACTGAGTCCAAGGTTAAATACTTCTTTCCTTGCAGCACAGAAATTTGGAGCCAAACAAAACGACCATTCTATAATACACCATACTTAAGACTGACTTTAAAAACAGGTCTAAACAGCAAAGCAACATATCAACTTCGACTGACTGGGTCTAAGGTTAAATACTTCTTTCCTTACAGCAAAGAAATTTGCAGCCAAATAAACCGAGTCTTCCATAACACACCATATTTAAAAGTGACTTTAAAAAAAGGTTTGAACAGCAAAGCAACGTAGCAACATCGGCTGACTGGGTCCAAGGTTAAATACTTCTTTCCTTATAGCAAAGACATTTGCAGATAAATAAACCGACTCTTTTATAATATACCATACTTAAGACTGACTTTAAAAAAAGGTCTGAACACCAAAGCAAGATAGCAACTTCAACTGACTGGGTCTAAGATTAAATACTTCTTTCCTCACAGTAAAGAAATTTGCAGCCAAATAAACCTACTCTTCCAGAACACACCGTATTTAAGAGTGACTTTAAAAAAAGGTCTGAACACTAAAGCAACGTAGCAACTTTGACCGACTGGGTCTAAGGTTAAATACTTCTCTCCTTACAGCAAAGGATTTTGCAGCCAAATAAACCGAGTCTTTCATAACACACCATATTTAAGAGTAACTTTAAAAAAAGGTCTGAACACCGAAGCAACGTAGCAACTTTGACTGAGTGGGTCTAAGGTTAAATACTCCTTTCCTTACAGAAAAGAATTTTGCAGCCAAATAAACCGAGTCTTCTATAACACACTATATTTAAAAGTGACTTTCAAAAAGGGTTGAATAGCAAAGCAACGTAGCAACTTTGACTGGCTGGGTTCAAGGTTAAATACTTCTTTACTTACAGCAAAGAAATTTGCAGATAAATAAACCGACTCTTTCATAATACACCATACCTGAGACTGACTTTAAAAAAAGGTCTGAACACCAAAGCAATGTAGCAACTTTGACTGACTGGGTCTAAGGTTAAATACATCTTTCCTTACAGCAAAGAATTTTGCAGCCAAATAAACCGAGTCTTCTATAACACAGCATATTTAAAAGTGACTTTAAAAAAAGGTTTGAACAACAAATCAACGTAGAAACTTCGACTGACTGGGTCCAAGGTTAAATACTTCTTTCCTTATAGCAAAGAAATTTGCAGCCAAATAAACCGACTCTTCCAGAATAAACCATATTTAAAAGTGACTTTAAAGAAAGGCTTGAACAGCAAAGCAACGTAGGAACTTCGACTCACTGGGTCCAAGGTTAAATACTTCTTTCCTTACAGCGAAGAATTGTGCAGATAAATAAACCGACTCTTTCATAATATACCATACTTAAGACTGACTTTTAAAAAAGGTCTGAACACCAAAACAAGATAGCAACTTTGACTGACTGGGTCTAAGGTTAAATACTTTTTCCTCACAGCAAAGAAATTTGGAGCCAAATAAAACGACCATTTTATAATACACCATACTTAAGACTGACTTTAAAAACAGGTCTAAACAGCAAAGCAACATATCAACTTCGACTGACTGGGTCCAAGGTTAAATACTTCTTTTCTCACAGTAAGGATATTTGCAGCCAAATAAACCGACTCTTCCAGAACACACCATTTTTAAGAGTGACTTTTAAAAAAGGTCTGAACATCAAAGCAACGTAGCAACTTTGACTGACTGGGTCTAAGGTTAAATACTTTTTTCCTTGCAGCAAAGAATTTTGCAGCCAAAGAGTCTTCCATAACACACCATATTTAAAAGTGACTTTAGAAAAAGGTCTGAACACCAAAGCAACATATCAACTTCAACTGACTGGGTCTAAGGTTAAATACTTCTCTCCTTACAGCAAAGAATTTTGCAGCCAAATAAACCGAGCCTTCCATAACACACCATATTTAAAAGTAACTTTAAAAAGAAGGTTTGAGCAGCAAAGCAACGTAGCAACTTCGGCTGACTGGGCCCAAGGTTAAATACTTCTTTCCTTACAGCAAACAAATTTGCAAATAAATAAACCGACTCTTTCATAATACACCATACTTAAGACTGACTTTAAAAAAAGGTCTGAACACCAAAGCAATGTAGCAACTTTACCTGACTGGGTCTAAGGTTAAGTACTTCTTTCCTTACAGCAAAGAAATTTGCAGCCAAATAAACCGAGTCTTCTATAACACACCATATTTAAAAGTGACCTTAAAAAAAGGTTTGAACAGCAAATCAACGTAGCAACTTCGACTGACTGGGTCCAAGGTTAAATACTTCTTTTCTTATAGCAAAGAAATTTGCAGTCAAATAAACCGACTCTTCCAGAACAAGTCATATTTAAAAGTGACTTTAAAAAAAGGCTTGAACAGCAAAGCAACGTAGCAACTTCGACTCACTGGGTCCAAGGTTAAATATTCCTTTCCTTACAGCAAAGACATTTGCAGGCAAATAAACCGATTCTTCCATAACACATCCTATTTAAGACTGATTTTTAAAAATGTTTGAAGACCAAACTGTAAGATAAGGAGGTAGTATATTTATCCTTTATATTGGTCAAACATTCATCGGTGATTATTCGTTTCTTGAGTTGTTAAATTATACATATTAGTAAGTATTTCAGGTTTAGGGTCGTTTATTCTGGCGTTTCTGCACAAATCTTCATATTTTATTTACACAAAACTTTTGAATCTTTTCCACCCCTTCTTTCCAGTAGTCAAGTAAAATTTTTTAACTGTTGTATGGAAGCTGCATAAAATATTCCGACACGGTATACCCTAACGGTTTTTGGGAACTTTTAATTAGGTCGGGATGAAGGACCACAACCCAAGATACCAACCCTACAGTTATTTATTATTTCTACAAGAGTCCAAGAATGCGAAAATGTTCCAACGTTCCGATTTGCCTCGGTATGTAACCTGAATTTTTAATAAAATAACAAAATAAATTTAATTAGGTGCACATTAAAGTTAACGAAATTAAAGCGTAATACCCAGAAGATAATAAAATGCATCAATAAAAGGAATGAGTCCAAATTTGTAATTTTACATCTGAGGCATTTTTAACGTATTTTGCCTTTAATCCTAACTTGACTTTTTCAAAAAATATCAAAAACCATCCAAATGTGTTTACTTAGACGCTTTGAGTCATTTTTGGGGTTAATCCTAACGTGACTTTCACATTAAATTTTGCATACATAATTTTTAATCGACTTTAATCCTCAAAGTTACATTTTTAGACGACGTGAATTTATCCAGAAACTCTTAATTTGCATTTTTACCCACTTTGAGTTATTTTCACAGATTTAGACTTAGTTTCAGCAAAAAAAAAATCAAAATTACCATTTTGAGACGGAATTGCAAACCTTTAATCGAATTTAGTCTTATTTCTAACTTGGGTTCCTCCAATGACACCAAATGTGCACTCTTAGGGAGTGCTACTCTTTGTGTAAATTTCTAACCACTTCTTTTTTAAATACCTAACCTGAAATTCTCCAGGGACTCCAAATTTTCATTTTTAGACACCTCGTGTCACGTTTTAATCCATTGTGATCCTAATCCTGATCTGAATTTCTTCAGAAACTTTAAGTTTGCATGTTTACACGATTTGAGTCATTTTTCACAGACTTTGGCATTAATCCTAGCATGACTCATAAAACTTCGAAAGTCAGATTTTTAAATAAAGGGGTTCATTTTTAATTGGATCTTAGCCCTAATTATATCCTGAAATATTTCAAAGACTCGAAAGTTGATTTTTTAGACGCATTTTGTCATGTTTTAACTCATTTTGACGCTAATCCTAATCTGAATTTGTCCAGAAGCTCTTAATTTGCATTTTTAGTTTCTTTGTTGTATTTTTACCAAGAACAAAAAATTTGGCTTTTTACACATTTTAAGTAATTTTTCTCCGATTTTGATCTCAATTTTAGCCAAAAAGCATCAAAGTTGTCATTTTTAGAAGGAATTGATAATCGACTTTATTCCTCTAGCCCTGAGAAGTTCTGACCTAAACTTCTCAAAAGACTCCAAATTTGCACTTTTAGGGTCGTTTATTTTGGCGTTTCTGCACAAATCTTCATATTTTATTTACACAAAACTTTTGAATCTTTTCCACCCCTTCTTTCCAGTAGTCAAGTAAAATTTTTAACTGTTGTATGGAAGTTGCATAAAATATTCCGACACGGTATACCCTAACGGTTTCTGGGAACTTTTAATTAGGTCGGGATGAAGGACCACAACCCAAGATACCAATCCTACAGTTATTTATTATTTCTACAAGAGTCCAAGAATGCGAAAATGTTCCAACGTGCCGATTTGCCTCGGTATGTAACCTGAATTTTTAATAAAATAACAAAATAAATTTAATTAGGTGCACATTAAAGTTAACGAAATTAAAGCGTAATACCCAGAACATAATAAAATGCATCAATAAAAGGAATGAGTTGCAATTGCACAAATAATGACGAAGTGTGCTAATAGCAGTTACGAAAATGTTCTTTAATTTTGGTGCAATTGTGCTATATGTATTTACTATAAATACTTTTTCTCTTATAAAAGCTGATATTCCTAAAAATCCTGTCTCTGTAAGTGATAGGCAAGAAAAACGCTGAATCATTTATTTTATCTTTTTTTTTATTAGGATCGTGTTGCATTTCACATAACAAATAATAGAATCATATTGCTTGATGTTGCCATAGACGAACCTGGAGAACCTGCAAAAGTAAGAGAAAATGTCAGTAGTACTGACGAAAAAGAATATGAAGATGATGTTGAAGATTGGGATGAAGACGATGTTAACAACTTTCAAGAGCAAAGTGATGTAGATGGAATCGAAAATAGACGAAAAAGTGTTAATGAAGGCCAATCTAGTGGTTACCCAGATGATTCAGCTTACTTTGATCTAGTTAATCTCCAACACGTGCTTGAATGCGACGAGGAAACAGGATTTTCGATCAAAGATATGTTTAATAAAGAGAAACCTGAAACAGGATACTGCTTGCGAAAATGTATTTTAACAAAAGATGGTTCATTAGAAACTAACGGAGTAATCAACGTAGATAATATAAAGGTATGCATATAATATGTATTATGTAAGCCTAGTTGCAAGCCAAGGTGAGATATTAACGGTTTTACACCAATTATCAATAAAATGATAATATTAATAGCAAATAAGCAGGAGTGAGAAACATTTTAAGTAGGCTAACAATACTAGTAAAAGATCAAAAGCGTTATTTCTTTATTTTGCCATTATTACTAGAGATGTGTTTTGAGAATCTTTATGTCTTTTACGTTTTATGAGATATGAGCCAAAAGTTTGTCTGTAGATGTCCAGTTATGCAGATATTTCTTCTCAGGTTATAAGGAACTGCCTGTCACACCCTCTGAAATGAGACAAGTTGTTCATTCACAGTATGATTCACATCACAAGGACATTGTACACGCTGCGTCGATTCTTTTCCAGAATAAGTTCTAGTATGTTCTAGTAAACCAACAGAGTTCTCTACTAATTTGAGTTACATTACATGTTTATATACCTTCATTTTATGAGTGGAAAAACGCCTTTTTACAGTAAAGACACGGATAACAAATAACTTTATACGCTTTAAGCAAATGAAACTAACAAATTGCTAAATTAGAAGACGAAAAAATTCTGTTTTTAGTTGACATTTAGAGAGACTAACTGTTATGTCCTTTTCGTTACAGAAATTCCTCAATTTGGAGTCAGGTGGTGACGATCATCCTGAAGGCTTCTACAACTGTTTATCCAAAGTGGGACCTATAATATATTGCGACGAAATGAGAGTAATTGAACATTGCTATGCAAGGTCGTCAAAAATTATATAAGTATACTACACAGCGAACAATGTTTTAGTAAGAATTGAAGAGAAAATGTTTGAAATATTTTGTTAGAGCTTTCTTGATTATTGAATCCTTTAGATAATAAATCTCTAAAATAAATATATCGATTGATGACTGAATCTTTTCTTAGCACCACTTATAGTAGTTATCTTAAGTATAAACTCTACCCGAAATTTAAACCAAAGAGTTACATCCAGATAGATAAATAATGCAATATATCCATCAAATCAGCACTATAATCTACAAGTGAGGTCTAAGAGATGTAAAAAAGACCTTAAGCACCTTCTAAACCTGAGAACGTGTATGTGCCTAAAGGCAAAAAAAAATATCTCGATGTTGATATGTGATGAAAACATTAGATGAATAAAGCCCATTTGTTTTTCAACTATTTTTGGATGAGGCAAAGCAATCTGCTCCTTTAGCTACTATCATAAACGAGCGTACTATAACAAGTTACTACTTTTTGACACTTCGAAACAAAGTCCTCTCAAGGACTGACGTCATTGTTAAGTCACAATTTTTAATATTTTATTTTGTGGAAATATAAGAGAGAAATTGCAAAAGAAGTAGATGTGGTTCATTAAAAAGGCAAAGCCTCTCTATTTTACAAAAAGTCAAAAAGAGAAGAGGAAACTTGAAGGTTATCTTGCTCTTGATAAAAAAAAGCGAAACCTACCACCTTAATCTGTGAATGGATTGGTATCACTCTATGGGAGCTCTTAAAGAGTATTCCCTTCTCTCTTCTCTTGGTATCAAAAATTAGGGTCTTGATGTTATGGTGCACATAAAGGATAACAGAATGCGAGAGAGACAACACAGGTTAATTCCAGAAAGAGACAAATTATAAGAATCCTCCCAGTTTTCCACTTAATGCATGTAATAATATGCCATGTCTGGAACAAGCCAAAAAGTGAAGCCGCCATTTTATTGCTCTATAAAATAGTGAAAAGTCATTTAATGAAAAGGTTATCGTGAAGCTTTTCAATATTATATCAGCATCACCATCAAGGATTCATTTTCGTCCATTGTCGCCCCCTAGACACGGCCTGACCTCCAATCTCTGTAGAATTCACCTGAGTCTGGCCAACCCAAAGATCATACCCACTTTCTCTCTGAGTTTGCTGTGAACCATGAAGTAGTCTTGCACTTCACAAAGGCAATATGTTAATCTTGCAACGGTTAAACAGAAAGAGAACCATATAGATCATGAGCGTCCAAGTGAGAGTTCTCCAGTACTTCGTTACTTTTTGTACACCATGATGTCAGTCGCACTCACTTGTAGTAGTAGCAAATTAATTTGCTTCATTCTGCAATATTAGAAGATCATTCATGCATTGTCGTAGACATTATAAAAGCCAATACCAAAGCGCAGGTGACAACACAGGTCATATACCTGGATTAAAATGTTAACCACCGCGCCAACCTTTTACCATGTAATCACATTTCTATAATGTAGTTTCTCGACGTGATTTTCTTTTAACCATCTGAATTGGTGACTCTCATCAAAGCAACCTGCGATCTTCTTTCACCTCCATCATTCTAACTAACTTCAATAATCATTAACTCAATCAAATATCAAGTCAGGAACTCACTATTGGCAGCACCATGGACCATAGTAGCCACTGATTCTTTATCACAGAAATGACAGCAACCCATACAGTCATTTATTCCGTCCATAATTGTAACTAATTTCAATCATCATTGACTCAATCAATCATTAATCGACTATAAGTCGGTTTTGTTTCAGACCGGTTCTGGTTCTGAATAACAGAAATGGCAGACCAGCTGATATTCAACCAACGAAATTTGTTGAAAATTAGATGATTTGCAAATTTTATGTCAACCAGAACCAGAACCAAGTGAAACGAAAATGTTTATAAAGTCCTTTAAACAAGTTTTGACACCCTCATGTGGAGGGAGGGGCTAGTGTGGCGCCAGTGCAGCAACTCACTATTGGCAGCACTAAAGACCAAATGTTTATAACAACTGATTCTTCGTTCATCGAGACAGAAATTCAATCTCATTGAAAGTCATTGACTCAACCAACATTAATCAAGTTTTAAGTCAGAAAATTATTCCTATCTCTCTCCGTTTTCTAACTCTTGACACCATCTGTGGTGCGGGGGGGGGGGTATTATGGCTATACTGCAGCAACCCACTATTGGCAGCACCACAGACTAAGTTATGGCAGCAACTGATTATTCGTTCTATCGTCAGAAAAACGAGAGCTACCGCCAGTCATTCATCCTGGTTATCATTGTAATTAACTTCAATCCTCACTGACTCATTGAATCATTAATCAAATATCAAGTCGGCAAATTATTCCAATCCTCTCTCCATTTTATAACATATGACACCGGAATATGGGGAGGGGGTGTATTGTGGCAACATTACAGCAACTCACTATTGGCAGCACCATAGACCAAGTGATAGCAGCAACTGATGATGATCAGTAATGATAGCAGCAACTTATTCAATCACCCCTGATTCAATCAATAATTATTCAAATATCATATTATGGCGACATTGCAGCATCTCATCATAGACCAAGCAGCAGCAACTGATGCTTCGTCGATCGTCACAGAAATGACAACAACCGACAGTCATTTATTCTGATGTAAATCTAGCTAAGTTCTTCATTGACTCATCTTCATTGAATAATAAAATATCAAGTTGGTGAATTAATCCCATCTCCAATTCACACCTTTTGACCCTCCTATGTGGAGGGGCTATTGTGGAGACAATACAGCAACTCACTGTTGGCAGCAGTACAGATCAAGTGATACCAGCAACTGATTATGTTGTCTTGGGCAGAAATTCGTCAGAACAAAGTTCAGTGAGGTTCAGTGCAGTGAGTGTGACCCATGGAAGACAGCTATCCAAAGCTAGACGAGGCAATAATCGATATGGTTCTTCAAAAGCTGTCAGGGGCCTCTCAAGGATCATCCTTTGGAGAAGAACTAAGAATAAAAGACCTAGTTAGCAGAAATCAAGAGCCGAAAAGACACAATCAAGAGATGATAAGGAAAATAGATGGGCTGGAAAAGCCCATAGTTAGCCAGGCAAAGATGCTGGAGGACATCCAAAAGAAGACGGTACAATAGCCAGAAGAGGCCAAAAGGAAAAAGCCAAAGAAAAGCAAAGAGGTGTTCCGCGAGGAAAAACTAGAAGAAAACATGTTCATGGAGCAGGAAATGGATGAAGCTGGCCCCAGCAACGCCCAATCCAAACCAAAACAGATAACACCAGAGAAACTGGCAGCTTCAACACCTGTGGTGTTTGTTTAATGGTAGTAAACAATGATGTATTATTAAGCGAAACATCTTGGACTTCCATTGTCTTTTCCATTTGTCTAGAATTTGTTTTCCTTTCTCTTCCACATTACTCGCAATATTTGCGCAACTAATAAGGCGTGTTTCCAGGTTTCCGGATAGGATGACGGGGTGTATCTGAGTAGCCTCCACGATCACCCAACTTAAGTTTGGTATATTTTTTTTGTGAGGATGCATAAAAAGCAAAGTGAATGTATAGCATTCCATCTAATATGACCTTCTAGCACGAAAATATGTACGGAGGTTTTGTACGGAGGTTGAGTGTTAACATCTCCAGCATTTGCTTAAAACAAGTTAAATGTTTGTATTTAACTGATGTTAATAGAACTTAGCACCCCGAATTCGCACATCTCTAGTTAAATGTCTGCTTGTTTTTGATGAGACCCATTTTTATTTGAAACAACTTAGGGGATAACACCCCCTTTAAAGAGTTCAGAATTTGGCTCTGGTTTTTTAAAGATAAGTCGACCGCCTCACAAAAAATTTTCGACTTGTTTTTGCATTTCTCTCTCTCTCAACTTAAAGCGAAAAGCTGGTTCGCTTTGAGTAACGTCTATAATGGCGCATCCTGTATATTTCGTTAAAAAAATTAATTAATACAAGAGCAACATATTCAAGCCATCACTCAGGTGGTGTTTTAATAATCATTATAATGAAAATTTAAATTAGTGAAACGTAAAAAAATAAATTGATATATGCTAGAATTGGCTATTGTCATTAAAAGTGCGGTAAAATTCGATTGTGATTCGATTGACTATATTTTAAATTAGCAGTAAAACTCGATTGTATTCGATTGCACAAAATTGAGATCAAAATCTAAATTATAATTATTTTTTTCAGTTAAATTTTTCATTCACTTCAGATAATCTTTTGTTAAATCCTACACTCCTTTGTATCTGGTTTAAAATGAAATGGCAATATTTCTTTACTGGTTTATCTCTTTCTCGGTGGCTGCTTCCTCTGTAAGTATATTGTGAGTAACCATTCAAAAATAAGTAAATGTATCGACCTTGGCTCCAGTGCTACCCTGACTTTCTCAACAAACATCAAAATTTTAAATTTTGATAAGGTGGGACCTTTTTCATCAATTTTAGTCATGATTTGACCAAAATGAAACATTTTCAGCAACTTTCAACCGATTTTGGACATGATTTGAATCTTTTCAAACTCTCCAAATTTGTAATTTTACATGTGAGGCATTTTTAATCCTAGCTTGACTTTTTCAAAAAATATCAAAAACCAATCAAATCTGTTTACTTAGACGCTTTGAGTCATTTTTGGCGTAAATCCTAACGTGACTTTCTCATTAAATTTTACATTTTTGGATAAGGTGAATAATTTTTAATCGACTTTAATCCTAATTCTAAATGAATTAAAAAAAAACTCAAAGTTAAACTTTTAGACGACTTTGACACTTTGAGTTATTTTCACAGATTTAGCCTTAGTTTCAGCAAAAAAAACATCAAAATTACTATTTGAGACGGAATTGGAAACTTTTAATCGAATTTAGTCTTATTTCTAACTTGAGTTCCTCCAATGACTCCAAATGTGCACTCTTAGGGAGTGCTACTCTTTGTGTAAATTTCTAACCACTTCTTTTTTAAATACCTAACCTGAAATTCTCCAGAGACTCCAAATTTTCATTTTTAGACGCCTCGTGTCATGTTTTAATCCATTGTGATCCTAATCCTGACCTGAATTTCTTCAGAAACTTTATGTTGTCATGTTTACACGATTTGAGTCATTTTTCACAGATTTTGGTATTAATCCTAGCATGACTCATAAAACTTCGAAAGTCAGATTTTTAAATAAAGGGGTTCATTTTTCATTGGATCTTAGCCCTAATTATAACCTGAAATATTTCAAAGACTCGAAAAAGTTATTTTTTAGACGACTTTTGTCATGTTTTAACTCATTTTGACGCTAATCCTAATCTGAATTTGTCCAGAAGCTCTTAATTTGCACTTTTAGTTTCTTTGTTGTATTTTTACCAAGAACAAAAAATTTGGCTTTTTACACATTTTAAGTAATTTTTCTCCGATTTTGATCTCAATTTTAGCCAAAAAGCATCAAAGTTGTCATTTTTAGAAGGAATTGATAACTTTTAATCGACTTTATTCCTCTAGCCCTGAGAAGTTCTGACCTAAACTTCTCAAAAGACTCCAAATTTGCATTTTTTGACACCCTGGGTCATGTTTTAACCCATTTTAATCCCAATCCTAACCTGATTTGTCCAAAAACTTTGCACTTTTACACTCTGTCATCTTTCACCAATTATCACCTTAATTTTAGCCATAAAAGCATTAAAATTGACCTTTTTAACAGAAATAGGACATTTTTAATTGACTTTATTCCTTATACCTGCCTTTCTCCCAAGACTTGAAATTTGCACTTTTAGACTTTTTGTAAATTTGTATCTGTATCTACTTTTTGACCCATTTTGACTTCTCTAATTCTAACCTGAATTTAACTAGAAACTGTTAATTTGCAATTTTACCCACTTTGAATTATTTTTCACAACTATAACCTTAATTTTAGCCTTAAAAATAACATAAAAATTGCCATTTTGAGATAAAATGGGTCATTTTTAATCTAATTTAATTCCAATTGTAACTTAAATTTCCTAATGACTCCAAATTTGCACTTTTAAACGCTTTGCGTAAATTTTTAACTACCTTTGGCCATAATCCTGACTTAAGTTTCTCCGAAAGCTCCAAATTAGCATTCTTAGACACCTTATGTCATGTTTTAATTCATTTTGCTACTAATCTTAACCAGAAGCTCTTAATTTGCATTTTTTAGATACTGATTTATTTTTCACTGCTTTTACTTAATTTTAGCAAAAAACATAAAAATTGTAATTTTTAGACGAAACGGTTCATTTTAAATCAAATGTACCTATGCCTAATTATAACCTGACTATTTTCCCTAGACTCCAAATTAGCACATCTAGACACTCATGTTTTAAGCCATTTTGACGCTAATCCTAAAACGAGTTTGTTTAGAAACTCTTAATTTGCATTTTTTTCCATTTTGATCCATTCTCGCCAATTTTTACCTTCATTTTGAGTCAGAACACATTAAAATTGTTATTTTCACAAGAAATGGGATATTTTAAATCGACTTTAGTCCTAATTCTAACCTGAATTTCTCCCAAGACTCCAAGTTTGAACTTTCAGAGGCTTTCTGCAAATTTTAAACCACTTTTGGTTCTAATCCTAATAAGAACTTTCCCAAAAACACAAATTTGCATTTTAAAATATCCTGTTGGTATTTACCCATTTTGACCCTAATCCTAAGTTTAACTTGTAGAGAAACCCTTAGTTAGCATTTTTACAAACTTTGAGTCACGTTTCACCGCTTTAAGCTTGATTTTAGACAAAAAAGATCAAATCTCTCATTTTTAAATGAAATGGGAAATTTGGGAAAATGGAAAAAAATCTAAATTTGTACTTCTAATGGCCGATCGCACCAAGTAATTTTTAAATATACTTAGTTAAGGCTTTAATTATTACCATGGTTAGTCATGCTAATACATATGGTTTAAGGGCCCTTAACTTTAAGTGTCCTTAAAATGTGCTTGGTGGAAATGGCCATAAACGCTTTGTGTAAACGTCTAATCACTTTTGGTTCTAATCCTAACCTGAACTTTTCCAAAGCCCGCAAATTTGCATTTTTAAACACGTTGTGTCATGTTTTAAACCGTTTTGATCCTAATTCTAAAATGAATTTGCCAAGAAACTTTTCATATGCATTTTTTTACATTTTGAAGCGTTTTTACCAAATTTTACATTAATTTTAGCCAAAAAAACATTAAAATCGTAATTTTTAGAAGAAGTGGGTAATTTTTTATCTACTTTAGTCCTAATTCTATCCCGAATTTCTCAAAAGTCGAAGACAAAGAATCCAAATTTACACTTTTAAACGCTTGGTGAAAATGTCTAACCACTTTTTGGCCCTAATCCTATTTTCAACCTCTTCAAAGACTCTAAATTTACATTTTAAGAACCCTCGTGTCATGTTTCAACTCATTTTGACTCTAGTCCTAAAGTCAACTTGTCCAGAAACTCTAAATTTGCATTATTATACACTTTCAGTCATTATTCACCGATTTTGACCTTAATTTTATCCAAAATGTATTAAAAAATTGTAATTTTTCGAGAAGAAATGGGTAATTTTTAATCGATTTTGGTCCTAATTCTGACGAAAATTTATCCCAAAATTTGCACTTTAAGACGCTTTGTGTAAATTTTTAATAATTTTTGGTTCTAATCCCAATCTGAGTTTTTCCAGAAACTTTTATTTTGCATTTTCAGACGCTTTGAGTATCTTTACTACTAATTCCAAGCTTCTCATTCCCAAAATATTTTTGTGTTCATCTTTTATTGGTGTCTAAACGTCGTTGTTCCATTTAAAAAGCACCGCACAATAAGTTTCTTATGAGGGAGTGTGGATTGATAAAACGTACTGTATCGCGAACAAACTATAAACAGCGTGGCCGGGCCTCGACGTCATCAGCCACCATGAATGGCAGTTTTTCTAAAATTGTCCAAATTTTCACCTGTCTTGTTTCCACCCTTTTCTTCCTATTTTCCTTCGTACATGCCTTTAAAGTTAACATTTATGTTGAGCTGTCAGATGAAAATAAAAAGCGATATTGGCGCCACCGGGGGCCAGGAGGGTAAATCGATGAATTACGAAAAACATACGAAATGGCGTCTCGCCTGACAAGAAATTTTTAATTTTTTCAGGCGTTGTAAATCGGGCAGCAGGATCAGCTATTTTGCCAACAGCCTTCTTTAAAATGTTCAAATTTTCACCTACCATACTTTTTTCCACCCTTTTCCTCCTATTTTCTTTCGTACATGCCTTTAAAGTTAACATTTATGTAGAGCTGTCACATGAAAACAAAAAGGGACATTGGCGCCCCCGGGGGCCAGAACGGTAAATCGATGAACTACGAAAAACGTACGAAATGGCGTCTCGCCTGACACGAATTTTTTTAATTCTTCAAGCTTTATAAATCGGGCACGACGATCATCTATTTTGCCAACAGCCTTCCTAGAAATGTTAAAATTTTTGCCTGCCATACTTTTTTTCCATCCTTTTCCGCCTATTTTCCTTCGTAAAAGCCTTTAAAGTTAGCATTTGTGTTGAGCTGTCACATGAAAACAAAAAGCGACATTTGGGCATTCCCTTCATATCTCTCGCATACCGGATTCCTCGTCCCCAAACGCCACACTCTGGGTTCTATGGGGTAAGTATGACCAGAACCAGATATACCGCTGATTCCGTAACGCTAAGTTTTTGTTGTAGAGTCCTATGGTCAACGCAGTCAAAGACGTTTGATATATCGCAGAAGGCTGCGGCCGCCACCACTTTATCGTTCAATTGAAGATACAGGTTATCCAAGAACAAAAAGACCGCAACGTCTGTGCTACCGCCAGACCCGAAATCTAAACTGCCTCGCAGAGAGCACACCGTGCCTGACAAGAAACGACTTCATCCGCACTCTCACAATCCTCTCAATGATTTTTGCAAGGGTCGGAAAAAGCGCAATAGTAGCAATTACCCACAATTTCCTCATCACCGCCCTTTAAAATGGGCACCACCAGTGCTATTTTCAGACAATCCGGAAAGAAGCCCGTCTTGAAAGAATGATTTATGCAGTACACCTCCGAGAGGGCCCTCAACTTTCTAATCGAAACACCATCCCTTCCAGCAATTCCGAACTCCCTTATTTTACTTATGGTTCTCCTTAGCTCATTCAAATCCAGGCGATAAAAAAAGAATGTTTCAGCAATATTTATATGCTTAAGGAAATCCTTGAAAAGTACTGCTGGTGAAAGCTGACCAGAAACAGAAGGAGCAGCAGTAAGGAAGTACTCATTCATATCATACGCTGTAAGAACCACATCTACAGGCATGGTTTCTCAACTCATTTACAATTTACCAAGTTTCCCACTGTGCGTTGCTTGCTTCAGAAATTCTCCCTCTATAGTACACCTCCATTGCAAGAATAAAACGTTGTGAGGGAGTTCAGGAAGCGCATATTCTTAGCAGATACTCTCAGACCCTTAGTAATCCATGGTTTCCAGCGTCTGATTTTCAAAACCCTTCTAGGAAAGCAGGCATTTACATTCCCGCTCACCTCCCGTTGAAATGCTTCAAGAGGATTTTCCTTTTGCGTGACATCTGCCCAGTTGGTTAGCTTACTTATTTGCGAGAACTTTACAAAGCCAGCTTTAATATATAGGCCCAGCAGCCCTTGCGCTAGTTAATCTAGAGTTTACCGACAACCTACACGAAATAACCTTATGATTAGACAGGCCTGATGGGACGACCTGACAGTCAACATTGTCTGTTTCTAGAATGGAATCGAGATAGTCTGTTAAGGTAGACGAATGTGATGGTACTCGTGTAGGCTTCCTGGCAAACTTACTTAACCTAAACAAGTCAAACAATGGCTTTAACCTCCGTGTACAGTTCTTCTTCTTGATCTCAGCTGTCTGAAATAGTCCGACAGACGAGAGGTCAAACCAGGTCGAGAGGTCTCGCAGGTTACGTAGCCAGGAAATTCTACGTCGACCGACGCTTCTGCGTCCCCTGCATGATAAGCTGCACAATTTCATATTTTGAATTACGCATAACATGCCCAAGAAACTCCAGTTTTCTTCTCTTAATTGTGAAAAGAATTTCCATTTCCTTATCAGTTCTTTCCAGAACTTGTTCGTTTGTAATGCGGTCCATCCAGGAGATCTTTAACATTCGGCGGTACACCCACCACTCAAACGATTCCAGTCTCTTCGATGTTTCCGTGTAAAGTTAGAGGAGTCATAATAGTTAAAACTTAAATCACCACACCATACTGCAACAGAATCAATCCGTAAGCGAGACAAAATATCTTCGAGTCTATCCAAAAACACATCGGCATGGGGGACAGTAAATACACAAGATATACGGAGTGTTCATTATAAAACTTCATCTAGTTGGCTGTGAAATGTCAAAAGAAAAGGATGGAGAAACAAACGCCCATTTATTTTGATTTTGTCATCCTTTTTTGTCAAAATTTCATAGCCTGCTAGACGAAGTTTTATAATGAACAGCCTGTATATTAGGTTCTAATTACTAATTACTATGCGAACGGCAGCTTTGGGTAGGTGGAGAGCTAGGTCGTGGTTCAAAATGACATAAAAAAGAGTTGAAGCCTAGTATAGCTATATAAGCTAGACCTGTTAATTGGGCGCCACTCAATTTAAGTTACAGGTAATAGCTATAACATTAAAATTGAGAAAATTATCATAGCAATTATTGATGTTCATATTGTTTAGGTGATCAAACCAAAGTAAAACCAACAGGAATTATTAAAATTAGGCACATTTATTTATTATGGTGTTAGTTCTTACCTAAGGTTAGTGCAGGTACACTTGGTTTTTAAATCTACTCCTACCGGTTGAAATACTTGGCCAGTTTGTAGGGCTTTCCTACTAGTTGAGGTAGAGGATCAGTGCATCATGTGTGGTAATGCTGGACGGTTCAAAACCTAGGAGCCATCACCGTCACTAACGGCTCCATTATCGGCACACGTGCAAGATGAAACGTTGCACTTGTAGGATCCGAAAAAAAAGGAGGTATTGAATTTTATTACTCAAACATTGGACTAGTCATTGGACTACTCATTGGAATACTCATTGGACTCCAAAATACGAGAGCTTTACAAAAGCCACATGGCTAGGCTGTAGTCGTTTAGGGACAGGCTGACGTCCGATGTGCCCTGGACAGTGGTCAAGATGGAAAAAGGGACTATCCAACGTTTTTACCTTTACCAGCTGGGCTCTGAATTGGTCAAAAAAACGGAAATTATAGTGTCAAAAGGGGGAAATAAAAAGAAGGAGAAAATTAACCGCGAAATATGAAAATCTTGCCATTGTTGCTAATTAAAAGATAAATTTAGGGAAAGTATTAGAAGAGCTCATGAAGAAAATAAGGGAATCTAAGTAAAAATATTAGTGAAATTTGGCAATGCTGCACAGATAGCAAAATAATTAATCAACCCATGGACACATGTCAATGTCCAAAAGAAGTCAACTTCAAACGATTTCTAACCATAGAACACGAAGCAGAGGATCGCATAGAAACGACAATCAAGGTGAACAAACATGGCGGCCAAGGTAGTCATATTTCTTTGGAAATAAAATGGTATTTTACAGTTATTTATGAAAGTCTGAAAGGGAAGCCAGTAGGTTTTCATTGTGAAAAAGAAAACGCTACACTGCCTCTCTCCGAAAGAAAAAAGGTTGACGTCAGGTGACCTTTTTTAAAAAAATTAAAAAAACTGGCCATGGTTAATAAAGCTTAATTAAGTAATTATAAAAAAAATCAGAATTATTCTACATTACAATCATAAAAATACACTTAAAATTAACTTATAATACTGGACCAAAATCCTTGTGGTACTTAGATTTGCTTACATAATAAAGCACTTTCTACAAATGGGCTAATAAATAGGTATTTAGTACTTATAGATAAGTTTCACTAATTAAACAAAAATCAAATCAAAACTGCAAATGTAAACCCATATAACTACATACAGTATACCACAGTTTGATTAAACAGTGTGATTAGGCAATGTGATTAAATAACAATTGATAACTTTCGCGTATCAAACGTCTGAAACAGAAGTCATATTAAGTAGTTGTCTCTATCGGTAGGTCAAAATTGAGAAAATGGTCAAAGTCAGTAGGTACTCGATGCTATAATCACATTAACCAAAATAAAAATTAAAAATTTCTATAAATAAATATCCACTCTAAAAACTTTTAGAAGTTAAAAAAAACTATTAATTTCACACTAACTAATCGTCAAGAACATATCTAAAGTCAATGAAGAATATTCATAAAAAGTATATATGTTGGTAATTGTCCCACTAACAAAAGTCTTGAACTGAGCGACTCAAGTTCAAAATTTTGTCACAGACTCAAAAATACAACATGAGAATTGTTTTACCAACATATAAGTAAGTCTCAAGAGAAACAAATCTCGGAAAACCAGATAAATCGTTGTTTCAGGTGCACTCTGATATCAACATATAAATTTCACTGCTTATCATGGCAAGAAATTAAACAGCAAAAATTGAGTAGTATGCCATAAGCACCACTACTAAACTGTCCTCAATATCAGACAACAATGATTAGATGAAAATAATACAACTAATCGAGGAAAGAGTGATTTGAGGTAAAACATAATTAGTTGAAATAGATGCAACTAATCGAGGTAAGAGATACTCATTAATATATGTACCAAAAGAGAAAAATATGCTTAACAAAAGTAAGGTACAAAAGGTAAGTTAACCATTAAGGTTGAGGTATTTATTTAAGGTAAGGTTACCAACCAAGGTAACAGGTAATAAGAGGTAAGAGGTAATACAGAGGTAAGATAAGATACATAAAGGAAACATGAAGGTTTATGTTTCACTAGCAGTGTCCACATTGTCACCTAAATCTTCCGAAGAACCAAGATATTTTTTTAATATCTTTGATGTGCCATTTTCCGGCATTTGTCCCATCCAAGCTCTTTAAAAGATAAACTACAGGCGACAATTTCTTGTGAACAATAGAGAGCGTAAATTTAGGAGCTAACTTGGAAGAGAATTTATTCACTGCATTTGACAAAACTTTATTACGTCTCCAAACTTTATCTCCTACATTAAATCTGACATTCCTCTTGCGGAGATTATAAGAACGCACGTTCTTATCATAGGCTGATTTCAGTTTTTCACGTACTTCCTTGAATAAATCTCTAAATTCCACAAATCCTTCAGCATATGTCCCTCTATCACCAGGAATAATTTCAAAATCAGTATCAAGCTTCTCTTGATAATAGTCACCACACAAAGGAACATATCGACCAAAATTTAAATATGAGGGTGTAAAACCTGTAACATCATGAACAGCAGTATTCAAAGCCTGCCTAATTTGAGGAACATATAAATCCCAATCATTATGATTATTTATATAACTTCGAATAGCAGTACCAATGGTTTTATTATTGCGCTCCACAAAGTTACATTGGGCTGCATACACAGGGCTATAAGATATCCTAACCTTATATCGTTCACAAAGTCTCTTAAAATTTGCACTAATAAATTGTGGTCCATTATCACAGAAAATTAACGTGGGAACTCCATATTCTAGAAAAACTCTATCTTCCAAAAGATTAATTATTTTGGGTGCATTACAATCTCTGAGTGGAAAAATAAGGGAATATTTAGTAAACCAGTCTTGAATAACCAGAAGCCATTTATTACCTTTCTTTGAACGAGGACAAGGACCCATTAGGTCAATGGCAATACTCTCTAAAGGTCTTTCAACGGTTTTAGATTTTCCCATAAGACCCATTCTTCCTTGATTTGAATGTTTTTGTGCACCACATACCAAGCATTTTCTCACAAAACGTAACACATCCATTCGCATCTGTGGCCAATAATAAAAATCTTGCAAACGAAATAAAGTCTTTCTAAACCCTAAATGAGAGCAAGTAGGAGGGCTATGACATGAATCAATTATTGTCTGCCGTTGGTCTTTAGGTACTACTAATTTCCAATCATTGTCTATTCCATGTGGTAAGAATCTAGAAAATACTACCTTATAAATCTTTTCATCCACTACTTTCCACTGAGGATAATCCTCTGGATGCTCTAAAATCTTTGTTTTCAAAGAGATATACCATTTATCAGATGTTTTAGAGTTTATATCCATAGTCAAAACTGATGCAGAAATTTTAGTAAAAGAAGGCCTATCTTCCTCATTGATATCGTCCTCTAAAATAGGTACAGGAATTCGACTCAAGGCATTCGCTAAAACATTCTGAGATCCCTTTCTATGAATTAAGTCAAAATTGTGTTGCCGAAGTTTCACAGCCCATCTGGCTAAACGACCAGCAGAATTCTTGAGATTATTCAACCAAAGAAGAGAATGGTGATCTGTAATGACAGTAAAGCGACAAAAACCGTCAATATATGGTCTAAATTTGTCTATGCAGAAAACAACAGCAAGACACTCTCGTTCAGTTACAGTATAATTCCTTTCAGCACGTGACAAAGATCTACTAGCGTATGCAATAACCTTTTCTTCTCCTTGAAGAATCTGGGTTAAAGCACCTCCAATGCCATAATCAGAACTATCACATTGAACATAAAAATGTTGAGAGAAATCAAGTTGAGCAAGTATGGGACTGGATACCCAAAGTTCTTTAATTTTAATGAAAGGAGCTTCAGCACATTCATTCCATTCAATTGGCTGTTTCTTCTTTTTACCTTTCAGAAGATCATTTAATGGACTGACAAGAGATGAAAAATTCTGAATAAATCTTCTATACCAAGAACACATTCCTACAAAACGCTTGATCTCTGTTGTGGTCGTTGGTCTTGGATAATTAACCATCGCCTCAACCTTTTCTGGATCAGTAGACAAGGAGTTGTTTCCCACAATAAAACCCAAATACTTTAAAGAAGTCTTAAAAAAGCAGCACTTTTCTAAATTAACTGTTAGGTTAGCATCCCTCAATTTATCTTTCACGGTATTTAAAAGGTCTAAATGTTGTTTCAAGGTAGGACTACATAGTAAAATATCGTCAAGATAAGTAAAAATATGTGGCTCAAATTCAGGACCGAAAATAGATTCTACTAAACGTTGCTGATTTTGAGCTGAATTACAAAGCCCAAATGGCATAACCGTAAACTGGAATTGACCACGACCAATTATAGAAAAAGTAGTTTTTTCTTTTGATTGTTCATCTAACGGAATTTGCCAAAAGGCTTTTCGGAGATCAATTGAGGAAATGTACTTTGCACCTCTCAAGTTGCTCAAAATTCTATCAATGTGAGGCATTGGCCAGGAATCGTACTTAGTAACTGCATTTAAACGCCTACCGTCATACACAAAGCTATACTCGCCATTTTTCTTTTTAACTAAAAAGGTTGGAAAACACCAAGGACTCTTAGAAGTTTCTTAGACACCTAATTTCAGCATGGAATCTAGTTCATCATTCATAAGTTTTTGCATATAAGGAGACATTAAAAATGGTTTGCATTTATAAGGCTTGGCATCACCAATATCAATGCTCAAGGTTAACTTATTAGTTCTACCCAGTCGATTTTCACTATCAATTTCTTTAATGGAATCAACAATTAATTGAGCTCTTTTTCTGTCATGTTCTAAAAGATTATCAATTGATTTAAGTTCAAAATTAACCGCATTTTTCGAATTTGAGATAACTGAAATTTTAGCATTATTTCTTGAAATTGACCAGTTGTTATTTTCAAAGTTCATGATTAAATTGAATTGTTTCGCAAAATCTGCACCTAAAATAAAATCATGAGTAATGGAACGAACTATCAAAAATGTTAATACTCCAAATGTGTCTCCAATTGATATCGGTAGATCTACTATGCCAGTCACTTCAGTACAAGTACCATCAGCTGTACTTACAATAAAATCAGAAGCTGAATTAATTTTAATATTAAACATTTCCAAAATTTTCATTTCATTATTCCCAATTACTGAAGAATTCGCTCCTGAATCCAATTAAGCCACAAAGTCATTATTAAAAATATTAATATTAATATATGGACGATTGTCCAAAGGTACATTAATAAATAAAGGTAAGGTTTCAGATTTAATAGGGATATTTACCCTATAAAAATCAGACACTCTCGAGAGTAACTTTTCCCAGTCAGAATTAAGAAACCTAGACAAAGGTGCTCTAGAAGGAATTTTAGAAGATAGGGTGGATTGTGCTTTTGCTAATCTAGTGTTACGTCCACCACGAAACACTAGGGTTTTGCGTTTTTTGTGCAATCAGGACAAGAAGAAACAATAACTCCAGGCTTGCCACAACGATAACAAAACCTTTTTCGTTTCTCAGTACAAGCAGTATATCTATGGTTCGGAAGTCCACAATTAAAACATTTAATTGGTTGTTTCTTCTTATACACAGAAAGCTCACTATTTTGGGGCAGCATTCCAGACAAACTTGATTTAGGCTCAGAAACAAAACGAGAATCAGCGATACCTTTACTATTATTTGAGTGATCGGTTTTATCATTATCATGATTATGGAAATGACTCAAAGGACACATACCTGACATTCCCCTCTTATTTAGAGAATTTGCCTCTTCTAATTTTTTACCAAGAGTAATTAGTTCATCAATGGTATTAATCTGTTGAAGTGCTAATTGAGTTATGTACTCTGGAAGAAGATTCTTTTTTAGATATTTGATTTTGGTACTTTCAGCAGGAGATTGAGTCAGCATTAAATAGATTATTTAATTGAGCAACAAAAATAATAAATGATTCACCACGCTTCTGCTTTCGATTACGTATTTGCTCCCAAATTTCGTCATCCATATAGAGAGAAAGAAAATCCTTTTTTAACAAAGACACCAAACTATCCCAGTCATGAACATTATTTTTAATACTTCGAAACCACATAAATGCATCACCAACAAATAGCTCCACAGCTGAATCAAAGAGATCTTGATTTGAGAATTTTCTAGATAAAGCTAAGTCAGAAACTCTTTCAATAAAATAGAAAACTTTTTTAGGGTCTCCATTAAATTTAATATCCCAAGTAGAAATTGGAGGCTTATTGGTTGCACAGGTAACTACTGGATTCACATTGACTATGGGAGGTGGTTGTAAAGCTGAGTTGTTGCACATAGAAGCATTTGCATCCGGATCAATAATTTTATCCTCAACATCTGATTCAAGCTTGAGGCAGGTAGCATATAACTCATTTTTAAAATCTTCAGCATCCTTATCTGCTGGTACATTCAGAAGATTAATTCGGTTAACAAGATGTGCCAAACATGACTTAATTCTCAAAAAGGTAGAATCAGTTGTCGTACCTTCAAAATCTACTATAAATCCAGTAACAGAAAGTACTGAGTCCGTAATGCCTTTCTCCTCAAACTTAAAATCGAACTTCTCCTCATACTGTGCACTATCAATTAAATATCCTGGTTTATTTCTTTCAGACTCATTTTTCAAAAGCTTTCTAAGGATTACACGTTTATCATTTACATTTCGGTTACTATAAACTCGGCGAATATTCAATTCAAATTCTAATTCATAATCCAAAAGATGATTGCAATTGAAAGGGTCCATTTTGTCTATAGTTAACAAGAGCACAAAAGTTTAGATAAAACAGTACCTAACCAAAAATATTTTTGAAGATAAATGAAAGAGATCTTATTTAGAGAGAGCAAACTAAGTTCACCTAAGTCCCTGTATAAGTCAGTCAGAAGTTATCATTTTCAATTTGATAAAGTCACAATAACAGAATTAAATAGTATCGGAAATCAAAAAAAGGGTTGAGATTCAATCACTGACCATGATCACACTACCATATTCAATAAGCAATTTAAAATCTTATTTAAATTCATCAATACAAATTCTATCAAATGTAAACAGGCACAAATCCAATTTTGAAACAAATTTCAACAAACCGTTACGGAAAGCAATGAAAAACATAAGGCAAAACCAATACTTATGGAATGATCACCAAACAGGTCTAGAGATGAAAATCAAATAAGCTCACTCACAAAAAAAAGGAGGTATTGAGTTTTATTACTCAAACATTGGACTAGTCATTGGACTACTCATTGGACTACTCATTGGACTAATCATTGGACTACTCATTGGACTACTCATTGGACTACTCATTGGACCCCAAAATACGAAAGCTTTACAATAGCCACATGGCTAGGCTGTAGTCGTTTAGGGACAGGCTGACGTCCGATGTGCCCTGGACAGTGGTCAAGATGGAAAAAGGGACTATCCAACGTTTTTACCTTTACCACCTGGGCTCTGAATTGGTCAAAAAAACGGAAATTATAGTGTCAAAAGGGGGAAATAAAAAGAAGGAGAAAATGAACCGCGAAATATGAAAATCTTGCCCTTGTTGTTAATTAAAAGATAAATTTAGGGAAAGTAAGGGAATCTAAGTAAAAATATTGGTGAAATTTGGCAATGCTGCACAGATAGCAAAATAATTAATCAACCCATGGACACATGTCAATGTCCAAAAGAAGTCAACTTCAAACGATTTCTAACCATAGAACTCGAAGCAGAAGGATCGCATAGAAACGACAATCAAGGTGAACAAACATGGCGGCCAAGGTAGTCATATTTCTTTGGAAATAAAATGGTATTTTACAGTTATTTATGAAAGTCTGAAAGGGAAGCCAGTAGGTTTTCATTGTGAAAAAGAAAACGCTACAACACATGGATCCATCTGATGTCGCATGTTGGGGTCGTTCATAATCACGAGAAACCTGTCTCTCATTTTCCAGAACTCTTATGGATGTTACCTCTTCGACATCTCTCTTAGACTTATCATACAGAAACTAATCGAGCTTTCTTTTTTAGGTTGGCCATTTACCTGCTTATACGCAACATTCTTTCAGTCTCAGGGAGTAAAATTATAGTCCGTAAAAATCGTAGCCTATATGCAGCAACCAACCCTAAAGGACATCATAACAAATTTTATCTTGGGAGAGAGGTGCAATTATTTTCCTTAGGACCCCCCTTTTGGTTTGGGGTTCTGGTGCATTGATACTCTTGATATCATGGTAGCTACTCGTATTTCCTTACATTTACACATTTATTCATCCACGAAACTATATCAAAATTACAATCTAAAGTGTTTTCCAGGCATTAAAGCCGTGGTTCGATGGAATTTCTTCCTGACGTTTCGTCTACATCTGCGGCAGAGATTATGAAAGTCGATGAGCGAAGTGATCTCCCATGCATAGCGACGTTGATTGATTCATCACTTAAAGTATGTCTTTTCCGTTTCCAGTCTACATTTTAAAACGTCATTTTCCTCCTTCCTGATGAAGTTTTTGTCATGTTTAAAAATCTCAATGGCCTCTCTCGTTAGTCTCGGGTAGAAACGCTGCGATTGATATAAGATATCCACTTGTGTTGTATTACTGTGTGTTTGTTCCATCCTGCAACTCATCTTGTGTTCCCTAATACTCGTGTTGACGCTGGGTTTGGTGGTGCCAAGGTATACCGAGCCACAGCTGCATGGAACTCGGTAAACTCTGGGTGGCAATAGGGGATCTCTGGCATATTTGGCCCATCTCAAGCTCTGTTGTATTGTACGAGTAGGTTTAAAGATATTTTTAACATTGTGCTTTTCCAGTAGCCTTCCGATCCTGTCGGATACTTTGTGTATGTATGGTAAACTAGTCCATCCGCGCTATTCTTCATCTTTTCCAGTTGTTCCTTCCTGGCGCTCTACATTCCGCGGACGGACGGCTCTATCGAACTCGTGCTTGTTGTATCCATTCCAACCAAAGGCTCTTTCCAGATAATTAATTTCCCGTTCCAATTCATCTGGGTCACAAAGTTTCTTGGCTCTCACAGACAGAGTGTTTATGACTTCCCACTTCTGTCTGGGATAACGATTTGATCCGTTATTGAGGTCTCGGTCAGTGGTGTTGATTTTCCATAAACGGTGTGCGCAAGTTTCCCATTCGGGCTCCTTGATACTACACCATCCATTTTCTATCTCCATACTGAATTGAATTTTTGGGTTGAAACAGTTGAGATGTAAGAGGAAGTTTTGAAGTTTGCCCTTTCCATGGCTCTAAATAACAAAGGTGTTGTCCACGTATCGGAACCAGCACTTTGGTCTCTTATTTGCCGCTGTCAACGCCTTGGCCTCGAAAATGTCCATAAAATAGTTGGATATTACTGGACTAAGGTGGCTGCCCATAGCTACACCATAAGTTTGTTCGTAAAAATCTTAATTCTATTGAAAATATGTAGGGGTTAAAAGTGTTGGAACAACTTGGCAACATTATGTGGAAATTCCTTGTTAATAGGTTCCATAGGAAAGCCTTCACAGTGTTGTATATCAAAATTATTTCAGACAGGGCGGAATAAAGTAAGTCGAAATCCCATTCTTGATGCCATTCAAAAAGTAATTTAGCTCTTATATTCCATTCGGTGCTTATATTCCATTCCAAGCGGTGTTAACAGAAAGTAAAAATGCATTTTTTTATACTATTTGATTACACTATTAAAAAAAAACACACACATTTTTTACAGCTTGAAGTTCTTGTATAGATCTATTATTTAAATTTTTTACTTTGAATACACAGCTACTCGTACAAATTATTGAAAAAGTTCTTTTTTATTTACATATGTCAACGCTAGTTGGGGATTAAAGGGACGCAAACACAAACTATAATTATTGTCAAAATGCCCACGTACTTGAGAAATATCTATGTATATATCTATGAGGAAATGCGAGAAATGTTCTCGCATTTCCTCATAGATGGTGTAGCATTTCCTCATTCATGGGATTAAAGTGAGGCTAGCTCAATTGCCTTGTATTAATAAAATCTTTTTACTAAACAGTTTGCATCTAGATTTAAGTTTGAAGGTTAATCAACCTTGCAGTTTACAATGCACATACATACTAAGATTAAAGTGATAATGCACAGATAATTTATCTGCTCATTTATTACAGCTTGAAATTCTTGTACAGAGCTATTATTTAAATTTTTTACTTTGAATACACAGCTACTCGTACAAATTATTAAAAAAGTTCTTTTTTTATTTACATATGTCAACGTTAGTTGGGGATTAAAGGGACGCAAACACAAAGTATAATTATTGTCAAAATGGCCACGTACTTGAGAATTGTCTATGTATATATCTATGAGGAAATGCGAGAAAGGTTCTCGCATTTCCTCATAGATGGTGTAGCATTTCCTCATTCATGGGATTAAAGTGAGGCTAGCTCAATTGCCTTGTATTAATAAAATCTTTTTACTAAACAGTTTGCATCTAGATTTAAGCTTGAAGGTTAATCAACCTTGCAGTTTACAATACACATACATACTAAGATTAAAGTGATAATGCACAGATCATTTATCTGCTCATTTATTACAGCTTGAAATTCTTGTAAAGATCTCTTATTTAAATTTTTTACTTTGATTACACAGCTACTCGTACAAATTATTGAAAAAGTTCTTTTTTTATTTACATATGTCAACGTTAGTTGGGGATTAAAGGGACGCAAACACAAAGTATAATTATTGTCAAAATGGCCACGTACTTGAGAATTGTCTATGTATATATCTATGAGGAAATGCGAGAAATGTTCTCGCATTTCCTCATTCATGGTGCATGAATACATTATTCATGCACCATGGGATTAAAGTGAGGCTAGCTCAATTGTCTTAAAGGGGTTAAAAGTGTTGGAACAACTTGGCAATATTATGTGGAAATTCCTTGTTAATAGTTTCCATAGGAAAGCCTTCACAGTGTTGTATATCAAAATTATTTCAGACAGGGCGGAATAAAGTAAGTCGAAATCCCATTCTTGATGCCATTCAAAAAGTAATTTAGCTCTTATATTCCATTCGGTGCTTATACTCCATTCCAAGCGGTGTTAACAGAAAGTAAAAATGCATTTTTTTATATTATGTGATTACACTATTAAAAAAAAACACTATTATTAGACATACAAAAATATTACGTAGTGATTCTGTAAATTGCTCATAATAGACTATATTTAATAGCTATAATAAGCTTAGTACATTCAAAGTAATCGCGTTCTGTTAGTTGGTATATGAACGCGAAGTAAGAAAAGAATGGCTTATAAGACCAACTTATTTTTTATAACAGCACTAGCAGCTTTTTTCGTGGCACACCAGGTAAGCTGATTATACACTCTTTAGAAAGTATAGTCTGTAGACAGAGGCATGCAGGTTAGGGGAACCGTAAATGTAACAATAAAGCTGGAAGACATAGATGACTGTGAGATGGAAGCCGGCATATCCATGAAAGAAGTAGGACAAAAGATGATAGAACGCACTGAGGCAGATTCTGAAAAAGTGCAATGTTTTCAAAAGTGCCTTTGGACTAAATGTGGGTATATCCTTGATGACGGAAATATAAATTTAAATAAGTCTAAGGTAATAATAATATTATTGTAGCGTGCAAACTTCTCCGACACGTATTTTTGTGTTTAGAAAATTATTCCAGCTCAAAATTCTGAAAAGAAGGTCAATGCTAGATAACTGAAGTAGCTTTGCAACTTTTGTTGTTTATGTTATAGACAAAAATCGTCAAAGTCGGGCAATATCGACGTAATGTCTTTCTGATTTGGACAATGTTAACAATTTACAATTAACTTTTTTTTGTTTTTTGTTTGGCTGGGTGAGTTCAGCTATGTTTTTTTGGGTTGAAGTAGTTCAGTTATGTGTTCTCTTTCTTCCACCGCGTATCCACTAATGGATGTTTGCAATAACATTTTCCATTACTTCTCTACTCCTTGCGGTGTGTATCAACGACTCTACATCGTGTAGGTCTGATATTTCGCAGCCAGGACATTTTGCCTCTCCGGCTTTCGATCTTGCCTTCGATCAATGGGTGCAAGAATTGATATTTAGATTAGATTTAGATATACCTTTTTTCTTTTCTCAAACAATTCGAACAGTTCACGTTGTCTGTTGACTTATCTTAGGACTTCTTCAGTTCTTAGTCTCTAGCCGTCCAAGGTATCTTCAGGATTCTGCGATACCGTCACCCGTCGAAAGCCTTTAAGTTGTTAATTTCTGTTGCCCTCAATGTCCAACCCTCCACAGCGTAAAGAAACAACGACCAACGAACTTGAGTCTTAGGTTAAGGTCAAAATCGGAACAGGATAGCACAAGCGGCAAAGCAAGCTTGTTCAATGCGGCATTTTATTTCCTTGTCTGATGTTCAGTCTTCCAAAAGCCAGATGTCCAAGCATTTTAATGTGTATACTTTTTCTAAGGGCCTTGCGCTCCATGTGGGGGTGGAGTTGTCAACCATATTTAGGTTTCTAGCGATGATCATAAACTTTGTTTTTTTGATGTCGATATTTAAGCCCATTGATTTGCTCTGTTCTCCTACCCTGTTGACCAGTTGCTGTAGATCGTGTATATTATCAGCGATTAAGACCGTGTCGGCAGCATAGCGGATATTGTTAATCCACACTCCACTGACCTTGACTCTCATTTCCACGTCTTCCAAAGTCTGATGGAATATTGCTTCCGATTATAAGTTGCATAGGAGTTAATAAAGCATACATCCCTGTCGTACCCCGTTCCAATCTGTATGGCGCTGGATATATTATTAACTAATTTGGTTTGCGCTGTTTCATTCCAATATAGGTGTTCAATGCATCTAATATCCTTTAGGTCTATATCAAGCATATTGAGGAGCTGCATTAATTTGTGATGTTGCATGCGATGAAATGCTTTTTCATAGTCTATGAAACATAGGGACACATCCTTTCTCTGATCATAGCAATTTTGGACAAGCACTGTCCAAAACCCAAATTGCAAGTCGCCTATATTTTCATTCACACTTCTTATATATTCTCTGGTATGTGATTTTAAGGAATATTTTTAAAGTGTGGCTCATCAGGCTTCACATTTTCTTGAATTGGTCTTCTTAGGCAGTGGGATAAAAGTAGAGCAAAGCCACTGTTTGGGGTAGTGACCCGTCTCATATGTAGAATCAAATACTTTATGTAGTGCTGTGATGCCTCTTTTATCTAGGAGTTTAAGTATTTCTGAAGGGATTTCATCTGAGTCAGTCGCTTTGTTACTTTTCGAATCAAGTATAGTGTTCTCAATCATACCCTTAGTGATCGATGGGCCGGTTAGAGAATTATTAATGCCGGTTGGGGGTCTGTCTTCGTCAAAAAGTTCTACAAAATACTGTTCCCAGACACTGTTCTCTTCTTTCTTGTCAAGGACTATCTGGTTGTTGTTATTTACAATTGATCTTATTGGTTTATACATGCCAGCAGTCTTTTTCAGCTTTCTGTGCACCTTAAAATCATCGTGTTGATTTTGCATCTGTTATATTTCTGCGCATTCACATTTAAGCCATTCGTGTTTTGCTATTCTAATCTTTGATCTTATTAGTCTTTGAATTTCTTCATACTTGCTGCCGTCTACTTTGTTCTTGTGCTTCCGTCGTTTATCCATTAACAACAATACCTCATCCGTCACCCATTTTTGTTTTTTGTTCCCCGTCCTATATCCAAATCTGTTCTGCATTGAGTTTGTCAATGCAAATGTCAATGTTGACCAAGACTAAGTCGGCTCCTCTCCAATATTCGATGTTATTGCTTGAATTTGTGTGTTTATCTCATTACCATTCTCAGACCTTACTACTGGATCCTTCAGTTTTTCCAACGTCACCCGTCGCTGTGTGGCTGGCTTCCCCGACTTGACAAGGAAATTTGCAGGACGGCCACCAACAGCACATTGTCAGAAGGTACATTCGCCACAGGATATGTGACGGTCTCAATTTGGTTTCGCACCAAATTATGTAGTCGGTCCGCTGTGGACTTCCAGGTATAAAGTCGGCGAGGGTGCCGTTGAAAGCATGTATTTGTTATTTTCATGCTTTCCACTTGGCAGAATTACAAAAGTCGATCACCCTTCCTGTTCCTTTCTCCAAGGGCATATGATCCAATCAACTCCTCAACTTTGCCCTTACCTATTTTGGCATAGAAATCACCCATAATTATGTTGACGTCGTGTTTCTTAGTCAATTGAAACAATTCTTTGACTTCACCATTCGGCATCAGAATCTGCAGTCGCTGCATATAACTGTATTATGTTAAGATTTCTTGGCTTAGCTCTGAGCTTCAATAAAGCAGTACGGTCCGAATATGGGACAAAACCCACGACAGATTTCAATAGTTCCTTGGTTATATGTTTTGGGTCTTCATTCCCTGAGTACAAGAATACTCCGTTATCCACATTGCCCTCTCCCATACCAGGCCACCAGATCTCAACAACGCACAAGATGTCTAGTTCAAGTCTGTTCATTTCACGTGCGAGGTTTGTCGGTCCAGCCTGAAATAAGTCTCTTACGCTCCGTAGTTCTTACCTTCAATGGTTTTCTTAGGTTTGTTCTTATATTCGTTATATTTATAGTCGTCTCCCCCGGGGATCCGGTTAGGGCTCGCGTCACCCGATAGGAGATCTAGCAACAGCCACATGGGTTCTCCACTGTTTTTACAATCTTAAAAAATATTTCTTTCCATTAACGTCAATACCCAAATATTGTCTTTGACAGTAACATGTAGGTACACTTGGATATGTCTGGAATCTGGAACTGATCACTGTTCCTAGTGTTTTAAACTTGCTTTCCTGATATTTATTTTTTAATATTGCAGGAATATTTTCTGGAAATAAAGAACGAGAAGGAAGTTGACAATGCAATTTCCTGCCTGGAGGACGTCGGACGAATTCAGACTTGCACAGACATGCTGACGATTAAAAAGTGTTTCAAAATCTAGGAGAATAGAAAGTAATGGTATTCTGCAATGTGCTTATGTATGGTGTTTTTCAGTAATTTAGAAAATAATTATCAATGTTAATAGAAAATAGCAAAATGATCCACGTGACTTTTTGATTCGATAACTTCGCAGCTTACACCAAGCCATTTGTAACAGTTTTGCCATTCGAATTATGAGAATTTCCTGATTGCTCTTCGGCTTCGTTACAGTGGATAAATTTGCCGTTGATTTGATGTTCATCTGTAAATCTTCCATTGACTCGAAGGACTGACGTATAAGAACATAAATCTGTAATGCTTGAAGAAATTCATTAAACATTTTTGAAAAAAATCAGGATATGATAAGGGCCATATTAGAATTGTATATTAAAAAAATACTTTAAGCGTTTAAAAAGTAACATGTAAAAATTTTTGAAAATTGCAGATTAAGGTTAGGACCAAAACCGGGCTAAAACTTATTCAAAACAATTTAAAAATGCAAATTAAGAGGTTTTGAAAAAATGCTTAATTTAACGTCGATTTTTTTTAAAAAATTACTCAAAGCCTCCCAAAATGCATATTTGAAGTTTTTGAAGTAAATGAGATAGGAATTTCAAAGCCAAGATCGGTTTGAAATAAGTCAAAGCGTTTAAAACCAATAGGCGAAAAATGGCGTTTAAAGCCAATTTTCTAGGTCAAAATCGGTTAAAAAATATTCAAAGTTATTTTAATGTTTAATTACAATTCGGAATTTGTAGAAAAAATCTTCAAATTAGGATGGAAACCGAAATTGGTTAAAAATGAATCAAAGCGCCTTAAAAGAAGTTTTTAGAGAAAATGAGGTAAACATTTAATGCAAAATCAGTTAAAAGTTATTTAAAGCCAACTTGGCGTTGTAGAAACATGCGGGTAGAGTCAAAATCCTTTAAAAGTAACTTAAGAACTCAAGACATGTCTTCACTAATGTTATCTTGTCTAGTTACTGACGTTTCTATGTTGTTGACGTTTCTATTCTATTTTGACGACTTGATTTCAAGTCAAGCTCTAAACACTTCTAAATTCAGATTTGGCGTCTTCTTCTGGCCGTGGTAGAAAGAGCAATTAAGCAGCTTTCTTTTTTTAAATCGAAATAAGAAAGGGCAAATTGGGTGAGGCTCTTTAAATTAAATCTCTGTAATTTCTAAACCTAGAGACTAGATATTTTTAGAAAGAGAAGACGTAAGGATACGTTACGTTATACAATTTTTCTTTAGGACTGAGTGGCCATTTGAGTAATGTAAAAGCTTCAGGTTAGTTCAGGTTAGTTCGTTGTCGTCAAATAGATTGATAAAAAAAAATACGTAACCATGTTTGAGTTCTTGAGATCTTTTGTTCGTTAACTATTTTCGATCAAGTATCAAGTGGTTTGAAAATACTTGACATCAAATCAAGCTTTGCTACAAAAAAGTCAAGTCAAGTGAAGTACCGACTTGTCAAGTATTTATTTGTTCAACTCAAGTCAAGTATATCTTAAAAATGTTAAGCTACTTGACTTGAAGAATCTCTATATAGAAGCATTCATCAACATATTTAAACCACCGGATAATTTTCTTGAAACTGTTTGTTAAAAAGAGATTATATCTGCGATAAAAGCTTTTTCTGTAATAAATCTTAAAGCAGATTTCTTTGGAAAGATAACCAAATTTTATTTAAAAAAAAACTACTTGTACATATTGATAAAGCTAACACAAAGGTTTAAAAGGAAGGCAATAAAGTTTCTGTAAAACATGTGTCGCACGCTATTCGCTTTGTTCATTTATGACTAAACCGTTAAAAACAAAAATACACCAAAAAACAATTTATGTATTTTTTAAATCTAAAGACACACGATTTAAAATCGTTGGGAGTTCAACCAGGTATCCTAACTACTACTACTTTATCGTACCGTCTCATCATGTGCTAAAAGGAGATGGGTATAAAAAAATTAAGGTTTGAAAGGTACCTAACAAGATGACAAAAATAAGTGGATGGGTAATAAGTTCAGTTGTCTACCTAAAGGAGTGTTGAAATATAATCATTATATTTATTTGACACCCTGTATGTCAGAAATGTGGAGTATAGAGAGGTTCTCTATAATTTAAAGTGTGGCAACACATTTCTGAAACATCCTGTAGAGAGCAGATAAAAAACATTTTTAACATTTAATGGTTTAACTGTTAAGGAACTAAGTGAATAGCAAATGATACTCTGTATAATTATTACGACTGTATTATAACTCGACAATAATAAAAAAGCTACTAATAAAATTGAGGTTAAATTATCGCGGATTTTCCAATTTTATGTTTTAATACGTGGAGATGGCATTGTTATGCGCCCTTCCGCTTTACATAAAGTAGTTGTAAAGCGGATATCACTAATTGTCTGAAAAATTAGCCAATTGTTAAATTTCACTATAAAAAAGTAGCATAAAACCGAAAACGTGTAACCCTAAAGTAGTTTTTAATTCAAATCTTCTCATTTAAAAATGATTCCAAGCACGAAATTATTCTTGCTCTGTACCATTTTAGTGTATTCTGCATTGAATGTAAGTAGAAAATAAAAAAAAAAAATTTGAACAAAATAGTTGGTCGACAGGTTTATGCCCATGAGCTGGGTTTAATGGGAACTCCAAATATGAGGCCTCCTAGAGAGTTCTTTGAACAATGCAGAGAGGAAATCGATATCACTTCTGAGGAGATTCGTAGTCAAGACGATAGAAATATCGAGAAAAGGCTATGTTTTTCTAGATGTATTTTCATGAAAGAAGGCTTAATCAATGATGATGGATCTCTCAACATCGAGCATTTTAAGGTAAAAATTACTTTTTTGTATTTAAATAGCTTTCTCCTTTTAAAAACTGGTAAGACAATGCTGTTGTTTTTTGGCACTAATATTGTAGAAACAAGTGTTTTTTTAATGCTGACATATAAAGTGACACTTTTGCAACCCTTTGAAGGATCGTAACGTATCACTTAACATAATTTGACATATTATGTATAAATTTATGCACCATGTTGGCTCACATTTAAATAAAGGGTTCAGTATGTGTACGAAATGTCATATTTTTATCTTTGAGGCTAGATCTTTAGGATATTTGAGCAAATTATGTTAATGGCTTTGACTAATACAGGGTGATTTAGGTTTTAATCGACAAATTTTAATCACATTTTCTGGGTCCAAAAATAACCCTAGTGTGCTAAATAAACTATATTCCCAATGTGCTTCGTTATGAAAATACGGGTGTCGAAGTTTAGTTAAAATTTTACAAAATAAAACAATTCTGCAAAACGCCAAGAGATATTTGTACGAAATTTTGTAGGTACTTATTGCTAATAAAGACGCTTATGTTGGAATAAAAAACATTTTTAGTTTGTCCAGTGGCGCGCGTATTATCATGTCGCTGTATTATTTGTGAAGAAAGGAAAGATACACCGCTTTTCTATAACATGTAATTGTTTCTGAATTTCCTGCTTAATTGTCAAGAAAAAAAGCTCTCTTTGGTTTTTTCTGGGTTTCAAAGAAATGCAATAAAAAACCGTTGCGATACTTTTATTTACCCACCATCGTACAATAACACAATTTAACTGGAACTAACTTGAACTTGAACTTAACGTAAACATTTTCTCGAAATTTACAACTGTTCAACATTACCTCCTTCAACTTTTGTGCACTTTATGCAACCATAAATCAAAGAAAAAATAGCTTGCAAAATTTGGCCTGGATCATTTCTTATTTCATTACAACCACCTTGGATTCGATTAATTAGTTCTTCTCTGCTTTCTATTGGTGTTTTAAACATTTTATCTTTAAGGTTAGGTAAATATAAAAAAAAAAAATTTAATGGTTTTAAATCAGGAGGTCTAGGAGGCCATACCCATCGGTCCTGACCGTCCTATCTAATGTTGTGGAAAGTGTGTCAAGCCACTACTCTTCCGTAATGCGCTAGAGCTCCATCCAGCTGGATTCACATTTCGACACTCTGTTAATAAGTGGTACATCTTCAAGCAGATAATTTAAATCGTCTTGCAGGATATCGATATATAGAATTTATACAATCTGAAAAAAATATGGAGATTACATTTTTGTTCTGATCACACAAAATTCGGATTAACCCACTCCATCAGATATTCACATGAAATTAATGTTGGAAATTGTGAGAACGACAGGCTTGCGGATTTTTGTGGGCCCAAATATGCAAGTTATGGTAATTTACCACACCTTTTCTGGTAAAACTTGCTTCGTAGACGACGCAAAAACTGGTCATCATCCTAGATCAAATCTAACAGCCAGTGGCAAAAGGCGGACGGGGCCCAAGGTGGAATCAAGATCACCAGAACTGTCATAAATAACATCAGTTATGCTGACGACAGGGTCTTAATAGCGAACAACGCACAAAATCTTCAAAATGTAGTAAATGAGATTGTTCGCTACAGAGAAATATTTGGTTTGTGTATGAATATCTCCAAAACCAAAGTACTAGTCTTTTCAAAGACGCCAACAAACGTATATCCACATGTCAATGGGCAAACAATAGAGCAGGTTACTTCGATAAAGTACCTGGGAGCTAACAGCCAGTGTATATCGAGAAAACAAATAATATCAAGAATTGAACAAGCGACAAAAAACTCATGAGCACGAAAACATTTTTAACAAGATCAGACCTTAGTCTAAAGCTCAGAATTCGAGTGGCGAGATGTCACGTTTTCTCAGTCTTACTCTACGGGTGCGAAAGCTAGAGAATGGACCCACAAACAGAGAAAAGAATAAAGGCTTTTGAGAGAGATCATCAAAGATCAAAGAGAGAAAAATTCAATACTTAGGTCATGTAGCAATAGAGGATAAAGTAGAGGGTAAAAGATCAGTAGGAAGACGCCCGAATTCATGGCTCAAAGATCTGAGGAGATGGTTTGACCGCTCATCTACGGAGATATTTCGTGCTGCTGCTTCCAGAACCACAATCGCCATTTAGATCGCCCACCTTCGGAAGGAGGCCTAATAGGCGCGCCACTTGACAAAGTATAAATGTCTTTTTATTCCAACATAAGCGTCTTTGAAAACGCTGTTTTCGACCTTTTAAACGACTGATGAGCGATCATTTCGCAGGCTCTAATTGTGTCCATCCCCAGACTAGTTTCGTCGTATACGGATTGTCGTCAGTGAGGCTTTGACACAATCAGAACTTGCAAAATTTTCGGTACTCAAGACACATTTCATAGCAGCACCGAGAAAAGTATCCCCGTGGCGCCATCTGGGTCCGTTTGTTGAACTAACGAGATTGCACTCGTCCAGTATCAACGTCATTGCCCGGTTTAAGGAAAAATTATGCAGATTACTGTAAAATACAGAAATCAATTTTTACCCGTCGGTACTATAAAAAGGTTTTACGCTTTTTATATACCATCAAAAGTTGTGAAGAGAACTTGTCATTTTTGAATATTTAATTAATTCAATTTATCCTAATTTTTTTTTTAGGATAAAATACGGCAAAATCCAAGTAAAGCCTCCGAGTTAGACGCCATTATTTCCTGTTTGGAATCGGTTGGTACCGTTCCAACTTGTGAAGATATGACGCAGGCTTTTAAGTGCATCCATCAATAAATCAGTATACCGATAACCTTTTTGACGTTTTGTAATGTAATAGTACCTTGGTATTAAAAAGAGCTATAGTATCTTCGTTTTATTTCAATTGGGCTTTTATTTTTTACTTATAAAATAAAAGTCGATACGTCTAATTCAATTTGTTGTGAGTTTGTGAAATTTGTTGTCAAAAATATATTTAGTTACATTAAGCCGCTCTACCATATGAGAACAACAAATTGCCCTTTTAGTAACTGAAAGAGAGAGATATGATACTATAAACGATGCTTGAAGGTATCAACAAAGAGATATCGCGATAGTAGTCATGTTTCCTCATATTGTATTACCTTTATAGTGTTCCAATATTTCCATTAGCCAAAAAAATCTCAAAATCTACCTTTAGGAAAGTTATCAACGTCGAAAACTTGATATACTGAAGGATTTGGTAACAGTTCCATAAAGTTAGCACCCACTGCTGGTGCTAACTTGAACTAACACAAACTTTATCAATCATTGCGGCAATGAGTACATAACAATAATGCCCCCCAAACTGGAGGTATATAACTAAACTAACCTGAACTAATCTAAACAGAATAATCCTAAATTAACATAAACTAACCGAAACTAAACAGAGATAAAGCGTGTCTTAACAATTATATTGTTGCGAACTCGGGGTTCAATAATTCCAGTGTAACGATTTAACACGAAAACACTATTTATTTATTCCACAATTACACACGACTACTAAATAACTCACTACTTAACACTTTATAGCTTTCTATTATCGCTTCGTACTTTATCTTACTTATAGCTCGCTTAAAATAAGACTATATATAACCGCCGCTCTATGCGCCTTTTATATACAATCCTAAAATTACAGAAAAACCTAGAAACTTCTTTATAAGAATTCTTGAATAATCTCATATAAAAAAAAGGTTGTAAACAACTGCCTTCCAGATTAAGCCAGACGAGCAATAAATCACTCGTGTCAGCCATGACGCAGCGCGGATAGGTCGCGAAGCTCCACCAACCACACGCGTTGCCCCGCCTCCCATGCGGCGTTGCTGCGAATCGTAGCATTGCCCTCCTCCTAAGGCTGTTCGTCCCGAACAGATAGAGTTCCATGGTATCGTGCTAATCGATCCAAATGAACGACTTTCATCTTTGGCCTGGGGGTCCGCTGGATCCTATACACGACATCATTAATCTTCTTTATAATTGTATAAGGTCCTTCCCAATTTTGGCTAAGTTTGGGCGACTTCCCCACCTTTCGCCTCGGATTGTATAGCCACACCAAATCACCATCCTGGAAGCCGCGGGAGTTCAGAACTAGTAAGTCATATCTTGCTTTGGCTCGATCACTGGATATCCGCAGTTTATTCCTGACTTGTTCATGAACATTGTTCAGCCTCTCCTTAAGCTCCTCCACAAAATTCTCAGAGCTGAGCGACTCTTTTTCTGGTGTTCCATACATCAAATCCGCAGGAAGCCTCATTTCCCTTCCGAACATCACTTTCGCCGGAGTATGACCAGTGGCTTCATGCGTAGAGCCTCGATATGCCATCAACATGAGAGGTAGATGTTGATCCCAATCACGCTGATGATCTGCCACCATTTTAGACAGGTAATGTTCCATGGTCCGATTAAATCTCTCTACCATCCCATCCGACTGTGGATGCAAAGGAGTTGTCCTGGTCTTGCGAATTCCGAGAAGTTTCATGACCTTCTGGAAAACAGCCGATTCAAAATTTCGGCCCTGATCAGAATGAAGTTCGAGAGGGACTCCAAATCTGCAGAACATTTCATTTACTAGCACCGTTGCCACAGTCGTTGCTTCTTGATTAGGCAGGGCGTATGCTTCAGGCCATTTAGTGAAGTAATCCATGGCGACCAAGATGTATTTATTGCCCGACTCAGTCTGAGGAAACGGTCCCGCGACATCAATTGCTACCCTCTAGAATGGAGCACCTACAGTGTACTGCACCATTCGACCCCGTGATCTTGTCAAATTTGAAAAATGTCTCTGTTAACTTTGCTTAATAAGAAAACAAATTAAGGTAGTAATGCTTGAATCTCAGTTCCCAATAAAACAATCAATTAATCCATCGAATAAGTGATGCAAGAAAATATAAGATTTTTACTCTCGTCAATTATAGAGAGTGTTCGAGAATTAGAAGTTTAATATTTAATATTTAAGGGATGATTGCATGACAGAAAACTGCATATAACCATAGGCCGGTAAATTGATACTAAAGGAGCTAGACTCTTCTAGGAAGTAACCCTTGAAGATGATTTTCTATTAAATTATTCGAAACGTTTTGAGATAGGGTCAAGAAATTTGGAGTGTTGATTTAGATTTCGACCGTGATAACTTTTTTCTTTATAACTGTTCATACATTTTGACCACTAGAGTTAAAAAAGCTTGTTGTTCTACAGTTCTCTGAAACTAACAGATATAACGCAATGAGGTTCTGGCAAGAATGTGTCAGTTTTTTACAAAGTTCAAGATTGCTGGTTTTTTTGGACATTTGGGGAACAACCTCGTAATTTGGTTGTGTTTTAAACTTGCAGAAAAGTAAAAACGCCGTCAAACAGATTTTTTCGTAGTGAATCTAGTGGAGTGCTCCAAAGCGATCCACGCTATCCAGGCTTATGCAGTCGAAATAGTCAATCTCGTAGCCACCCTGTTCCTGCTTAAAAGTTTCATCTCAGTGAAACATTAAAAAAACGCTCAAAGCAGATATGTGCAGGTGAGAAGGCTCCGCCATAAACCCTATTCTTCAGCTTAAATTTAATTTCTAGCAAGACTTATCACATTTTGATTCCTTGGCAAACATTGCTTCATACCAAAGATCCGCTCCACATCACTATTTTCTCGTTTCGCCACATAGTCCTTGATTCGATGATCTTGCCACTTACAGTTTACCTTTCTGTCCTCTGTCTTAAACTCGAAGAAAGTCTCCCAAAAGGTAACATCCATATAAGTGCCCTGTTTTGGAGTTTCTTTTTGAGAAAACCCAACATTAGAAGGAAATAATAAACACATTTAAAAACAATTTCAAACCCTAAGCACCCCAAATTAACCCTCTGTATTTGGTGCAGACAAAAAAACAACCGTACTGAATGTCTTCGTATTCAAAGAAAGCAGTGATAGTACTAAAAATAGCCCAGAGCACAGTTTTATTACCCTAGATAACGCCGGAATGCGTTTGCGGATATCTTCATTGGCTGTGAAGCGTGGCGACTGATTAATGGTAAGGATCGCTCGATATGATTGGCTGATGTATGTAAAAATGCATTGGTTCAGGAGGGAAAAAAGAGTTTTAAGTTCAGTTTTCGTAGGTAAAACATCGCTGTCTGCCGGACAGGAAATATATCGATCGAGTAGTAGATCAGAAAGTTGGCTGAAAGTTCGATAAAGTAATCGTTTGGGCTTCATTGCAGTCTCGTGTACGGGATTAAGTGTGTTCCTGTTATCTGCTCATTCTCGATGGTGTGCAGATTATGTTCTCGTGTTTTGCAATCGATAAACGTCTTTCTAAATCTGTTGGTCTCCGCTTCCGACTAAAAATCTCTTGTACGTGTGCAGAGCTTTTTCGATGTGTTGTGCAGTTGATTATCGTGATTTGATTGCTTTATTCGTGTTTATTTCCTCATGTGTCCCAGTAGAGTGTTGCTGTTATAAATAATATAACATAACTGCTCTATTCTCGGTCCTGAACTGATCAAATATCGGAATAATTAATCCAAGCAGACTTCTTCACGTAAGTTGTGCATTGAAAGTGTTTTTAATTACTTAGACATTTACTCTCATGTTATTGATTTATTGAATCGATAAGTAACGAAGTAAGGAGCTGCTCGTGCATCTTATAAGCTTCAGAGCTCTTTACATGATGTGGTTTTAGATTCTAAATTCGAGTAACAAAAAATAGTAATAACCTTCCAGCGCCATATGCTTTATATCCGTTAGAATCCCTCTTCTGGTGATTTTTCTGACAATTTTCAGATTTCTCATGTGTCCTCCTTTAACTCATTCACATCATACTTTCTTTTGCATGTAATTTAAGTTTTTTTATTCGTTTCCTTTTTCAATTCACTGACAGGGAGCCTCCTCTATAGAGGCTTGTTTCAGATTTCGTTTTGCACATGGGCACTGTTTATTTTGAGCGATTCGGCAATCTGTTATCTTCCATTTTTGGTGGAATCTGTAATAAGACGTTAATTGCTCGTCAAACTAATTTCAGATCTTCTCAATAGTCTCTAGTGTGTCTTGTTTCGCTTCAAGAACTGGACAAAGATTTTTCGATTTTAATTGAAAGCAACATATTGCTCTTCATAGTCTTAGATTCAACAACTTCTGTATGGAGATTTTCCGAAATTTCTGTTGCCTTTTTTAATTGCCGCTGACAGTCTTTGTTGTTGTTTTCTGAACAGTGTTCTTTTTTACCTACTCAATGCCAGATTTAATTGAAATAAATATATTGATTCCATAATCGAGACATCTATCGCAAAAGCAGTTCTTTGCTTAAGACGCATAATATACTAAACACCATTCAGAAGTCCGGATGCAAAAAATTCGACCTTGGATTTGTAGTCTTCAATTGCTTCATCTCTCACAGGTGACCTCAGTTTGTCACTTCAGGGACCAATAGCACCAATCATAGATCTGTGCGTAATTCTTTCCAAACAGCAGGAATGTAAAATCTGTTATTAGTTCATACAGCAACAATTTCAGTTTTAGAACTTGAGTTTAGAAACAGAAGTGAAAAAAAATGTTTTTAGGCTGATTTTTTTTTTGAAAAAGATTTACTTTAGAGGCACGATCTTTACAAAAATCGTTCAGCACTGGTACTAGAATCGAAATTTACAACCAACATTGGTCATTCCATATGTTAAGAGTGATTGACGATACTTTTATGAATTTAGGTGGAATATTTTGAATTTGTGTGGTAATTTATACATATAAATGTGTAATATTATATAAATGTGGTTGGATTGTCAGCTGGCAGAGGACAAAAAAAAAAGAAGAAAAATCTGGATCTTTTATTGAAGAAAGCCGAAGATTGGTCTAAGTTTAGTCTGCTCCAAAGGCTAAAACACATTGGAAGTTGGTCTAACTTACCGGTCTACATTCCACACTGTTAAGAAGTATTTGATCTGAAATAATTTACTGATCACTATCGCAATGCAATGCGCTATTGCAAATTTGTTGCACTACTTCAAAGTTTCAGCTACAAACCATAACTCCAACGGGAAAACGATGAAACCCCTCGAGAAACGTGGCATTCATGCTTCATCTACTGGAACTCCCGAAGACCGGTTTCGTGCCTTTTGTCCACTCGGTTCATCTCGATTCAATCAAACCCAATGAAAACATAAAACGTCCAATGCCATCGGGTTCAAAGCTAAAGCGACAAGCTAATAGTATTTTTATGTTTGATCCCGATTGTGTTTATATGAATATGAACAAGATTTCGCTACTTCGTCTTGTAGCGTTTTCTTTTTCACAAAGAAAACCTACTGGCTTCCCTTGCAGTCTTTCATAAATAACTGTAAAATACCATTTTATTTCCAAAGAAATATGACTACCTTGGCCGCCATGTTTGTTCACCTTGATTATCGTTTCTATGCAATCCTTCTACTTCGAGTTCTAGGGTTAGAAATCTGTTGAAAGGTAACTTCTTTTGGACATTGACATGTGTCAATGGGTTGATTAATTATTTTGCTATCTGGACAGCATTGCCAAATTTCCCCAATATTTTTACTTAGATTCCCTTATTTTCTTCATGTGCTTTTCTAATACTTTCCCTAAATTTATCTTTTATTTAGCAACAATGGCAAGATTTTCATATTTCGCGGTTCATTTTCTCGTTCTTTTTATTCCCCCTTTTGACACTATAATTTCCGTTTTTTTTTACCAATTCAGAGCCCAGGTGGTAAAGGTAAAAACGTTTGATAGTCCCTTTTCCATCTTGACCACTGTCCAGGGCACATCGGACTTCAGCCTGTCTATTTTGGGGTAAGAATTCCTTTAATTAATTTAAACTTATCTAACCTTTTCTTCGTTCAATTATTAGGTCCAATGAGTAGTCCAATGAGTAGTCCAATGAGTAGTCCAATGAGCAGTCCAATGAGTAGTCCAATGTTTGAGTAATAAAACACAATCCCTCCTTTTTTTTCGGATCCTACAAGTGCAACGTTTCATCTTGCACGTGTGCCGATAATGGAGCCGTTAGTGACGGTGATGGCTCCTAGGTTTTGAACCGTCCAGCATTACCACACATGATGCACTGATCCTCTACCTCAACTAGCAAGAAAGCCCTACAAACTGGCCAAGTATTTCAACCGGTAGGAATAGATTTAAAAACCAAGTGTACCTGCACTAACCTTAGGTAAGAACTAACACCATAATAAATAAATGTGCCTAATTTTAATAATTCCTGTTGGTTTTACTTTGGTTTGATCACCTAAACGATATGAACATCAATAATTGCTATGATAATTTTCTCAATTTTAATATTATAGCTATTACCTGTAACTTAAATTGAGTGGCGCCCAATTAACAGGTCTAGCTTATATAGCTATACTCTTTTTTATGTCATTTTGAACCACGACCTAGCTCTCCACCTACCCAAAGCTGCCGTTCGCATAGTATGTGGCTTTGCTAACTTTTACCTTTTTTAAAATATGTCACAGTCTGACCACTAAGGGCGGCTTTTACAACTATCAGTAAAACATCAATTTGAAGGTAAAACACCAGATATAACGTAATTGCACATTGTTTATCTGTACTTTAACTTCAAACTGAAGTTTTACTGATAGTTGTAAAAGTCACCCTTAGAATAGAGCCCTGACTTTTTCATGCTAATCCCTGACAGAATGCTAAAATAATTTAATATAGAATTATACATTTTTTTTAACAAAAATATTCAGGTTCGAAGCTTCAACGACTGCGCATGTGTACAAATACGATTCTTAATGTCTGAGTTGAGCCATTTTGATAATCGCCATTATAGGTTACTGGATGATTATGAGATGCATCTCGACGGACAAACATAGTTGCTCCGGAGGTGTGAATTCTCATTTTGCAGTGCGACCTCTTATTTTCTCTGCATACCCACACGGTTTTCTCTCGTGTTCTTTTCTCCACTTTAAACTCGTGCTGGTTGAATATGAGCATTGGGTGCTTTCTGCTGCTTTGAAAGTAAATGTCAGCCTCTAAAATTGGGAGAAAATCCATATTAAAGAACTAAAATAATCGGAAATGGTAGAAATGTCATACACAAATATGAAATAATTTATAAAAAATATTACCATATAATGAACTCATTTGTATGATGTGAAAACAGCCCTCCATAGACCGGTTTCGAACCTAGGACCGCTCATCCTCGAAGGTTTTTTTCATCTCCCTATTAAACATGCAAGAGGAAAAGTACCTAAGGTCAAGATGGGTTATATCCCAACAATGGTCTATGTGGCACATTCATTTCCACCTTTAATGGTATAAAAGGGCCTGATCCTAACAAAATACATTTCTGTGAGGACATGTTTTAATATACACTTTTCCTATTTTTTTGTTCTATAAGGAGCTGCTAAATTAATGATTGCAAATTTCGGAACACTCTATACAGCTTTACACATAAGATGTAACCCCGCCAGGAACAAAGACGTGTCAGGGAAATTTTATATTAGTCTTAGAAGATACGGGACGTCCATAAATCGACCCATATTCTGAGCGGATGTTAAGGATCTTCCACCAAACTCTTTGCTCCTTGAAGGCTAGCCAAGGAGTCCTGGGCCGGAAAGTCTTCGTATGTAGATGACAAAGCTTTAGCAGTGAAGAATAGTAAGAATTAGAGAAACTGATGTTGTATTGGTGGCAATATGTAGATCACCCAAGGTTTCGGTTTCCCTTTGCGAATTTTTGAAATAATAATATTTTAGATCTCACCTCTGACGGAGTTTTAACTAGTAATAGTAGATGGGTAAGGAATCTGTGACGGAACTTCATCCACCGACTCACAGTGTGGCAGCGCAGAAACTTCCCCTACCGACTCACTCGTGGCAGTATTAGTCGAAATCCTTCATAACATCACACCGCCCTTCCTGCGCCGAATTTGTCTGCAAATACAAGTTTCAACTATGAACTCTCTCCTAGGCGTATAAGGCCTTACTGAATAGCCCTGGGACGAAGAGAAGACCCTGGGACGCAACGCCAACACCATATACATAGGCTATAACGATCACAGGTCGTTCCAGGGGTGTTTCCCTGAATAACAAAAATATTTTCTGGGAATACATTTCCCATCCATGGCTCATCATTTTCAACACCATAATTGGTGACCCTCGACAAAAGCAACGCGCAACTTTCCGAGCGCAACGCCGCAACAAGTATCGCTTCAACGCCACGAGACTATCAGATCAGCATCTCTCTCATACCTACCGCACGCAGCATACAGCAAACTCTCTCTTCACTCACTGCAACGCGGTAGAATCTCACATACATCACTCTCTAGTACCATTCTCGGCAACACTGGCAAATCCTTCATCACTCACCTCCCTCAAGCAACAAGATCAAAACTTCGTCCCCTCAGTTCACAAAAAAAGCCTTGCTACCCTTATCATCCCCATCATACATCTTCCGTCCTCTTTATCATTGGGAGGGGACCACTGTGGCGGTACTTCCTCCACCGACTCACAGGTGGCAGCGCTGAGTCTTCACCCACCGACTCACAGGTGGCAGCATTAGTTGAAATCTTCTATAACATCACACCGCCTTTTTTTTCGCCGATTTGTCTTCAAATAAGGTTCCAACTATGAGCTCTCACCTCAACGTATAAGACAGGGGTCTACCACGCCTTACTGATCAGCCCAAGGTGGACCCTGGGACAAAACGCCACATACATAGGCTACAACGATCAGCGTTGGTGTTTTGAAATAACTAAAATCTGTTCTGGGAATACATTCCCCGTCTATGCCACGTCATATTATCGTCGCAATAAATCTTTTAGATAGTAACTATCGTGTGTTTGGTAATAAATAGGTTGATTAGAACGATATAAAGTACGTATCCGGATTTCTTTATAAAAATGTTTTATTGGCGTCATACAGATAATCAGTGTGCAAAATAGATTAAAAGAAGGCTAGGATGAATTACAATTGACAAGCACTATTTAAACAACAATCTAAAATTCCTTCAAAGGGAGGATTTTGGGTTAACATAATTTAGTTCTATTGTTGCGTGAAACCTTTTTGAAACTACATTTCAGCTTTGTGTGAAATCTAAGGGAATGCATAACCTTTTCATTAGTTTTAAAAGTCGATAATCTTGTCATTACGAGAGAGTCGAAAATAAACAATATTTTAATAAAATAGCCTTAAAAATATTTCCTAATGACAATGCACACAAAGTTGCATTTACCCAACAACTTAATACACATAAATCATATACCCAGCACCTAATGTATTTGTGAAACTATTTTTAATGATAACATTTTAGAAATTATAACTAATTTTATGAAAACCGGCTGGACATTTCCACAAATTCGATTTTTAGAATTTGAGTTGAGCAAGCTTCGTAGTTTCCATTAAAAGTCTTGGAATGATTATGAGATGCGCCCCACCTCACATACAACGTCGAACTGGAGGTATGGATTCTCATTTTGCAACGAGTTCTCTGATTTTCTTTGCACACCCAAACCGTTTTCTGCGGACTCATTTTCTCTATTCTGAACTCGTAGTCATTGAAGATGAGTATTGGATGCTTCCGTCCAACATGAAAATAGACATTTGCAGCTAAAAATAAAAGGAATGTGATTAGACGCTCTATACAATTCACTATTTAGTTATATAGGAAAAAATACACAATGTCTAGGTTTTACACGAGGTCTAATGTTATTCCTTTATCACCTATTAAAGAGGTCTGCCATTATTAGATTCCCAATGACCATATATCGCGGAATAGATTTTGTTGCTGAAATATCCAATGTTCTTTTTTCTAACCATATCCCTCTAAATAATCTCTGTTAAGGCTAGCTTTCTTGTGACACCCGTTTCTCATCAAAGCAAATAAAGAACCACAGACGTATGATGTTTTTTTTTATGTCACCATTGGTTTCGTTGCACAGAAACAAAAATACATTATGGCATATATTTGAGATGAAAGATACAAGTTGTAACCATTTACATAACACGTTAAGAAAGTAACAAATAACAAAAAAGTGAAACACTAACTACGTATCTTCAACAGTGATAACTTATAAATTTAATAACCACCAAGGATATCTTGGGTTCTATCTATGGGTCCGTGGCTATCTATCTATGGGTCCGTGGTGTGGTGGCCAGTGGTGGACAAGGTCTGCTATGCGTTGAGGTTGGCCAGACGGCAGAGATCAGTCTGCTTAACCATAACGGTTGCGTTCAGAATCACACCGGGAGCAGCTCTCAATGCCTTACTGGGTCTGCTGGAGCTTCCAATCTGGATGAGGGGGGAGGCGATGGCTTCCTGCAGGATGATGGATTGCTGCGACCAGTGGAAGGAAACAGTCATGGGAATAGGTCACACGTAGATCGCCAGCCTCATCCAGGGGGACATCCCAATTACCCACTCGCAGGAGGGGCGACCTTGCGATCAGCTGAGTTCAAAACAGCCATTTGGGATGAACATTACAACAAGAGAAGGATTCAAAGAAGAGTTTCAGCAACCTTCTGAAAAATAATTAGGTATGGTATACAGACGGATCAAGAATGGCTGGATTCACAGTAGTCGGGAGCCGGAATTTACCAAGCAAGCCATGAAGAGGGCGAGAGCTTTCCCTTGGAAAGCCACACGACGGTTTTCCAGGCGGAGGTGTTTACAATACTCCAAGTGGCCAGACGACCAGAAGGCAAACAAAGAGCAGAACAAAACATCTTTATCTACTCCGACACTCAGGCGGCCCTGCGAGCCATCTGCAGGAACAGCACGAGTTCAAAGCTCGTTAGGTTTCTGCAGGGATGCTCTAGAGTCACTGACAGAAGAGGTAACTCTGGAATATTTCTGAACATGGGGGCATTGAGGGAGACGAGCGCGCCGATGGATCTGCCAAGCGTGGTTCCCTGACGTGCTTCTCTGCATTAAATCTCTCATCGGTACATCTCTCACACTAAATGAGTGGACATGGGATAGTACAAGGGCAAACTGGACATAGTCAGGAATATGTGGACAGATCAATGAAATAGACCCTAACCCGGATAGATCCAAGGCCTCGTCGTCTTGGGAGAAGTCGGCAGTGCCTGGGAGACCTTATAGGAATTCTCACTGGTCACTGGAGACTAAACAGACCCATGCACCTCTTAGGAATGTTGGACAGTCCACTGTGCACCCACTGTGGAGCAGGGAAAGAGTTCTCATACCACTCTCTGTAAGTGTGCTATAGGTGAGCGCGATTGCGACACAGGACACTGGGAGCCGCCTTCCTCCATCGAGAGAAGCTGCCGACTCTGAGATGGGACTGGATACTCTTTTTCATTAGAGGCCCGAGCGACTCGTGCAGGAAATGATGGCCCAGGCAGAGTAGGGATGGGTGGATCGGGGGACTGTGAAAAGGGCTTTTAAGGCCAAGTCGCAAGGCTTTGCCCCCCCCCCCCTCTATGTTTTGCTACTATTACTACTACTACTAATAACCACCAAAATTCAACGTAAGACTATAATATATAGAATAGTTGGGAGCTGGAGTGTGAAGGAGTAAGGGTTGGCGGGGACACCTCTTTAAAAAAAGGTTTCACAACAAGGTTAATTTTCTAACGGATATAAAGCATATGGAGGTGGAAAGTTATAGGATTTTGAAGGATCACACGGAAAACACCATCATTAAGTAAAAATAGGATAGGCGACAGTACTAATAGTTGTAATTTATTACAAAGGTAACCACTTGACATAAGTCAGCAATACTAAACTAAATAAACTTCCCTTAGTTCCATGCTATATTAAACTAAGTTAAAATACCGTCTATGCAGTTCGATATATAATTACATGTACTATTTAAACAGATGAATATACACTATCAAAGAGTGCAACGCACTGCAATCTTTACAACTCGATATTTAATGAACACATCCGCCATTCAAACCCAAAACACCCTCACAAACGGGTTCATTCAAACGAACAATCGAAAATACACAATACCCAAAGAATAACAAAACAACGCAGAACCTGTTTGTTACTTATCTTGTTACTTATCGATTCTGTTGAGAGTAAATATCTGATTAAAGCATTTAAAGTCACCTTCAAATGCACAACTTACGTGAGAAAGTCTCCTTGGATTACTTATCCTGAATTGTGATTAGTCCAGAACAGAAAATAGTGCAGTTATACTATTTTCTGTTCTATACTTTACTTGAATACCCAGAGGGAGAAACACTGTTTTTGCAATAGAATAACGTTTGTTTATTGCAAACTACGAGGAACTAATCTGTACAACGTCGATAATGCACGGATAACAGAAACACACTTAAACCAGTACACGAGACTACGATTAAACCCGAACGAACTCCAAACGATTACTTCATCCTCAGCTAATTCGCAGATTTACTAACATATGGACTAACGGTGTTTCACCTACAAAATCTGAACTCTCATTCACCCTGGTGAACGAATGCATTTATGCGTTTTCGTCCGCTCCCCGGAGGACATCAGACAATGGGGAAATTAGCAGTCGCATAGCGACGTCCTCGTTTTCTAGGGTAATAAAACTATGGTCTGACAAACGAGCACTTTTAGATCTTAATATATAAATAACTATTTAAAGCATTTTCAACGGCTTAAAGTCTCCCAAATTTCAATTTGGTAATTAATTTAGATTTTTAGAAAAAAAATAAAACAAGAATTTTTGCCACCTTTTTAAGGAGGGTGTATATCTAAGCAGGGGTTTCTCATATGAAAAATGTTTCTATCAAACATCACATATATATTATTTACCTCTATTAACACGGAAAAATGCCTCATCATGAGTTGCGATATTTTTTTTGTAAATAACTTTTTTTTTAATTTGTATAAAGCTTTACGTTCTCATTGAATTACGCACTCGTCCCTGCGGGCTTTAAAGTGATGATTTGTCACTAGATGGTGTGGACACACATTATAAGTGTGAGTTACACATGTGGGCTAAAGAAAACACTTTCTTGATCACGAAGGTTTATTCGCTTTTGAAACAGATATACCATTATAAGACTGAAGGCTTTCATGGCCGTTTAAAATATAATCTAAAGTGTTTTTGGGGCTTTGAAGCCGCGCTCAAAGCTTGCTACAGCTGCGGCAGACATAATCAGAGGCAATGCAGCAATAGGCGAAATGATCTCTCCTGCTTCCAGACGTTGACTGATTCGACTATGGTGAGCTCCGTGGTATTTATTCCCCCGCCGTCGAGCTGCAGTGGAGGGACTGGGGTGGAGGTAGAGTTTCGGAGCACTTGAAGAATGTCGTAGAACTCGCCTCCAGTCTGCATTTAAAAACATAATTTCTTCCTTCCTCTTGATTGTTGTCGTGTTTAAAGATCTCAATGGCTTCTCTCGTTAGTCTCGGATAGAAACGCTGCAATTGATATAAGATACCCACTTCGCTGAATAGGATGTCGTGACCTTCGGAGAGAGCATGCCCTGCTACTGCTCACTTTTGTGTTTGTTCCAGCCTGCAACTCCTCTTGTGTTGTGTAATCCTCGTGTTGACACAGCGTTTTCTGTGCCCCCAAAACCAGGTTTTTAGACTAAATTAATTAACTAATCAATTAATTTAATAAAGTCAACCTCAATAACGGTTCAAATCTCATCATCCCAGAGAGAAAAAGGGAGTCATGTAGACTCTGTCGGTGAGAGCCAAGAGAATTTGTGAGCCGGTTGATTTGGAACGGGAAATGAAGCATCTAGAAAGGGCCTTTGGTTGGAATGGATACAACAAGCACGAGTTTGATAGGGCCGTCCATCCAAGGAATGTAGAGCACCAGGAGGAGGGGAGATGAGGAAAAGCGCGTATGAATTAGGCTACCATACATCCACAAAGTAACGGGCAGGATCGGCATGTTACTGGAAACAGTGTTAAAACTGTCTTTACACCCACTCGCACAATACAACGGAGCTTGAAATCAGCCAAACAGCGCAGAGAACCCCTATCGGCATTCAAGTTCCATGCAGCTGTGGCTCGGTATACATTGGCACCACAAAACGCAGTGTAAACCCGAGGATTACGGAACACCAGAAGAATTGTAGGGTGGGACAAACACTAAAGTCAGCAGTAGCACAGCACGTTCTCTCCGAAAGTCACGACATTCTTTTCAACGAGGTGGATATCTTATTCAATCGCAGCGTTTCTATCCAACGAGAGAGGCCATTGATTCAACAGGAAGGAGGAAATTCAGTTTCTAAATGCAGACTGGAAGCCAGTTCTACGACATACTTTTCAAGTGCGCCGAAACCCCGTGCCACCACTACTCCACTGCAGCGCGGCGGCAGCGCCGGCGGGGGGGGGGGGGGGGGGGGGGATAAATCCCGCATTGCCCACCACAGTCGAATCAGTCAACGTCGGGTGGCAAGGGAGATCACTGCGCCCATTGAAGAAATTCCATTGGACCACGGCTTCAAAGCCCGGAAAACACTTTAGATTGTAGATATTCCTTCCATTCAAAAAGCTATGAAAGTCTCGAAAATATTAACAAAATATATTACTGATAAAAATGCCGCGTCGATGGATCGTTATTCTTTAGACTTGTAGAATTACCGCTGTATTTTAACGATTCATTATAAATCTGTGCTCGGATATGACGAGTGTTCAAAGTAGTTAAAAACCGAATATTAACAATACGAGAAACCCAACTCTCTTCAGTCTTATTAACAGTATCGGGATGGTTATGCCTTACATCCTTTTTCACGTACAATGTCGTTCCTGCAGAGTGGATTCTTACTTTACAGTGACGCCTTATATTTTCCGTGCAAGCCCACATGCTTTTGGACTCGAATCCCATATGCTTCTGGACTCTCTTTTCCAAATAGAACTTGTTGAGTTCGTAGATCAGCTGCGGGTTTTTTAGTCCCGATCGAAAATAGACTATTGCTAAAAGAAAATTGTGTAAGTAAATAACTCCTTTACGACCATAACGAACGACACACACTTTCAATCGATCTTTTTAAATTTAGGGTAAAGTTTCAGACCGAAAAATAATTAGCTTCGAGGGATTGTCATTGTTGTTTACTTCTAGTTCTGGTCTCAAGAATCTTTGTTATCCTTATAAGTATTTTTTTTTTCTCCGGTACCTGATGGGGGATTATTATTTACGATGTAAGGGTTAAAAGTGCAATTTTAAAGCACGCATGTGAAAGTTGACACTAGTGACTTTTAACACAAGGGTTAAAAGTAGCTTACCTCTAACACTAGTACCTTAAAACGCCATTATTAACAATTCATTCGCAGGTTAAAAGTTGAAATTTTAAAGCGTTTTTAGAAAAAAGCTCTTTGGGCTTAAGTGGAGTCAGTATAACCTTCTTCAGTCTACAGTTGCTATTAACAATAATGTAATGTTTTTAGGTAGGTAGGTAATTTTTATTACTTTATACTGTATCATTTAGGATACTTTTCCGTACTTGATTTTAGTCCGGTAAATAGCTCTTTACAGGATTGGATAGCTTTTTGGAAGTTTTACAGTATTGAATACCGTAACGAAATTTCATAATTCAATATTTTTTCAACAAAATTTGAAACAAAACATTTTGAACAGAAGCTCTGGTAGGTTTTTTTTGGCCTGAGTGCAAATACTTAGGATTTATTGGTTTTAGACTGGGTTAAATATTGGACGTTACGTTCCGCTATGCTATAGTCATAATATATGCCAAATATTAGAGTATGATTCTGAACTAAAAAATAAGACAAAAACTTTTATTATGGTAATGGTTCATATTTTTCTTAATTTTGATACGTCAACCATTCTTAGTTCAGGGTCTGTTTATGTTAGTCGCATAAAGAAATTCAAATCAGGGGCTGAGCCCCTATTAAGGGTTTCGGCGCTTCATGGCTAATTAGGTTGAAGTATTAAAGAATCGTTGAAGAATTAAAGATTACAGAGACATCGAGGTTTGAAGTGTTTCTTGACAGGAAATTTTAAAGCTATAGAACCACCGAGTTTTTAAAAAAATTCAAACTTGTTCACAATAGTGTAATAGACTCAATTTCCAACACGAGAAAAAAAAGTCTCTAGTCAAGTTATTTGGGCAATATAATGTCCCTGTAGTATTGCTAAATCCATTGTTAAACCTACATAACAGTGAAATCCTATTGAAACTAACACAAGCTTATAACCACATACTTTATTATGTGCGAAAAAACTGCATTAAAGTTTAAAGACTACAGAGACATGGAAGCGTGAACTGTTTCTTGACGGGAATTTATAACTTATTCAAAGTAGTACTATTCGACTGAATTTCCGACAAGAGTTAAAAAACGTCTCTAGGCAAGTTATTCGGGCAATGTAGTATTTCTGTAGTCATCCCAAATCCGTCGCTAAGCTTACGAAACTGTAAAATCCCAATGAAACTAATACAAACTTAATCACAATCTTTAATTAATTGTGCGAAAAAACTACATTGAAGTTTTAAAGACTACAGGGACATCGAGGTTCGAACTGTTTCGTGAACGGAATTTGAAAGGCTACAGAGGCGCCAAGTTTTTGGTGCCTTTATGCCTGTAAAATTACAACTTATGCCTGTAAAATTACAACTTATTGAAAGTAGTGTAATCGACTGAATTTTAGTTATTCGGGCAATGCAGTATTTCTGTAGCCCTCCCAAATCCGTCGCTAAGCTTACGAAACTGTGAAATCCCAATGAAACTAATACAAACTTAATCACAATCTTTAATTAATTGTCCGAAAAAACTACATTGAAGTTTTAAAGACTACAGGGACATCGAGGATCGAACTGTTTCTTGAACGGAATTTGAAAGGCTACAGAGGCACCAAGATTTTGGTGCCTTTATTCCTGTAAAATTACAACTTATGCCTGTAAAATTACAACTTATTGAAAGTAGTGTAATCGACTGAATTTTAGTTATTCGGGCAATGCAGTATTTCTGTAGCCCTCCCAAATCCGTCGCTAAGCTTACGAAACTGTGAAATCCCAATGAAACTAATAGAAACTTAATCACAATCTTTAATTAATTGTGCGAAAAAACTACATTGAAGTTTTAAAGACTACAGGGACATCGAGGATCGAACTGTTTCTTGAACGGAATTTGAAAGGCTACAGAGGCACCAAGTTTTTGGTGCCTTTATACCTGTAAAATTACAACTTATTGAAAGTAGTGTAATCGACTGAATTTTAGTTATTCGGGCAATGCAGTATTTCTGTGGTCCTCCCAAATCCGTCGCTAAGCTTACGAAACTGTGAAATCCCAATGAAACTAATACAAACTTAATCACAATCTTTAATTAATTGTACGAAAAAACTACATTGAAGTTTTAAAGAACAGGGACATCGAGGTTCGAACTGTTTCGTGAACGGAATTTGAAAGGCTACAGAGGCACCAAGTTTTTGGTGCCTTTATGCCTGTAAAATTACAACTAATGCCTGTAAAATTACAACTTATTGAAAGTAGTGTAATCGACTGAATTTTAGTTATTCGGGCAATGCAGTATTTCTGTAGCCCTCCCAAATCCGTCGCTAAGCTTACGAAACTGTAAAATCCCAATGAAACTAATACAAACTTAATCACAATCTTTAATTAATTGTGCGAAAAAACTACATTGAAGTTTTAAAGACTACAGGGACATCGAGGATCGAACTGTTTCTTGAACGGAATTTGAAAGGCTACAGAGGCACCAAGTTTTTGGTACCTTTATGCCTGTAAAATTACAACTTATGCCTGTAAAATTACAACTTATTGAAAATAGTGTAATCGACTGAATTTTAGTTATTCGGGCAATGCAGTATTTCTGTAGCCCTCCCAAATCCGTTGCTAAGCTTACGAAACTGTGAAATCCCAATGAAACTAATACAAGCTTAATCACAATCTTTAATTAATTGTGCGAAAAAACTACATTGAAGTTTTAGAGACTACAGGGACATCGAGGTTCGAACTGTTTCTCGAACGGAATTTGAAAGGCTACAGAGGCACCAAGTTTTTGGTGCCTTTATGCCTGTAAAATTACAACTTATTGAAAGTAGTGTAATCGACTGAATTTTAGTTATTCGGGCAATGCAGTATTTCTGTAGCCCTCCCAAATCCGTTGCTAAGCTCACGAAACTGTGAAATCCCAATGAAACTAATACAAACTTAATCACAATCTTTAATTAATTGTGCGAAAAAAATTACATTGAAGTTTTATAGACTACAGGGACATCGAGGTTCGAACTGTTTCTTGAACGGAATTCGAAAGGCTACAGAGGCACCAAGTTTTTGGTGCCTTTATGCCTGTAAAATTACAACTTATTGAAAGTAGTGTAATCGACTGAATTTTAGTTATTCGGGCAATGCAGTATTTCTGTAGCCCTCCCAAATCCGTTGCTAAGCTCACGAAACTGTGAAATCCCAATGAAGCTAATACAAACTTAATCACAAACTTTAATTAATTGTGCGAAAAAACTACATTGAAGTTTTAAAGACTACAGGGACATCGAGGATCGAACTGTTTCTTGAACGGAATTTGAAAGGCTACAGAGGCACCAAGTTTTTGGTGCCTTTATGCCTGTAAAATTACAACTTATGCCTGTAAAATTACAACATATTTAAAGTAGTGTAATCGACTGAATTTTAGTTATTCGGGCAATGCAGTATTTCTGTAGCCCTTCCAAATCCATCGCTAAGCTTACAGAACCGTGAAAGCCCATGGAAAGCAACACACATTTATTCAGAATCTTAATTAATTTTCCGAAAAAACTTCGTTGAAGTTTTAAAGATTACAAAGACATCGAGAATTGAACTGTTACTTGGCAAGAGTTTTAACGGCTACAGAGGCACCAAGTTTTGAAACTTGTTCAAATTAGTGTAATAAATTGAATTTCCAACAAAAGTAAAAAAGCGTCTCTAGGCAAGTTATTTGGGCAATATAATGTCTCTGTAGTCTTTCTAAATCCATTGCTACAACTAGTGAAATCCCATTGAAACTAACACAAACTTAATCAAAATCTTTATTATATGTCCGAAGAATCTGCATTGAAGTTTTAAAGACTATAGAGACTTCCATGTTTGAACTGTTACGGAAATTTTGAAGGCTACAGAGACACCAAAGTTTTGAAAAAAAAATTAAAACTTGTTCAAAGTAATTGACTGAATTTTCAACAACAAGAGTAAATAACGCCTTTAGGCGTTTTATTCGGCCAAGACAACGTCCCTATAGTTTTTCTACATCTATTGCTAAGCCAAGAAAATAGTGAAATTTCATTGAAACTAACACCAACTTAATTATAATCTTAATTAATTATGCGAAAAAACTGCAATGAAATTTTAAAAGCTACAGGGACAACGAGGTTCGAATTGTATCTTGACAATAATTTTAACACCGAGTTTTGAAAAAAAAATGAAACTTGTTCCAAGAGGTTTAATCGACTGTATGTCCTACACAACAAGAGTATAAAAAACGTCCCTAGGCAAGTTATTCGGACAAATGTCTCTGTAGTATTTGTAAGTGTACTACTTGAGTGAACAGTGAAACTACATTGAAACTAACACCAATTGAATAACAATCTTAATTAATTGCATCAAACTGCATTGAGGTTTTCAAGACTACAAGGACGTAGAGGTTCGTACTGCTTCTCAAAATTTGGAGACCACAAGGACGCCGAGTTTTCAAAAAATAATAAAACCTGTTCAAAGTAGTGTAGAGAGTGACCCAACCTGAACTAACGTGAGCAAAGGAAAGACATAACTGAACTAAACTAACCAAAGCAAAAACATAGCAGAACTGACCTGGATTAACCTAATGAAAGAGTCTCTCATAAAACCACAGAGCGACCACTTTGCCTCACACAAGAAAACAATCAGAAATTGAGAGATAGAGATAAAGAGAGCGAGAGAGAGGGAGAAAGAGACAGAGAGAGGGAGCGCGAGAGAAAGAGAAAGTATTGCGCTTTTTATCATTAGAATGTGGCACATTCGCCATATTTTAAATATGTGAATTTTGGCAATTTGAAATATTTAACTTTTTCCCTTGTTATTTTCTATCCACTTCTACAGAATAATTATTTCCTCGAACTCTGACAGTGAGCATGTTCCGATTACTCGGCGTGCTCTTGAAGCCTGCATCATTGCAACTTTGTTGATTGCACTATTTTTTGCCAATCGCACAGGGGTGTTCATTTTAAAACTTCATCTAGCAGGCTATGAAATTTTGACAGAAAAGGATGACATAATCAAAATAAATGAACTTTTGTTTTCCATCCTTTTCTTTTCACATTTCGCAGCTAACTAGATGAAGTTTTATAATGAACACCCCGTACTTGTGTACTTTCTTGTATCTTAAAAATGTGCGTTTTTGAGTACAAAATACATAGGCGTAAGATCCTTGGCGGTTGTTGCAAGAAGGAAAAAAGTGTTCCTGTATCGGCGTTTAAATTGTACTTTTTATAATTAGAATGTACTTTAGACTGACGCATTCGCCATATTGTAAATCTGTGAATTTTGGCAATTTCTTCTATTTTCATTTTTTCCTTGGTATCTTCTATCCACTTCTACAGAATAATTATTTCCTCGAACTCTGACAGTGAGCTTGTTCCGATTGCTCGTCGTGCTCTTGAAGCCAGCATCATTGCAACCTTGCTGATTGCACTATTTTTTGCCAATCGCACAGGGATGTTCATTTTAAAACTTCATCTAGCAGGCCATGAAATTTTGACAGAAAAGGATGACATAATCAAAATAAATGGACTTTTGTTTTCCATCCTTTTCTTTTCACATGTCACAGCTAACCAGATGAAGTTTTATAATGAACACCCCGTACTTGTGTACTTTCTTGTATTTAAAAAATGTGCGTTTTTGAGTACAAAATACATAGGCGTAAGATCCCTGGCGGTTGTTGCAAGAAGGAAAAAAGTGTTCCTGTATCGGCGTTTAAATTGTACTTTTTATAATTAGAATGTACTTTAGACTGACGCATTCGCCATATTTTAAATCTGTGAATTTTGGCAATTTCTTCTATTTTCATTTTTTCCTTGGTATCTTCTATCCACTTCTACAGAATAATTATTTCTTCGAACTTTGTGACACTGAACTTGTTCCGATTGCTCGTCGTGCTCCTGTTGTTGATTGTACTATTTTTTAGTCAATTGTACATTGTACTCCTTAGCAGTTGTTATAAAAAAGCAAAAAAGTGTTCCTGTATCGGCGTCTAAATTATACTTTTTATCGTTAGAATGTATTTTAGCTTGACGTATTCGCCATGTTGTAAATATGTGAATTTTGTCAATTTCAACTATTTTCATTTTTCGCTTGTTATCTCCTCGAACTCTGAGGGTTACACTTGTTCCGACTGCTCATCGTGCTCCTGAATCCTGCATCATTGTAACTTTGTTGCTTGTACTATTTTTTGGTCAATTGTACATGGCACTTGTACTCTCTTAAACCTAAGAAATGTGAGTTTTTGAGTACAAAATACATAGGCGTAACATCCCTAGCGGTTGTTATAAGAAGGCAAAAAACCATATATCATATAGTAAATATGTAACTTTTGGCAATTTCAACTATTTTGATTTTTTCCTTGTTATCTTCTATGCACTTCTACAGAATAATTATTTCCCCGAACTCTGATAGTGAACTTGTTCCGATTGTTCATCGTGCTCCTGAATCTTGCGTCATTGCAACTTTGTTGATTGTACTATTTTTTAATAAATAATACATTGTACTTGTCTACCCTCTTACACTTAAGAAATGTGCGTTTTTGAGTACAAAATATATAGGCGTAACATCCCTGGCGGTTATTATAAGAAGGCAAAAAGTGTTGCTGTATCGGCGACTAAATTGTACTTTTTATAACTAAAATGCACTTTAGCCTGGCGCATTCGCCGTATTGTAAATATGTGAATTTTGTCAATTTCAACTATTTTTATTTTTCCTTTGTTATCTTCTATCCACTTCTATACAATAATTGTTTCCTCGAATTCTGACAGTGAACTTGGTTTCCGACTGAATCTCAATCGATTCGAATCTTCATCCGATTGCTCGTGGTGCTCCTGAATCTTGCATCATTGCAACTTTGTTAATTGTGCTATTTTTTGGCCAATTGTACGTACTAATTGTGTATTTTCTTATACCTAAAAAATTTGCATTTTTGAGTACAAAATCCATAGGCGTAGCATCCCTGGCGGTTGTTATAGGAAAGCAAAAAAGTGTTTCTCTATCAGCGAATAAATTGTACTTTTTCTAATTAGAATGTACTTTAGCCTGGCGCATTTGCCATATTGCAAATAAGAAAATGTTGGCATTTTCAACTATTTTCAGTTTTTTTGTTATTATTTTCTATCCACGTCTATAGAATAATTATTTCCTAGAACTCTTGACAGTGACCCTTGCTTCGATAGTTCTTCGTGCTCTTGAAACCTACTCCATTCCAAGTTTGTTGATTGTACTATTTTTGGTAGGCTGTACATTTTTCTTATGTACTCCCCTAAATGTGGGTTTTTGAGTACAAAGTACATAGGCGTAACATACCTGGCAGTTGTTACAGGAAGGCACAAAAGGGTACCCGTATCGGCGACTAAATTGTACTTTTTATCGTTATAATGTACTTTATTTAGCCTAGCGCATTCGTCATATTGTATATAGGTGACTTTTGGCAATTTCTTCTATTCACTTTTATAGAATTATTCCCTCCACCTCTGACAGTGACATTTTCTCGTCGTGCGCATGAATCTTGGTCCACTCCAAATTTGATGCGATTGTACTATTTTTTAATCAATTGTTCTTGTATATTCTTATATACCAAAATGTATGTTTTTGAGTACAAACTACTACTAAACATTTCGTAAATTACTAAGTGCGTTACATCAATGATCTTTTTAATAAATAGTTGCCTTAGAGTCCGCAAAAGATTTATCAGGGGCGTATTTAGAAAATAAAATTGATGATCATTCTTGACAAACGAAACGTCATAGGATGAAACCAAGACTATCATGTTGAAGTTTTTAAAAAGCTGCAATGAAAAAGTGGTTTTAGTTATTTCTAACAAATACAATAACTCGAGAAACAAATATAAAAATTCGAAAATTTCGGTTTTATCAAAATAACTAAAAAACCAAAAATAATTTTGTCGATCCGTTTGAATTATGAAACTACTCCTTGCTCAACTTTTCTCCCATTTAACAAAACCTATATCTATTGTCGTTTACGGTGGCCTTTCTTATCTTAGCCACACTGTATTGTATAGATAAGTAAAAGTGAGTACACTGGAGGAACTTTAACAGCTTCCTGTCAAATGTACACTTGATATACATAATGCTTTTAAGGGATATCCTATGGATGTTAGCAACTATAAGTTGTATATTCCTGCAATATTCTGAGAATATTTTTGTGCTAAGTGGCTGTGCAAGTCTGTTTGCTACCTCTTGAAATTACCCTGTTTATCCTATGAGATACCACCAAATAACACTTCAAATATATCTTTTTACTCCAAAAAAATAACAATACGGTTAGAGAAAAAATATCTGTTTATTAATCACTTGTACGCACTAATTTATAAATATATTATTAATGCCAAAAAATAAACATTTACACCTCTACATAACGAGTAGTTAAAGAATTCACAAACCGTACATTAATGGGGCGAGCAACACGGTTTGGGTAATTCCCATAGCAGGTCGGTGGATGGTTGTGAGTCACGTTGTTCTTCATATACAATGTTGTCCCTGAAGAGTGGATCCTCACTTTGCAGCGTGTGTTCATATTTTCTCCGCAAACCCAAACCGATTTAAATTCCAGTTGTCTTACCAAAAAGTATCGGTTATGATCGTATATTAGTATTGGGTATTTGCGGCCGGTTTGAAAGCAAATATTGGCTACGAATGCATAGTGTTAGAAAGATTATATGAGTTTGAAGATCAGAAAAACACAGTGAGTAAAACAAGTTTTCAAAGTACAAACAAAACACAAGTAGGAGCAATTTAAGATATCGTACGTAATAAAAATTGTGTGAACTAGCTATTATCTATCCCAAAAATATGTAAAACAAAATATATTATCAGTGTTCTTATTTTTCTAGGAATTAGATTATAATATAAAAGATATAAACTGACCCAAAAAAGCCTCAAGAGTTTTAAAAGAAGCATAATTTTGTTACAGGGCTAACTGACCAACGAGAACAAAAAAGACAACAGACAAATATCTTGTTGAAAGAACCGTTTGGAGAGTCAGAGAAAAAATGATGACCCTAACTAACTACAACAAGCAGACCAGGGCTGCTAAAAGAGAGTCTTGGAGAAGGTTCTGTGGCGGAACTGAAGACCTGCCAACAGGAGCCCGAATCCATAGGTCTCTCCAGAGAGCCGTGCCAGGAGCTTGGATCGATAAAACGGTCTGATGGAACTTACACCTCCACTGGTAGTGAAACGTTAGACACCCTGGAAAGCTGTCATTTCGCGGGTATCCGGTTGACAAATTTGGAGACTAAGACAGGCCCCTTGGGACGATTGAAACGACCCAACAGGGCAGAAAGTGGTCAGACCAACCCTGCTAAAATCCACGATTATGGCTTTTCAACCGTACGAACCCCTGGGGAGGATGGGGTGTTCCCGGCAGTATTATAACCGGGGCCTGGATCAACTCGCACCTTTATTAACAAAGCTCTTTAGAGCGAGCCTTGCGTGGACTTTATTCCAAACTGCTATAGGGAGAAAGATACAAAATCTTTCGACCAATCAGCAAATCAAAAATTTGAAAAAGCTGATAGACCTATACATGAGGGAGAGAGCGCTAAAAACGTACCCTCATAACACGGACCGGTATGCATACCAGGCTAATAAACAGAACTAGAACCCCACAACCTGGTGGAGAAAATCCAAGATGCCATGTATACAAAGTTGGTATTTTCATGGGCATCGTAGGGGCCTTTAATAATGCACCTACAGGCTCCAACCTCAGCACCAGTAAAGCGAGAAGGGTCGAACCAACAATGATCAACTGGATTCAGATTGACTACTACATCATTAAACCATGACACTGTCAAATTCCCAACAGCGAAAGGTTGTCCACAGGGCGGAGTCCTTTCACCACTCCTGTGGTCACTACTAGTGGACGACGTTCTAGCTACTTTGGCACTATGGGGAGTCGAGGTCTAAGCATACGCGGAGGACATCGTTATCCTTATAAGAAACAAAGAAGCAAGTTTCTCGGGTAATCGGTCGGGTTCTCGGGTTATCAAAAGAATAAAACTCTTCAGCTACCAAGCTTTCGGCAATCCTTTTATTGCCTTCTTCAGGGCTACAAAATTATGTCTTATGGAGGACAAAATTATGACAACAATGAAAATAGCTTACTGCTACGTTGTTTCTCGATATTGGTCATTACACTTTAGTAACAGGCTGGCACAACATTGCCGCTGAGGTGTCCCTGTAATCCCTTGGACTACACGGTCAAGGAAATTATGAATAATTACAAAAAGGTTTAAAATTAATTAAAATACAAACATCACTAACTACGAGCACACACAAATCAAGTTGTCAGTGTTAGTTAAAATGCTTAAAGACTTAAAACTAGGGGGTGTGCTGTTAAAAAGTTTGGTTTGTTATCTTTCTTTCATCTTTTATTATTTACAACCTGCTGGCAGAACAAAACACGGCGGGAGAAAATGACACACATCAACTGACTGTGTGAATCAAGCGTATTGTCGACATTGTCTACAATTCACCAAGGAACAATTTTGTGGATATTCGCAGGCCGATAGCCAACACCACAAGCGGCACGCTTCCTCCGTTGGTACTGCCCACAACGACGCAAACAGATCATGCATGCGATAGAACGCAGGTATAAACAACAACAACAACAAACCCCAGAACCGCTCGGCTTTATAGTTCCAAATCAAGTGTAAAATCAGAAGCAGATGCAATGTGGACACACCTGTGATGGAAAACATCCCTCGGGGTGAACATGAGGAGTGGGGACCGACCAGTGGGGAAATTAAAGGTCCAAGAAATGTCATGGGTGTCGTCAACGTCCTCATCCTGCCCGCGAGGATTTCTGGGCTTGCACATTTGTATCAGATTGGAGTAGATATTGTTTAAGTCTTCAATGTCTGTGCGTTTGTTGATAGCCTTATTTATCATGGCTAGCTATTTCTACCATTTCCAGAAAAAGTATTTTGTGGTAATGTTGTTTCCTGTCTAGAATGCGAACGTCAGTGAATTTCATGTGGTGTCCCGAATCAATAGAGTGCTGAGAGACTACCAGCCTTGGAGAGTCTGCAGTCACTGCGATGGGAAGCTTGCCTATTTTGCAGTAGATTGGAAGTCTGGCCAATGTATACACCTGGACACACTGCACATGGAATGCTCTAAACAACACCGGCACACTTCAGTATGTCTTCCTTGTCCTTCAATCTGGTATTAAGGTTTCCTACAGTTAAGTTATTTTTAGGTGCCAATTTTATCTCAGGTGCACTGTTGAAGAGGCGTTTGACCTTGCTATATATCTCTTTGATATATGGAAAAGAGAAATATTTGACTTTAGGGGTGGCTGTTGTGTTAGTGGCAGGTACCAGATCACTCAGGTCCATATTTGTGAAATGGAAGTGTAAAGATGAATTAGGATCCTCTTCGGTCGACAATATGCTACGGTTTGGGCTGTTCTCATTTACAGGGGAATGTGGAGTGTTAAAGAGAAGCTTATTAATTAGTTTGGGGGGATAAGAGTTATCCAAAAAAATAAGTTTCAGACGTTCAAGATTTTTGGTCTTAAAGGACTGGTGTGAAATTTTATTAATTCTGTTTTTTTGAGCCTAGTATTAAGTTTATTTTTGTTTGTTGGTTGTGGCTTGAATAAAAGTTTAGGTAACGTCCTGACTGTTGGTTGGTTTCTGATACCAATCTAAAATAATTTTTTGTGTGTTTTGTCTGATAACAAGTGTGTCTAAAAAGGGCACTGAGCCGTGGCTTTCTTTTTCCACTGTAAATTTAATGTGTCCGTCGTAGCGATTGAGGACCGTTAGAGTGTGCTCAATCTCGTCACTCGGCACTGCTGTGATTATATCATCAACATATGTTTTTAGAAATGGTGGTATAAAATTCAGACTTGTCAGGCATTCACTGAGCAAGTCATCCATGACATATTGAGCAATGATGGGGGACAAAGTAGCTCCCATAGGCGTACCAAAGATTTGTTTATAGAACTTGCCATTGAAAGAACAGTACGTGGTGTCCCAAACCGTTGAAAGCAATTCTAAGAATTGTGACTCCTGAAGAGTGGTGACGCTGCTGATCTCGTCCCAATGTCTGTGAATACTGTCGCTTATTAACTCATAAGAAATATTGCTGTACAACGATATAACATCGAAACTCACCAGCACGAAGCCTGGGGGGATGTCACGGTCTTTCAAAAACTCAGCAAAATCAAAGCTGTCCTTGATATAAAAAGGATTGTTTTTATTATAAGCCTCAGTTAAAATTGTTGTTAGGAGTGAGGCCAACTTACTGTTACGGGCATTGATAGAGGATACTATGGGCCTTAAGCTGATGATTGGCTTGTGTATCTTGGGCAATCCATAGAATTTGGGAGCGCTCTGATTGTATATGCGTAGTTTGCTAGCTTCTTCTTGTGACACAATGCCCCTATCTTTAAAACTTGAGATTAGTCTGTTGCATCTTCCCTGGAATGTGTTGGTTGGATCCTGTGGCAATACAACGTAATTTGCCTCGTTATTAAGAATGTCCAATGACATTCTTATATAGTCATCCTTATACAACAAAAGAGTCACATTGCCCTTTTCAGCCCTGGTCACCACAAGTTCGTCATGCAATTTGAGAAAGTGCCGTGTTTCAGAAAACAACGAGCCAAGAGGGTTTCTAACTATTGGAGAGTTGAAGTAGTTTGTCAGTATGTTGGTAAATCTAGCCCTTATCAAATCAATGTCTGCCCGGTGCATGTTGGACGATACATTCAAAGTTAGTTAAAATTCGCTTGCACGACACATCCTTCTTTGTGGGTGCTACTCCAAACTTAGAACCTAATGCTAGAAAATGCAAGATGCTATCTGGGACAGCAATCCCCGTCAAGTTCCTAATCCAATTGTTCTTAGTTGGTATATTGCATAATGGATGCTTGCTTTTTAGCTTAATGAACTTTTGGGTGTTGCTATCCCTTAACATCACAAAACGTCTCTCATTACTCATCTTCTGTCTTCTGCAATACTCCGTTAGAGTGTGGCTGTTGATGGTGTTGGACAGTTGAATGTGTGTTTCCTTGATTTCTTTTTCCACTTGTTTGAGGTTGTTTATGGTGACCTCGATCTCTAAGTTTAGCAGTCTCCTCTGCGCCTTAAGCCTGCAGCAGACTAGACAGGGAACAACATTACCACAAAAGACTTTTTCTGGAAATGGTAGAAATAGCTAGCCATGATAAAGCTATCAACAAACGCACAGACATTGAAGACTTAAACAATATCTACTCCAATCTGATACAAATGTGCAGGCCCAGAAATCCTCGCGGGCAGGATGAGGACGTTGACGACACCCATGACATTTCTTGGTTCTTTTAATTTCCCCACTGATCGATCCCCACTCCTCATGTTCACCCCGGGGGATGTTTTCCATCACAGGTGTGTCCACATTGCATCTGCTTCTGATTTTACACTTGATTTGGAACTATAAAGCCGAGCGGTCCTGGGGTTTGTTGTTGTTGTTGTTTATACCTGCGTTCTATCGCATGGATGATCTGTTTGCGTCGTTGTGGGCAGTACCAACGGAGGAAGCGTGCCGCTTGTGGTGTTGGCTATCGGCCTGCGAATGTCCACGAAATTGTTCCTTGGTGGATTGTAGACAATGTCGACAATACGCTTGATTCACACAGTCAGATGATGTGTGTCATTTTCTCCCGCCGTGTTTTGTTCTGACAGCAGGTTGTAAATAATAAAAGATGAAAGAAAGATAACAAACCAAACTTTTTAACAGCACACCCCCTAGTTTTAAGTTTTTAAGCATTTTAACTAACACTGACAACTTGATTTGTGTGTGCTCGTAGTTAGTGATGTTTGTATTTTAATTAGTTTAATAAACCTTTTTGTAATTATTCATAATTTCCTTGACCATGTAGTCCAAGGGATTACAGGGACACCTCAGCGGCAATGTTGTGCCAGCCTGTTACTAAAGTGTAATGACCAATATCGAGAAACAACGTAGCAGTAAGTTATTTTCATTGTTGTCATAATTTTGTCCTCCATAAGACATAATTTTGTAGCCCTGAAGAAGGCAATAAAAGGATTGCCGAAAGCTTGGTAGCTGAAGAGTTTTATTCTTTTGATGCCCTGACCGATTACCCGAGACACTTGCTTCATTGTAAATTCTCCGGTCGAGACACTCACCATCTTATAAGAAACCCCCAGAATAACAAATCTCCAGCACGTTGCAAGAGGCGCTGGATGTGTACACAGCTGGTTTTCAAAAGAAAACCTAGCAATAAACTCTAAGAAAACGGTTATTGTGCCATTTATCCGAAGGAAGAGGCTGGACTTCCTGAAACCGCCATCTTTGTTCAGGACGACAATACCGTTTACCAAAGAAGTAAAATTTCTAGGAGACCTTTCCTGAACAAATCACTCACATGGACCTCACATCTCACTCGTACCAATAGGAGGGCACAGTTAGCCCTTTGGTCTTAGGCTGGCTTGGGAGGCCTCGCGGTATTGAACATGGTATCCGAACTAATGGCATCAAAACGCACGTTAGACACACTCTACGTCGTCACGTTCCCTCACAAGCAGACTGGGACGAACGAGGCGAAGATCTGCAAGTGGCAGGAAGTACCTGGTACATGGACGGATTCAAAACCGATGAAGGGGCTGCTTCCGGAGGGTACGGGAGATTGTATTGGCACCGATTCACCACAGTGTTTCAAGCAGAGATACATGCCTGAAACATTGAATTGTGTGCTCGACACCTATTAGAGGCGGGAGAACACAATAGATCAATAGATACCTGCTCGGATATGGTAGAAATAAATGCTGTTGAGTGTTTTGAGTGATCATTTATGATGTCATATCAAATTTGAGGTATGTCTGAAATTCAGTCATAATAAACGTCGTGTTGACATTCAAAATAAAAGTAGTTCCCAACTATTACGCACAAATATTTACGTTCGTTTTACGTTGATTTCAACACTCTGAAATCATCTGCGCCTAAACATTTCACCAGGCAATGACCAGTTAGATAGTTTTCGTTTTTTATTAAAAGATTGCCATCCAATCATTATTAAAAACAAACTTACTCATACTATAAATAATAATTTACTGTTAGTCATTGAGATTTTCAATATAATTTGGTTTATTGATTCAAATGAATTTGCACGATTATTACTGACCGAAGGGATGCAATAAGAGGTAGTTATCAAGTTTCTAGGCCTTCAGCATGAGAACTTGTTGGGATCGTAGCTACAGAAAATGTCACAGCTGATTTAGAAATACTATATTGAGATACAAGTTTTATAACACAGTTTTAAAATTGAGTAACAATTTGTCGCAAAACCATCTTCCAAAATTATTCGCGTTTATTGAGTCGTGATAATCCCCACTCCTACTGCCAGCCTTGAAAACTAAGCTCGCTTTGTTGATAAATCCATTCTCAGATCCAGCATGCAAAACTATAAACCTGGATCCTTCCGAAGATGATTTCTAGAAAACACTTTTTAACGTTCCATCTTGCCAACTTGTTCTAAAGGCTGCTCCTATCAAAATGGAAAAAATGATAAATAGTTAATAAATAGGATACATCTACTTAGAGTTGAAATATCGAGTTAAATAGGTATGTAAAATTAAACCATAATTTTTGCTATTAACACGTTACCTTTGCTAAAGAGCCAAGTTTCATCTAGAAAAATAGGCTTTAAGGAAAACAAAGACTTTTCATTTCCTTTACACTGTTTCAAAAACTCCAATCTCTTATGGACGACATTCGTTTGTTCCATGAGATACATCCTGTTGGAAATAATGATAATTTTTCCACAAATTCTATATTTGAATTTGAGGTTCTTCAAGCATAAACGTAATGAACTACACGGGATCAGAACTCGGTCTATGTGCTATAAGCTATGTTGCAAGGCACCGTTACATGTTCTCTTGTAATATGATATTAATATAATGGCTATATGTTTAAAATTAGGTATAATGGGTTGTGGGTAGGAATATATGAAAGTAGTCTTCGCACACCATTTTAGCTTCAATGATACTTAAGTTGACTAATCTACAATATTTTCTCTATTTTGCCTAAATGGCTACATGCCATAAATTCGTACCCTTATCGCGTGCTAGGGGTGTAAGGGGTAGGCAGAACAATGTAAAAGCCTAACCAACTGACAACCTCACCTGCACGTGGTGCACCCTGCTAGACATCTAACGAGGCTCTGTCGACCGAGTGATTACCGGTATAAGTAATCCCCTCTTGTCAGCCAACAGCTTCGGGTGGATGAGCCGACAAGAGTAAGGGCACCCTATTGTCCTGGGGTTGAGAAATCGGCCCCAAAGGCGGATGAATTACAATCAAGTAATCAACGACATAAGGATGAGGAAGAATTTTGGACAAACCACCTCATTAAAGATCCAGAATGGATAAGTCCTAGTAAAAATCATCATGGCAAGGCTCACAACAAAACAAGTCCGGAGTAGTTCCTCGATCGGATCTCCGGGAGGAAATGTTTTGAGCAGTGTAATGAAAGTGAACAGGGAGATAAGGATTGGTACTTGGAATGTTAAAACGATGGCACAAGCTGGAAATATCAACAACGCAACAAAAGAAATGAGAAGAATGAAAGTTAACATCATGGGAATTAGTGAGATGAGGTGGCCGGGAGTGGGTTCGGTGGATGTGGACGAACACAGAGTGTACTATGCAGGAACACAAGATGGTAAGTTTCTGAATGGGGTAGGCATTGTTGTCACCAAGGAGATAGCGCAGAGTGTCATAAACTTTGTCCCATTCTCAGAAAGAGTCCTTCTAATACAGATTAACGCCCGACCAGTAAATCTAAACATCATCCAGATTTATGCCCCCACTGCAGATAAAGATGAAGGGGAAGTTGAAGAATTATACAGGAATGTCGCCCAAATACTCGAGAGGCTACCCAAAAAAGAAGTTAACATCATCATGGGGGACTTTAACGCAAAGTTGGGAGCTGGAGAAAAAACCGAGCTCATCGGGTCGGTTTGGGAAAGAGGAATGAGAGAGGAGATATGCTCGAAAAATTTACAGACGAACACGGCCTTGTAGTCCTCAACACACAGTTCAAACAACCACCGAGGCGTTTATACACATGGAGATCGCCCCTTGATAAACCTGGGAGAATAGTCAGGAATCAAATAGACTACGTACTAGTCAACAAGCGGTACAGAAACAGCTGCTTAAGTATGAGAACCTTCCCGGGAGCAGATATGCGAACCAACCACGTGCCAGTTATCGGAAGATTCAAAGTGGTTATGAAGAAGATAAAGAAAGCTGCTCCATTAAAAGTTAACCTAAGACAGCTGAAAAACGGGAAGATCAAAGAATGTGTAGAGAAAGAGCTGAATGCAGCAATGGCAGAAACAACAGAAGATAGCTCAGTAGAAGAACACTTGAATCACCTGAAAAGTAAAGTGGAACACATTAAGAACACTATTCTAAAGGAAAACGGACAAAGAGTAAGGAAGAAAACCTGGATGACAGATTACATATTAAACCTAATGGAAGAGAGAAGATTGAACAAGAATAACACCATAGAATACAAAAGGATAAACAACATCATAAGGAACGAAATACGAATGGCTAAAGAAAAGGAACAGAAAGAGAACTGCGAGGAGATAGAGGCACTGCAGTTGAAATATGACTACTTTAACGTCCACCGGAAGGTGAAAGAAGTCACTGGACAAAGAAGAAATACAAACTTAGGGAAACTAGTTGACGCTAATGGAAACATCATTGTAGACATGGAAGAGAAGAAGAAGATGTGGACTAGGTACGTAGAGCACCTCTTTGAGGATAATAGAGAGAGCCCCCCAGATCCCCGGAGTAATGCACAGAGTGGGCCAGAAATAATGGAATCAGAAGTGAGGGCAGCTATAGAGCAGAGCAAAGAAGGAAAAGCAGCAGGACCTGACAACATCCAGACAGAGTTCCTGAAACTTCTAGACGAAAATGGATTAAAGAAGATCACCAAACTTTTCAACAACATCTACAAATCAGGTAAAATACCAAAAGAATGGCTAGTCTCAGAGTTCATTGCACTGCCAAAGAAACAAGGCGCAAAACGATGTGAAGAATATCGAACGATAAGTCTGATGAGCCACCTGCTGAAAACCTTTCTCTATAAAAGAAAATCCATAAAAGAATATACAATCGATGCGAGAACCTAATCTCTCGAAACCAGTTCGGGTTCGTCAATGCGATGGGAACCAGAGAAGCACTCTTTGCTGTCCAAGTCCTTGTCCAGAGATGCAGAGACGTTAACTTTGACGTTTACTGTTGTTTAATTGACTACGCCAAAGCATTTGACCGGGTTCAACATGGCAAAATGATGGAAATATTAAAGAAGACAGGGGTCGATACCAACGACCTGAATATCATAAGTAGCTTGTACTGGGGCCAGTCGGCAACAATAAGAGTCGACGGAGAAACAACTGAGGCCGTCAAAATAATGCGAGGAGTGAGGCAGGGCTGTGTACTCTCACCCCTGCTATTTAACATCTACTCCGAGCAGATTTTTAAAGAAGCGCTCGACGACGAAGAAGAGGAGGGCATCTCAATAAATGGGAAGAAATTGAGTAATATAAGATACGCGGACGACACCATCGTGTTCGCAGATAGCCCACAAGCACTACAACAACTTATCAACAAAATAGCAAGAGTTAGTAAGGAATATGGTTTGGACATAAACATACAAAAGACCAAAATTATGGTCATTAGCAAAAACAAGATCGACAACATCCAGTTATCCATCAACAACCAACCAATAGAGAGAGTACCACACATCACGTACCTGGGAACACGTATAAACGAGAACTGGGACGCAACTCAAGAAATCAAATCACGAATCGCCAAAGCCACAGCCGCCTACAACAAAATGAGCAAACTCTTCAGAAGCCATGATCTTACACTGGAAACAAAAATGAGACTTCTCAGATGTTACATCTTTTCTATCCTCTTATACGGGACGGAATCTTGGACACTCAATGAAAACACATCCAAGAAAATAGAAGCCTTCGAAATGCGACTCTATCGAAGAATGATGAGGATATCATGGACCGAACATATCACTAATGAAGAGGTACTAAGAAGGATGAATAAACAAAAAGAAATTATGAACACCATCAAGATCCGAAAACTGCAATATCTGGGCCACATCATGAGAAACGACTCCAGGTACTCCTTACTCCAGACAATCATCCAGGGAAAAATCGATGGAAGAAGAGGTCCAGGAAGGAGAAGAATATCTTGGCTGCATAACCTCAGGAAGTGGACCGGAAAAACATCAACCGAACTCTTCCGCATTGCCGTAAACAGGGTTAGGCTCGCCATGCTGATTGCCAACATCCGTAACGGATAGGAACCACAAGAAGAAGAAGATCGCGTGCTCTTGGATTTTATATAAAGGTGTTCCTAGGGATAACTCCATTTCCAAATTTGTTTGCTTTCTATAGGTCTCGTCTTTCGTTGTGCCGCTGGTGGCGAGTCTTTGAACAGTTGCAAGGGATACCCCTAAAGCATCTGAAACCCTCTAAAAATATTTACTGAATTAATCACCAGCTATGTTCCGTGTTGGCGATCTGATTTTGTCGATAATGGTGTGTGAACACATACTATTAGCAAAGTCAGGAATCGGGAGGAAAGTAAGTAATATATCGAACTTAAAAACCATTGATTTATAAATTATAATGTTACTTACCTTGTGTACGAAAGAGAAAGGTATTAAAGACTTTCCCGCCTCTTTCTCGCGTTGAAAATAGTGCATCACCTTTAAAATTAGCGCTGGTTCCCTTTCAGAGTACTTTTGGCCCGGCATTTTTCCAATTGAGATGAAAATATAAAATAATTTGCAACTTCAAACTCGTGTAGCGCGTTTGTCACCAACCTGACAGTGACATTACCAAAAGTTGGTCACCATGTTTAAAAACACATAACTTTTTGCGTCATTTTTTTTGTCTTCTACATTTCACGTGGTTTAAAGTGAGATGCAAAAGTTATGACGTAACACTCAACAACTATTATTTCTACTTTAGTTGGGCAGCGCTTCTAGCGCTTATGTCCAAAACTGTTTGGAACTGCCATAGGACTCTAGCACAGGAGAACAGCGTCACACTGGTATGGATCCCGGGCCATCGTGGTCACGAAGACAATGAGCAGGCCGACTCTCTAGCCAGGAGAACGACGGGTTCTACTTTGTAAGCCCGGAGCCGGCACTGGGAGTCTCATACTCTCTGGTCGAGGCTGAACTCCAGGCATGAAGCAATGCCAAGAACCAGGACTGTTGGAAGAACCTACCCGACTATCACACTCCAAAATATTGAGTACACATAACTAACTTGAGCACTGTACACATAACTAACTTGAGATTTCACATGCACAGACTCGGACTGTCAGAAGTGACGGAGTGTCGGCTGGGTTTTCTTGAAGCAACTGAAAGTCTTCTTGAAGTAACTTTTGAAATGTATACCCCTCTTAAAAGTAAAATTTTTATAAAACGTCGTTTTTCTGTAGCTATCATTAATGATGATAAAAAGAAAACCGAAACGTTGGAACGATGACATGCTGGAATTCGATTTCCAAAACATCAAAAATACTCAGAATGCAAAACTGAATACGGGAGAACAAATCTGAAATGAGAAATGACGTCAGCTTAGTTTGCAACAATTTAAGTTTTCAACTCTAAAAATGTATTAAATAAAAGATGGGTATTTTTTTCCTCAATACCAACCAAATAACGATACAATATGTTTCATTTGGGCCAAGAACATCCATTAGAGCAATCGAACAACAATTCGAAGGAGACTACAAAAATCGATCTTCTCAGAGTGGTGCAAACCTTAATGTATTCAATTGTAATACTTTAGTTGTCTCTAAAATTAGTTTGGTTAGCAGAAAGCAAAACTAAAGTTAACATATCCCCATTAGGAAACTCAGATCACTGAACTACTGAGAAATGGAAACTTAAGGATTATACTTAAAATATATCCCACATAACACATGATGTCCTATGTATATGCATAAAAGATATAACATCTTGTAGCACTGTAACTACGTAGGATCTTGGAATATTCGTGGATGTAATTAATTAGTCGTACACTCCAAGAATATGCATAAGATACACCTATTGCAAATTCCAAGAATATGTAATACCTATTTGCCGGTGGAATGCATATTCTTTGGATGTGTGCGTCATGTATATCTAAAAATTTATTCAATGTTGGAAAAGTAGAATGATTTTAAAACATTCTCGCTGAGTATGGACCTTAATCTTTGCAGTGCAAAGCAGTCAGTGCAAAGCACTGCTTTGCTCTATTTTTGCAAATTAAGTCATCGTGGTCCCTCCAGTTCAGTGAAATATCTATATGGATACCCACTAATTTGAAAGTTGTTACTTGGTTTACAGTCCTTCCGTTCAACTTTTTTAGGTGGCTCTTAATATAGTTGCTTCCTCTGGGATGAATCTGCATAATGTAGGTCTGTCTTGGTTTAGGGTTAACTTATTCCAGGTGAACAGGGCAAGATTTGAACCTAGGTTGTTTACGATAATGCTCTCATCATGATCATACAAAAGTAGTCTTATATCATCAGCAGATTCACAGTGAAAGCAAGATATTTCGTTAGGGATGTCATTAATATATATTAGGAACAGCAGCGGCCCCAAGACACTACCCTGGGGTACATCAATTTCTATATCTGACTGTGAAAATTTGGACTTTTCATATATTACAAATTGCTAGCGGTTGGTAAAATAAGATTTCAGCAAACAATGACAGTGGCCTCGTATGCCATTTAAGTTTTTGCAGCAATAAGTCATTGATCACCACAGCCAAACGCTTGTGACAAGTCTATAAATGACGCAGTTACATCAGATAGTAGAGAAATCGGCCTGTAGTTGGCAATATTGTGTCGGTCTCCTTTCTTAAATATGGGAACAACCTTGGAAACTTTTAGGAGGTCAGGAAGGATAGCTGGAGAAAAGCGTATGTTTATTATGTGTGTTAGCGGTTTGCAAAGGTATTGGCTACATAGTAGACCTAAAAGAAAACTTACACTGAATGTAAATATTATATGTACATATTATATACCTCGGTAATTAGCACATACAGAAAATGTCTGTTTGATGTGCATTATTCATTCTTATGTATATAGTATGGATAACCAAAAGTGAGTACAGTGGAGTAACAGGTTCCTGGAATATATCAGGTACATCTAATATACATCATGCTTTTAATGATTATCAAAAACCATAAGTTGTGTTTTATTTCCAATTATATCCAATTTTCCCTGAAAAATGGATTCTAACACTACAGCGGGTTACGCTATATTTTTTGCAGAGCCGTATCATTTTTATTTCTAACCTTTTTGTACCCTCTTTGGTAGTAAACTGCTGCTAAAATATAGTTTAGCTAAATTGTTGTATTTTTTATATAGAAAGATACCTACCTATTCAGTGTCAGGAAGGCAATAATAAATCATTTAGTTGAAATTTTTAATCCGATGAAAAAAAGGTCAGATTTTACATTAGATTACATTAGTAAATAGTATATTATACAACAAGCATTTAATGAGAGTCGTTATTCTCGAGGGTAACGTTTGAGCCCACGAGCGAAGCGAGTGGCACAAGTTGCCCGAGAGAATAATGCTCATTAAATGCGCGTTGAATACTATACTTTATCCACGACCAAGATTCTGGGTTTTCTCAAATATGATAGGTTATAGGTGCCACAAAGATAATTTACAATTTTAAAACCACGACCACGACTGGTTTCGCTATTCAATGGCGCGACGTTTGATGCGTCTTGTCGATAGATGACGGTCTTGTCGATTTCAATGCTACGAGGGTGGACGGTAAATTACTTCATTTTATGGCCTATTTTAAGTATTTTTCAGTGAAAAGTACATATTTTAGTTAAAAGGAGACACTGTAACCTACATTTGCCTCAATACATCCTAATAGAAGGATAATTATTTGAATGAACCAGTGGTAACTACCGATTTCATGTTTAGGGCAGTTTACTTTTTGAGTTGTCAGTTGCCTACGACATGTTTCGTTTCCATGACAACTCATTATTCACTTGTGAATAATGTTCATTATTCACAAGTGAATAATGATTATCGTTAGTCTTGAGAATGTACAAGAATAATGTGATTATTATAGTATGGTCGTGGATAAAGGTAATTTTCCTGTGACTCATTTTTAAGTAAGCTTATCTGCCTCTTTAGTCGCTGTCGTCGTCGTTACTATCGTTGTCTTTATTTTCTGCAATAACATGTTTTATAAGTTACTTTTGGATTAAATTTATGCACACATTTATACCTTGTGACCTGAGTTTCTTCTTAGGGTTTAATCTCGATTGGCTATGTTTCAAAATGCCATCCCGGAAAAATTGTTCATTCTTTGATCGCGTAAAAGAGCAATCTGCATGGGACACCACTGTATAGAAAACATCTGAAAAGATAGACAAAGTTTAGTGAAAAATTGGGTTCTTAATAAAGGTATGAGTTTGGCTGAGAACGAGCGCAGAATGAGCCGGTTTGTCGATGTAAGGTTGACTACTTACTGCCAAAAGAATAACAAAAATAAAAAATTGCCTTTATTTAGAAAAAAAAAAACACGTTGCTGCTCTTTTTCCTATAATCTATAGGAAACCATATTATAACCTTGCCTTTTCTGTTGATGTATGTAAATGGAACTTTTTTGCGAAATACGCCATTTTAATGTATACCAAAACTTATAGCTTGTATACTTTTTAGTAAAAATTATTGAACAAATTCTAAAAAAAATAAAAAATGAGTCATTTTTTGAAAAAGAAAAACTATGAGTTTTTGAAATTTTTGACAGCAAGTATCAAAAACCTTTAATAAATATATAATAATAGTGAAAAGTTTAGTGAAAAAGGGTAACTAAACTTACATAGTACAACGCAAATTTTCATCATTTTTGGAGAAGCCGTCTCTCCCTGAAACGCCCTAGCAGAAATTCCCATCTTAAAACAAATTTTTGAAGTTTTTTCTTCTAGAATCAGTGCGAAAGACTTAAATAGAAGTTTTTTTTTTATAGGATATGTAAATAAAGGAAATATGTTGCAAAATAGTGTAGCATTTCAGCCCACTATATTTGGAAAAGAAAGTTTGTAAAAGTTTTTTGTATCGTTTAAAAAGTATTTTATTTGCATGAATGTCGCACGTTAAAACTAGCAGAATAATAATGCATATTTTATAAGAAAAGTCACTAGTTGTTCGCAAAATGAGAATTATTTTGAATATGGTCAGTGGTAAACTAAAAAGCTCTCAGAATAAAAAAAAATAAAACATTGTTGCCCAGCAATTGCAAGATGATTTATTGACGATTTTTATATAAGACTGCTAAGGCTTTCACAATCTAAAGTGTTTTCTGGGCCGTGGTCCAATGGAATTTCTTCCTGACGTTTCGTCTACAGCTGCGGCAGACATTATCAAAGGAGTTGAAGCAATGGGCGAAGTGATCTTCCGTGCTTATTCTTCCGCCGCACTGTGGTCCCGTAGACCCAAAAAACGCGAAAAAACGATTTTTTCGAAATTGGTCTAGACAAGTCGAAAATATAATAGGACGAGTGTTAAATATTCAGTTTCCTTCAAAATGACCAATAAATAGATTATCGTCACATATTTGAGGCGAGGTGCCTTGACAAAGTAATATTTCATTATTTTTATTTACTATAAAATAATTCATACCTCATTTTTACAATGCTTGTGTCACTTAAAGCCTAAAATAAATGAACAAAAGATGATAGGTGATGGCTTTAGGAAGATCTTAATGTAAGAAAAAATCGTAATTGTAGTCATAACGCATCGTTGGTAATTTGCTGGTAGTACCGACAGAGATGTATGTAACTTTTTTTCACCTGTAGATAACTGCACCCAGCAGAAAATTTGTGGGAGTGTATTTGGATCCTTCAATGGACTGGTTGTTCCACATGTCGCAAGTCCAATCCCGGCTATCAAAACTGTGTGGCTTGATGCGGAGATTAAGACCTATTGTCTCTGTTGAAGTGTTGCGAGTGTTTTACTTTGCGCAGATCCAGTCCATCCTATAGTATGGTCTTATATTTTGGGCCTCTTTACTGGGGGTGCTGCTCATGTCTTTAGGGTTCAGAAAAGGAGTCTATGTTGGGGGTTTCTCAGCATACATCTTGTAGGCAACTGTTCCCTGATCAGAGAATTTTGACACTGCCTTTTCTTTACTTTGTTGGCTTGGTTATGTTTGTGAAGAAAAATATGGGGCTGTTCTCGCAGAACAAAGACTTTTATTCAGAGTGCATGTCCATGATGACTAGAGGCCGGGAACAGCTGAGTGTACCATTCCACAGAACGGAGTTTTTTGAGAGGGGGGTGTACTATAGAGTAGTCAGGGCGTTTCGAATGCTTCCTGGGGAAATGCAGAGTATTACTAATGTTTCAATCTTTAAGAAGCGAGTTTACGAATGGGTGCACCAAACATGTTTTTATTGTTTTAACTTTGACACTTCATTTTAACTTATTTTTTTTGGTTTCATTTTTGATTCTGAATAGTTAGTACTATCTAAGTTTTAAATTTTTATTTGTTTTATCGCAGACACCTCTAGGTAAAGGTGTCTTTTGTTGACGTTGCTTGGCCATATGATTGGTATTCTTGGCAATAAAGAATATTTGATTTGATATTTGATTTGAACTTTACTTGATTTTAAAAAAAGTATTAAAAATTTTTTATATGTGCCTAAAAGTATGCCATTTAAGTTACGAAGGAAAAGTTTCTTCTTCCAGATGACTTCCATCTTCACTGACGCAATTTTCAAGCTTGTTACGAAAACTGCTCTACGCATGTTCCAATTTTTATTTGTGGATCAGCAGAATTTCTCTTTGAATAGCATTTTTTGGAGCTTGTAACAGTCAATAGTCAATAAAGTGATATTGACTAGGTACCCCCACAAAAAAGACTCTATTTTGACTTTTTTTTGTGGAGGGAATGTGATGGGGAATGTGTGACTTTTTTGTGTAGGTTTATGCTCAAAAAACCACATTTACTACAAGATCCAAAAGGAGCTCTTCAAAGAGAGGTACTGCAAATACGAAAGCGAGTGTGGGCCGGCTTTCCAAACATTCTGAAATTGCATCAGGGAAGATAAACCTCATCTGCAAGACTTTATTTTTGCTACATAACTAAAATAGCATGCATTTAGACATATATTAAGAATGTTTAATAAATCTTTTTATAACGAAATAAAGTTGTACTGTTACTTTTACAACGGGTTTAGTCCTGGCGGTCAATCTGTGTAATGTAAATAAATACACAGTCGATATTCGATATTCATCACTACTTAAAAATTGTCGAACCACCAAAATTGCTCCAAAGACAAAAGAAGAAAGTCTTGAAGAAGAAAAAATTTGGAAAAATGCTGGGCATTTTAACACCTATATAGAAACCTTTTGTTCAAATCACAATTTTTTTCAGATCCCCAATTAATTTCAAGATTTGAAGTGGGTGAAAACCGCATTTGAATGTTCTTTTCTGTTTAGCAATTATGGTAATTTAAAAATGACTAAAAAAAAACACAGGGATTTATTTAGCGGGGCGCGCAGTCCAGTTGCGAATACATTCATTCCAACAGGATGTCAAAAGCAACCAGCCTTGGGTTGTGTCTATAAAATGGTAGAATTAAATGGATAACCACGAATAAAACTTAGTCAGGTAGACGTTGCTAAAGTGACCATTCCTGGGAAGAAAGATGTTTACAGACTTTATGGCGAAGCTGGATATGCCTTGATAGATCTCTTGCCAAGGACCTCGGAGGATACACCAGCCGAGGGCAAGAAAGTCTTGTGCAGGTAAGGTCTTTCACGTAATTGTATGGTTTCTCTTCAATAAACTTATGCTTGGCTAGACATCCTTTCCAAGAATCGAAAAGGGCTTTCGTAACACCTTCCAAAGTGGAAAAGTTGTTACGTTTACAGTTTGAGCATGGGCAAATATGTCAACCTTTAGAAACCCTGCAGGAAATGCGACAAACTGTAGAAAACTCGGACGGATATAAAGAGGACTTTAAATCCCACACCTTATAAAGTGTCGGTTAGTGATGACTTGTACCATTTCTTGCACACCCTCTGGCTGGCAAACGCACCTATAGGAGAATTGTCTTAGAATTAGATCACCTTAGAACGGTTTTTAAAGCGCAGGGATAGTAATACATACAACATACCATCCACATTCTAAAGGATTTTTTTTTTAATAAGTATTGCATTTTTATAGTTTTACTTAAAAGGGTTTATATGTGCATTTTTACATTAAACTTTATTTTTCAAAATAAAGTAAATTTAAAAAGAATCGTAATTGTAGTCATAACGCATCGTTGGTAATTTGCTGGTAGTACCGACAGAGATGTATATAAATTTTTTTCACCTGTAGATACAAATTTCGACCCACAAAATTTTCAGAATTAGTCACAACCCTCTAAAATATCTCAATAAATGGCCTCAAGTATCCACTAGCGAGAAATGAAACAACTGGCCGCGCATAATCGCGCTTAAGAGATTCCAAGGCTGACATGACTAAATTTTTGCTTATTAGTTTGACGTCTGCCAATTATTGGTAACAAAAGAGACACTTTAGCGACGCGTTGTTTCTTAATTAATAACAGCGATTAGTAAATATGATCAAGAGCTCATGTGTATGCTACCTCCCTGAATTATTTCAGATTATTTACTGCGAATATGTGGAAGCTACAGGGTAAAATGTGAGAAAAGTACACCAAAATTGGCAAAAAATGGGGCACAGAAAAACTTTTGTGGCTCGTCCGGTATAAGAGGTAGACTAAAACTAACAACTGATTTTTTTTTCTCTCTACGTAAAAATAATTGCTGCACAACCCTTACCGATTGGTCAGTTTTCTGATTTGGCGCAGGAAGCGCGAAACAAAGACTTCAGGAAATACCCGAAAGATCAATCGAGAAAAGTGTAATCGCGATTTATTGAATATGCTCATTGTGTCTTCGGATCCGCTTGAATGCCCAGATATCTTCCACTTCGAAAGGCGGACTCCTATTCTCGAGGTGTTATAGGTCTTTTGAAGGAACCCCATATACATTCACAAATATTTGTTGACGATGGGGAAGCAGAACGCAAAAAAATCGAAATTTAAAAAGGCTTGATAGTGTGCGCATTCGGCAAGTGCACTTTAGTTTTTAGTAGTTAATATAAAGTAATGGTTCATACATTTTCTCACCCTTTATGAACTAAATACTTACCTTAAATTATATTAGAGAGATTGTGACACGGTAGACCCACAGTTTTGTACCTATCGTAGGGATAATCCGTTTTCCGGAAAAGTGTGATGGTAATTTTTAACTAGAACACTCTGTACAGCCCAGCTATCAAGTTTAGACGAATAACAAATGCCAGATACTAACTCCTCATGTTAAAATCACCATAGAAACTTAGTTTTATATCAGATTGATATTCCGAAAAAGTAAAGGGCAATTTTTTTTATTGGTACACCCTGTACAGCCGAGCTATCGAGTTTAAATAAATAACAGATTCCAGATTCGGACTCGTCATGTCAAAATCACTCTAGAAACATAATTGTATATCCATTGTAAGGGTGCCTCTAATTTTTCGCGTTTTTTCGAGTCTCTGGACCACTGTGCGCCGTCGCGCTGCACTGGGGTAGGGGTAGTGGTGGCGGGATTTTAAAACGTCGTATTTAAAGATCTCAGTGGCCTCTCTAGTTAGTCTCGGATACCGGTAAACTCCGGGTGCCAATAGGGGATCGCTGCGGTCTTTGGCCTATCTCAAGCTCTGTTGTATTGTACGAGTAGGGTTGGGCAAACTCGGTAATTTTCATTTTAGGGAAACTTTTCGGTATCTTTCCGAAAAGTTTCGGAAACTTTCCGTTTTGAAGCGGAGCTTACCGTTTCAGGAGCTGGGGGAGAGACATGTCCGAATTGTCAGTTGACATTTCGCAGTGTCAATGTTGTCAATGTCATTGCTGGAGAGGAGAGGACAAGAAGTTGACGTATGTCATTTTATTTCAGAATTTATGATATTTTTATTTTAGCTTGGGCAGTAAATTTTTGTATTTGTATTTTTATAAAAAATGGCGCTTGCAAGGAATTCATTGCATTTATTTTGTTCTTTCGAATTTATTCTATCCATAAAGCCTGTTAATGACGACCAAGGCTTGATCATACTAATTGTCGTTAGAGATGCCTAGAAATAAAATATAACTATTAGGTAGATACTAATCTTATTTCATTATTATTATGTATAGAACAGCAATAAGTTAAGTACTCTCTATTTTGTCTAAAACAGGCAACTTAGGAATTACCTACCCCTGAGAAAGCAGTAGAACTAGTACTATAAGAACTATCAGGATGGCAATCAAGTCCTGGTACTGGATCTTTTTGGTTCATGGGCTAATCATCATTGGTGTTGCTGGCTCCATTTAAATTACCCTCTGTATTATAATATAAACTATGTTTATATTGCAGACAAGAATTTAAGTGTCCTTTCAATTTTGTTGCGTTGGCACATATTTTGCTCCACAATACTTGCAAATTGCAAAAGTTTTGTGGTGAATTTTTTTTGAGGCATAATACTCCCATACGTTTGATTTTATGCGCGGCATTATTATAATGATAAAATAATATTTATAATTTGTAAAATGTGCACTTAACCTCCCTTTGATGAACCCCCTTTGATAAACCTGCTCGAAAAAAAATTAAAAAAACATGTCTTGAAATGAAAGTTGCCGGTAAAATTCCGAACCTTTCGGAATCTTTCCCGAAACTTTCTTCGAGTCCTTTCTTACCTTACCGGAAAGTTTCCAATTTGGAGAGTTTCCGGGGTGGAAAGATTCCGCCGTGCCCAACGCTATGTACGAGTGGGTTTAAAGACAGTTTTAACATTGTAATTGTCCAGTAGCCTGCCGATCCTGTATGGTAGACTAGTCTATCCGATCTTTTCTTCATCTTCTCCCGTTGTTCCTTCCTGACGCTCTACATTTCTTGCACGGACGAGCCTATCGAACTCGTGCTTGCTCTATCCATTACAACCAAAAGTTCTTTCCAGAATGCTTCACAAGCATCGGATAAAATGACTAAGCTCAAAAAATCAGAAGCCTTGCTACCAAGGCTGTACGGTTTGCCAAAGACCCACAAACCGAATGTACTACTGAGACCCATCGTGAGCACCATAGGAAGCCCGATCAACGAAATCGCGAAACGTACATGCAAGTGTGTTTAAAGTCAGTTTTAGCATGTGTTAAAACAGAAAATACTGAGAGCTATCGGCACCTGGAGTTTACCGAGTTCTATGCAGCTGTGGCTGGCCACACCACAAAACACAGTGTCAACACGAGGATTACGGAACACAAGAGGAGTTGCAGGCTGGAAAAACCACAAAAGTCTGTAGTAGCAGATCACGCTCTTTCCGAAAGTCACGACGTCAATTCCAACGAGGTGGATAATTTATATCAATCGCCGCGTTTTTATCCGAGACTAACGAAAGAAAAGAAATTTCAACAGGAAGAAGGAGTCTAAATGAAGACTGGAAGCGAGTTCTAAGACATACTTCAAGTGCGCCGCAACCCCGCGCCAACACTACCCCCACTCCAGTGCCTCCACTCCACTGCACGACGACGGGGAATTAATACCACGAAGCTCACCACAGTCGAATCAGTCGACGTCGGGAAGCACGGGAGATCACTTTGCCCATTGCCTCATCACCTTTGATAATGTCTGCCGCAGCTGTAGACGAGACGTCAGGAACAAATTCCCTTGGTGCTCGGCTTCAAATCTCGGAAAACACTTTAGATTGGATTTTTGATACTGTCAATAATTTTTAATTGAAATAACTATTAGTTAAAGGCGTGCCATAAAAAGATTTTTATATTTTTACTCCCGCGGAGTACCTGCTACCGAAAAACTCAAGAAAATTTTCTTGTTTTTGCAAAACCAATAGCCTACTCATTTTTTTTTGAGAAAAATATTCGTTGGCCTGCAGCAACGAGCGCCACTAGTGGAGATGAAAATTTTGATTTGATTGCAAAATATAGCGTTAAAGGGAATTTGAGGTGTCACTTTCGACATCCTGTAATGACTCACCTTTTATTGAACATTTTTTCATTTCATTTTATGTCGTTGCAATTTATCTTAATTATTTTATGTCCTACTAGTTCATTATTGGGTTTTTTTTTTGAATAGTTACCAAATACATAATTGTGAACTTTATGCTCGCGCGGGCTTGTGTTTGACTGACATATTTCATACTTGTATTAATCATAATAGTTACTTAATTTAATACTTATTTAATTTTCATATGTAATAAAATAAGTGCATTGAAAATTATCGGTAATTTTAGGACGATATGCACGAATGCAATTTGGGATGAAAAAAGCACGAGTGCTTTTTTCTGATCCAAATTGCATGAATTGCATATCGGTCTAAAATTACCTAGAATTTTCAATGCACGAGTTGTATTTGAAGGAGAATTTCATGAACAAAAAAGAAATAAATAAATAAAAAAACCCTTGCGACATTTGCGTCACCCCTGAAGGTACAGCTATTTTGATTTGAATCAATGTCAGAAAACTTATTGCGGTACCAAGTGGTATGACTATGGATTGATTATGTCGGCGCGTTCAGATTGTTTGTAGTTTTAAAGAATAAGTACCTTTTTACTAGTCAAGTGCTATTGATACGTTTCTAGGAGTCAGCCGGAATATGAGTTAAGGGCAACTGACTGATTTATATGTTATGTCTGGGTTAAAGTAAAGAACAGATCGGTCGTGGGAAATACGATCGGTCTGGGTGGAACGGAGCCAGGGGAGAGAATGAGTTTGAGAGTTTAGTTTTTGGAGAGATCGAAAGAAAGGAAGACTGGCCCCGGATCGCCAGTTCTTTATAATTAACTTAGATAAACAATTTCATATGAGCTCGGTTTATCGGATTATTGTAGAGCAGAGTTGTTTGTTTATGTGTTTTGGTTTATGGAGGCTTACATAATTTTGATTGAAGTGCCATTATAGTTCATGTTACCTAGATCGTCGTGAAAGATGCCTTCCAAAAGGAAAATATTAATTCGACGGATCTGACATCAGAAGTGGGATTACCTGCACCTGCAGAAGCCATCTATGAGTCATCAAAAAGCTAAGTTGAAATTTTATAAAAGAAAATAGTACAGTTGCAAAGTTTTGGCAGGAACTTCAAGTCAATCAACTAAAGTGCAATTGCCGAGTTTTGTTTTAAGCAAAAAAATTACATATCCGGAAACTTGGTGTTGTTTAGTTGATGAGTTCTTTGAAGTTCACTATCTTGCAGAAATAAATTTGACGAATATTGACAGGACATATTGAAGTTATTTGCAAAAGATGATAATGATAAAATATTGCATGTCATACATAAAGTCTGTTCTGAAGTATTAGGTAAACCATAACAAAAAAAAGATATACCAAAATATTTAAAAAGAAATTTGTGTTGCGTTAGTGGTTTGGCGGGTAAACGGACGGTGCTATTTCGCCATGATCTTTACATCAATCCGAAGCAACGTGCCTTTAACCATGTCAAATAAAAACGATGATCGGTTTGTAGGAAAGTATCGACAATGTGGAAATACTGGAGATAAAGAATACCAGTATCGCGTTAAAAGTTTAACGGAAAAAAGAATCAGGTATTCCCTCGTTTAAGTTTGTTCCTTGTTTGAAAATGTGGGAAACTAGGCCATATCTGAACTAGTTGCCATGAAAAAAAAGAGGCTCTAAGTCTAGATATGAAGAAAATTCAGTGTAGGTCTAAACTTTCCATAGAGGTCAACTGGATATGGAGAATGGTAAGGTTATTCCTTTTTTTATTTCTCGTTGACCGTTAATTTAATGAGTGTTTCTTCATTTTTATCTGGAAAGCTGGAAAATCGCTTGATATTTTTAAAATGGCAAGAAGGCAATTTTATTCTTTATATTTTGCAATTATTAATTAAAGGCAAAATTGCAAAACTATGGCACACCGTTCACTAGATATTTCTGGAAAGTTAAGTGATAAAAGCGATACGAGGAGACACGCCCTTGAAATTATGGCGTTTTTAGAAGAATCGTTGTTTTGTTAATTTGTATCTGGAAAACAAACAATCGATTCTTTTTGAAATTTAACGTATTTGTTTGGGCACTTATGAAAATTGTTTCAGACCAGAAAAAGTGTTTTAGTACCTCAAATATTAAAAAGTTTAGCTTTAATAGTAATAATGACCTTCGTTTTGTTGCACATAGTGCATGGAGAGTTAATGGCTAGAAAAGCTGATCAATAAAGATGTTTTTTTTTTCTTTTTAAAAAAAAAGTCTTTTTTCTACGATAATTGAAATTGTGGGAAGTCAAAATTGGCAAGATGGTTTAAGGAAGGTACAAATAGCCATGAATAGTAGTAAACATAAAACTACAATGATGCTTCTACTTATTGATAATAAAAAAAAAAAAAGAAAGTGCTTTTTTTGTGAGAGCATATCTAAAGTTGCTAAATTAGATACTGAGCGATTCAACATTGACAAAGCTGAAGTTAAGGCTTTCTGAATATGATATAAAACATTTTGTCTATGCAAGATGTAATGAAAGAATGCTTTCAAAATTGGATCCTAAATTTAGGAGACTTTAGAAAGTTATTGAAGTTTTAGAGAATGATCGATATGAGGTGAAATATTTAAATTTGCTCATGATCAATTAAGAGCAGTGCCTGTCGGTTAGGCACATGAAATGTTTGATTTTAGTAATGAAAATGATAAGGATGAGGCCATGTCGGCGGAAGATAAGAAACAGTAGACCGAGAAGCTACTGTTTCAGTATAATTATAGTATTTTGTTGGTTAATTGCTTTGCACCTAGAGTCGATGTTGTGACTGCTAGAGGTGATGAGAAAAGATTTCTGACGTAATCTTCTGATTGTGTTTTGTTGTTTAGTTGCTTTGTTCCTAGAGTCGCTGTTGTGCCTGCTAGATGTGATGAGAAAAGATTTTTGATGTAATCTTTTGATTGTGTTTTGTTGTTCAGTTGCTTTGTACCTATAGTCGCTGCTGTGACTGCTGGATGTAATTAGAAAAGATTGTTGATGTAATCTTTTGATTGTGTTTTGTTGTTTATTTGCTTTGTACCTAGAGTCGGGGTTACGACTGCTAGATGTGATGATAAAAGATTGTTGATGCAATCTTTTGATTGTGTTTTGTTGTTTAGTTGCTTTGTTCCTAGAGTCGCTGTTAATGTGACTGCTAAATGTGATGAGAAAAGATTTTTGATGTAATCTTTTGATTGTGTTTTGTTGTTTAGTTGCTTTGGACCTAGAATCGCTGCGGTGACTGCTAGATGTGATTACTGCGGTAGCTTTAGTGATACGTTAGTAAACGTACAGTTATTAAGATTGATGCGAGAGTCTGTTAGTAAATGCTGCAGCGGTAGCGATTAAGTTGATTTTGATTTATTATGATGTTGACCTTGGATGTGACTTGGTCAGGATGGTCGAACTTGACTAAATGAAATAGTGGTTTTGTTTTGGTTTCAGGTGAAACATTGAATTAGCGCACGAGGAGGTGCTACTTGTATATAAATTGAGCTAATTTGCATGGTTTATGCCATGACATTGAGCCAGTTACTTTTCAATTGACTTTGAAAGAAAAATTGTCGCTCGTCCTAAGGAATTATGGAAAACATGCAATCGTGAAAAAGTATCGGTAATTTTAAAGCTCTCGTGGTATTACTCCCTATGATTTTTTTTCTCAGACAAATTATCAAGATAATATTTTCTTTCCTAAATATATTCTACGTAACATTACCTAGGACTTAAATTGAAAGATTTTGAAATAATCAAGATCAAAATGATTTATTTAAGCTATACGAATTTATTACCTCTACGCATTTCAGAGGAGTTAAATTAAATTATCCGTGGCGAAAACCAAAATTCGTTTTAACAATTGTTCAAAATGACCACCGTTTACAACTTTTGTTTCTTCATCCTTTTTTTTTGACATTTCACAGCCAACTAGATGAAGTTTTATAATGAACACCCCGTATGTCTTTTATAAAAGCCCAAAGAAAAAAATCTAAGGAGTTCAAATCTAGCGACCTAGCAGATCATTCTGTAGGACCACGTCTCCAAATCCACGTCTTGGGAATGTATAATCTAAACACGTCCTAACATTAGCTGCACAATGGGGAGGTACTCCATCCTGTTGGTACCAAAGTAATTCATTTAGGTGAGGATCATTTGGATTCGGATATAAGTCAACCAATGCCCAGATTAAAGTATCTTATAGAAAACGTTGTCTTGTGAGCATTGATCCAAAATCATTTGATCCTAGAACTGTATTGTGGGTAAAATGTTGCGTCCCAGGATCTGTTATTAGTTTGTTGAATTGGAGGGTTGGGACAGAATTAAATTAAACTACAGACTCTTCGCCGACGTTTCGTCTAATAAACTCAGACTTCTTCAGGGCTATAAAGACATTAATTAAACCGTCAGAAGGAGAAATAGAAAACTTCAAATTTACCTCACCTCAAGTCTAAACACGTTGGTACGTTAAAATACAAATTAAAACACATTGCGGGTTACGGCACACGTTAGGTTCCACCTTAATACTTTGGCGATGGCGATTGGGCGAAGCTTGCAATTGGGCCTTAAAGGCCCTTTTCACAGTCCCCCGAGCCACCTATCCCTACTCCGCCTGGGCCCTCCACGAGTCGACCCGTCTCTCTAATGAAGGAGAGTATCCGGCCCCATCTTAGAGTGGGAGGAAGGCGGCTCCCAGGGTCCTGTGGCGCAGTCGCGCCCACCTATAGCACACTCCCAGAAAGTGGTATGACGGCTCTTCCCCTGCACCACAGTGGGTGCAGAATAGATTGTCCACCAATCCTAGGAGGTGCATGTGTGTTTAGTCTGCAGTGGCCAGTGAGGATTCCTATAATGTCTACCATGCACTGCCGACTTCTCCCAACTAGCCACGAGGCCTTGGATCTATCCAGATATCTAAACGTTTAAGATTTATCGGGTGGTGCCCGTTTTTAAAAAAGTGATATAGACCGCATCTCCGATTATCGACCTATATCCATTATTCCTACATTTGGTAAGATTTTCGAAATTCTGATAAAAACTATTTCAAGTCCCAACATTTGTTGAATGTTTCGCAGTCCGGATTTCGGGAGGGACGGTCGACCGTTGGGGCTGTTGCCCAGATTGTGCAGGATATTGTTGAGGGCATCGAAGGAGGGCAACATGTGGGCCTGGTTTTGTGTGACTTGAGTAAGGCCTTCGATTGCGTCTCGCATGAGCTCCTTCTTGAGAAGCTATCTAGGTATGGGGTTAGGGGTGTTCCCCCATATCTTTCCCTTAGAAAGCAGTGTGTTTTCCTCGGGGGTGTTGGGTCGAGTGTTGGGGCGGTGGGAAGTGGGGTCCCTCAGGGCTCTGTTCTGGGTCCTCTGCTTTTTGTGGTGTATATCAACGACCTCTTTGGCTACCTCTCCCCCACAAAGTGTGTTTGTTATGCGGATGATACTTCACTCATGAGCCACTGTCGCGACCTGGATGGGCTTGACGCTGAAAATGAACGAACTGCTTCGCTTGCAAATCTTTGGTTCGCAAACAATCACTTAACACTTAATGAAGCAAAAACACAAAGGATTACATTTTCAACCAGTCTCCTTTCGAAGCATCGGGGGTTCGCAACTGTGCTGGGAATTACGGTGGATAGTACGCCTTAGCTGGTCAGAACACGTCAATTGTTGACAGTAAAAAACTGTCATCTTCATTGTTTCTCATTAGGAAACTGAAGAGACTCTTGAGCGACGACGCTTTGCGTGACTGTTATTACTCTCTGTTTTACTGCCATCTCTCCTATGGAGTGGTGCTTTGGGGGGGATCGCCGGCATCCGCAAAAATATTTAGGCTGCAAAAGAGTGTCGTCCGTGTGATTGCTGGGGTGGGTCATTTGGAGCATTGCAGGCCGATCTTCAGGAGGTTGAATATTCTTACCTTACCATCCATATTTGTTTTGTACCAATTAATAGAAATCCGGAGAAAAAGGGATGTGTTTCAATATAATGGAGATGTACATAAATATGGCACAAGATCGTCGAATTTAATAAGGAAAGATAAAGTTAAGTACAATGTTAGTAAAAAAAAAACCTTAAACGTTGATTTTTATAACGTCTTAACAACGGAAGTAAAGAACTTAAATGAAAATAAATTTAAACTAGTAATGAAACAATTTCTTGCTTCGCGGGCTTTTTACTCAGTGTCTGAATATTTTGATACTGTTAATCCGAGTACTGACTTGCTCCACATTTGTGACTAGTTATTATGTAAATTTGTATTTTAACTTTTCTTTTTATTGTATTGTCGAACTGCGTATACGTTTCTATGAATGTTTTTTTGCATAACTGCGTCCATTAAATAGGCGCTATCTTGACGTGCTGCAATTGTAAACATCTTAGGAAAAGTGGTCAAATAAAGTTTCTATCTATCTATCCGGGCTAGGGTAAATTTCCTTGACCTGTCTACATAGTCCTGACTCTGTCCAGTTGGTCCTTGTAATCTTCCATGCCCACTCATTTAGAGTGTGAGAGACGCACCTATTGCTCACTTGCTCACGCGTGGCCAATTCATCGCCGCTCTCGTTTCCCTCAATGCCCAGGAACCCATCCTAGGGTTACCTTTTTTTGTTTCTGTCAGTGACTCTAGAGCATCCCTGCAGTCCTGAACGAGCTTTGAACTCGTCTGTTCCTGCAGATGGCTCGCAGGGCCGCCTGACTCGGAGCAGATGAAGATGTTTTTTTTCTGCTCTTTGCTTGACTTCTGGTCGTGTAGCCACTTTGAGTATTGCAAACACCTCCGCCTGGAAAACCGTCGTTTGGCTTCCCGAGGGAAAGTTCTCACCCTCTTCATGGCTTGCTTTTTATATTCCGGCTCCTGACGACTGTGACTCAGCTATTCCTGATCCGTCTGTATATCATATCTGATTATGCTCAGAAGGTTGCTGAAGTAGCTATTCTTTGAATTCTTCTCTGGTTGTGATGGTGTGGCAAGGGACAGGCTGCGACAGGACAATTGGGATGTCCCGCTGGATGAGGCTGGCGATCTGCGTGTTTCCGCTTCCCATGATTGTTTCCTTCCACTGGTCGCAGCAATCCATCCTCCTGCAGGAAGCCATCACCTCCCTCTTCATCCAAATTGGAAGCTCCGCCAGACCCAGTAAGGCATTGAGAGCTGCGCCCGGTGTGGTTCTGAACGCACCCGTTATGGCTAGGCAGACGGTTCTCTACAGTCTGGCGAACCTCAAAGCATAGCAGGCCCTGTCCACTGCTGGCCACCAGATCACGGACCCATAGGATATCCTCGGCCTGATTACCGCAATGTAGAGCCAGTGCAGGACGTGTGATTTTAGACCTCACCTCCTGCCTACTGCCATGCTCAGTTACCATACCAGTTGTGATTTTTGAGGGTCTCAGGAGGTGAGACCTCACCTCCTGCCCACTGCCATGCTCAGTTACCATACCAGTGTTGTTGCCTTATTGCATGCTTTTTCTACGTGACTTTTCGAGGTCAGCCCGCTGTCGATGATCACTCCCAGGTCCACTTTGGGCAAAGAAATACTCGTTATTATTTTCGTTATTATTAGACGACGCTACACAAGCCCGAATATGCTGATATTAAATCTTTTATCTAGCGTTATTACTTAGTTTCCTTTTTTTATTTGCTGGTGCTATGCATTAATATTTTATCATTACGCAAATACGCAATTTATCATATTTATCATCTCATTGAAGCTGAAATCATGGTACAGTTTATTTCCTCCGGTAGAAGTATTGACAGACATTCTTTCAAAACAAAAGTGATATTTCTGAGTATGTCATCGTATTCTATAAAAAAATTTCTCTAATAATCTCTGATTTTTTAAAGCAAGTTTGGGTTAGAAACTGCAAAGCAAAGTTCACATTCTTTCGTTTTCTCGGAAAACGGTCAATGATAAACCATTTGTTTGACCTGATATGAGTTTCTCATAAAATTCTTTAAAAGCTTTCCTATTTAGAGGATCTTGCGTCTCTGATCATAACGGAGATTACCAATTATGAAAAAAAAATTGCGACACACTGTATTGCTAACTAAACAATAAACCAAACAAAATAATAAGTGACTTTACTGAGGTAATGACCATTCCTAGACTCGCACTAGCGCAGAAAAAACTTTTTTCTGCACTAGTAAGGAAAATATTTACTTTCTGCACTCATATGAGTGCAGAAAGTATCAAATTCTGCACGTGAGTAGAAAAAGCTATTTTCAGACGTTTTTCTTTTAAATAAAACAAAGAGGCATGTGCTACGTTTTTCATCGAGCGACCAAATATTATTCTGCGCTCTTAATATATAAATAACTATTTCTGCGCGCGTGATCAAAGTTACACTGTATAACAAATTATTTTTTTCAAGACAACATGGTATTTAGGCCCTTACCCAAAACGTTGACTAGTTTTCTAAACGCTTCCTTACTTTGTGAGATACGGCTTAACCCTGTCCAAGAGTACATGGTTAGTAGCTCCCTACAAAATAATGTTATAAATGAGCAATATGCTATTAAATAGTAACATAAAAGCTTACTTTGTAAACAGTTCGGAGCTCAATTTGTATGACGCTGTTCTATAGGACCATCCTATTCCCAGAATTTCCTTGAAGTGATTTATTATTTTTGTTTTATATTCTTCGTTGTTTAAGTTACATTCGAAATTGTTCAGTTCCTCCACTGTCTCCAAAGGAAAAACACCGTGCAGTTTTCCTGGCAGTTTCTGGGGAACTGTGAACTGCGAAACGGTCATCTCTATAAGAGTTTGTCCAATCCCATTAGTTTTTATAGATAGCTTTTTAATATGTCTCTCAATTGCACATAGTTTCTTCAGGATTTCATTTTTCACTAAAAACAACTAAATGTAAGAACATACCATACTTAATTTGACTTTGCATTTCAGTTGTGGTTGGAAATAATATGATTGTTTTTAAGCAAAAATTATAGCCAATTCATAAGTATATTGCTAAGGATAAAATTAATATAAATAATTTGAAGATTAGCAAGTCACAGAAAGTAGAAATAGTAGATTATGGCACTAGGAGTAAAAGTAGGTTTTTTCGTGCTGAGCCCAGTGATTGACGGCCGAAGAGAAGCTGAGGCCTGCAACTGGGCAAAGTCCCTCCATGCAGTCCCTCTACGCAGTGGTGGGACTAGGCTTGTCCTGCACTTGAAATATGTCGTAGAATTCGCTTCCAGTCCGCTTTTAGAAACGTAATTTTTTCCTTCCTGTTGAAATTGTTGTCATGATTAAAGATATCAATGACCTCCCTCGCTAGTCTGGGATAGAAACGTTGAAATTGATATATGATATCCACCTCGTTGGTAAGGTGGTTGTTGAATGATACCTTACCAACTCCTCTTGTGTTCCATAATCCTCCTGTTGACACTGCGTTCTGGGGTGCCAATGTATACCGAGTAACAGCTGCATGGAACTGAGGTAAACTCCGGGTGTCGATGGGGAATCTCTGCGGTCTTTGGCCGACCTCAAGCTTTGTTCTATTGTACGTGTGGGTTTCCATGACGTAATTTTGTTGTCAGCGCACGTCATGCAAGCGTCACAGCGACTTAAAGCCGGACCGGATATTGATTGTGTCGTATGTTTTGGGTTTGTTTAGGTTGGAACCTAAGTGTAGAAAGTACCTTTCTATTTAATAGTGCGGCCAATTTGGACTCGTTGCTTGTCCAGGCTTTCAGTACTTGTAGAGCATGTTCACCATATGTAGAACGGATGTGTTGAAAAAAATCCCCCATTTTCTGACATCATGATACTTTGCGTCCTTATAGATATAGGCGTAGAAAGGATATGCGGGTGTAGGACTTGAAAAATGCACTTCACACTTTCGAAATTACCAACGTTTCGATCCTTTATTGGATCTTCATCAGGGCTTGTTCAGTGAGTGAAGATAGTCGAGTTGTAAAGTTTAAACAAATCTTATCCATTAAAACACGCGTCTATGGCTGGTTTAAGAACGTGCGGCATTCAAGTAGCATTGGCGTGGATCTATAAGGACGCGAAGTTGGAACCTAAGTTTTAGAAAACCTTGGAACTAGGTAAGCTCTACGCTCTAGCTAGGATATGGATAAAAGTTCGATATTCGATTGGATTAGAAATAAAAAATAATATAAATAATGACAGTTACAACTGTTTTGCAGTAATTTGACGTGATACGTCATGGCGTCACCGAGATGTCACTTCCAGCGGATATCGTCACCAGTTTAAAGGTTCTCGTCGCTAAAAAAGGGGGCAAAACTGTAACATATTAAGAGGTCTGCAGATTAGCTCGATGTAACAACCCATTTTCAGTTAGTAGAGGATAACTTAAAAGACATGTAATTTTATATACGTCCAAGTGCGCCACCGCAATGTGAACCACTACCTGAGCTTGTGCTGAGTAACATATGCCTTTATACTCCAAGAAAATTATATTTATATTTTATCAAAGTTGATACATGCAGATTTAAACTTTTGAAGTAAAGAAACAAAAGAAAAGAATCTCTTAGAACCTAATCACACGTTTTACAACAAGAACACCATTTGACTTTCCCGGAGACACTCCAGCTATATTATTATTTGCAGCAATTTCTCCGATGTATAATAAACAAATTACAGAAGGAAATTTACAAAAACTCAAATATTAGGTACATGGAAAATATTTGAGTTTTGAGACTCTTTTTTAAAGAACTAAATCAGTAAAGCGAAATACCAGCTTTTGCAAATTACCCAAAAATGATAGTGGTAGATTTTCAGGTGTAGCATACAATAAACCAGCTCTCGTTTAAAGACGTTTCGATTGAGTATTGCAATCTTCCTTAGGGCTACGAATATAAATTAGAAGTTACATAATGAGCAGTGAGCATACAAACTAAATTTGATTTATATAAATTTAAACTTGAAACACATACAACACTTTACTGATATTGAAACTGTTATTTGTTGAGCAATGATGCATAGCTAGCCGGTCTTTTCATTACCGTTCCTGTTGGACTCTTTTGCAGTTGAACTTTATGCTGGGATAATCCGGATTTCTGCCTAGCAACAAGGAGATTCTGCCTAGTTTGACCGATGTAATATACATCACAATCTCCACATGGAACCATATAGATAAGGCTACAGCGAAGATTTATTAGTGTTTTAACCTAAAGTTTGGTGAATATGCTACCCATTCAAAACAAGAAGGATGCTAACACCACACATTTACCCAAAAAAGATTGTCAAATAGGTTCTGATTAGCAGTTTGTACACAAACTTCAGCCTCAACCGTGCAGTTAACGAGCGACTAAACTCTTCACGAACTCAACATTAACATCTTTGGCAACACATTCTAAATAATTTCCTCTAAAGTTAGGAGGATGATTGTGGTTGACTTGTTCTCTCATGTACAAAGTGCTCCCAGATGTGTGTATCCTCACTTTGCAGCGTTCTTCGCTGCCATTTAGTTTACATGCCCATATCGTCTTCGTTTGCAGCTTTTTTTCCAGTTTAAACATGTAGTGATTGTAGATTAACATTGGGTTCTTTCGGCCAAGATAAAAGTGCACTTTTTCTAAAAAATATATTCTGTCAGATATCCTGCAAATATGTCACTACTTTTTCAGTTCCGGCTAGTGAAATATGTACTGTAAAGAAAGACCTAATTAGACAAATTGCATAATCATTCCTATTGCTATAAGTAGGGGGTATTCATTTGAAAAAGTCATTTAGATATTTTTAAATCTTTCCTCACTGGATGGAAAATTATTAGTACTGCAATAGTTCTATGTTAGTAAATGATGGCAAACAAAAATGTTACAATAACAAAAACAAAAAAGTTACATGTAAGGTTCAACATGTCTTTCCATTGCATTTGCCACCATTTGAAGTCGTCTTGGTCACTGCCTAATTGCAGAAACTTGCTAACTTCTCTTTGATTGAAAAAATTCCAAATTTCCACTTTTAATTTTTTTGTGAGTGATTAATACTACAAATCGGTGAAACACAGATTTTTTAAAACCAAATTATTTAAAACCTGGATGGAAGGAAAATACGAGGATGGAAATCCAAACCTAATATTGCTAGATTGGGATGCTGGAACATAACCCACTGGAATGGAAGAGATCAGGAAATAATCCTATAAATGGAAAAACATAGAATTAACATATGCATTAATACTGTCAATTCAGTGCAAATTAAAGCAGGACAGCGCACAACATGGAGCATATCAACGCCAGGAGGAATTAGATAGGGAGACAGCCTCAGTCCCTTCCTCTTTAACCTTCTTATGTACAACATCGTAGAAGAAGTGGCATCCCAAAACAAAGGATACAGAATAAATAATAAGCCTATTAGCATGATATGCTATGCCCAAGATGCCGCAATATTTGCAGAAACCGAAGAACAAAGGCACCCTTTAAATTCTACCAAGTGGGCCAACGTCTTAGTATGAATATATCAATCGAAAAAACCAAACGCATGACCATCTTCAAAGAACCACTTAGATGCAAGCTCATAGTTGAGGATAAGCCCATAGAGAAAGTGATGCAATTCAAATAACTAGGCATGGACATATCCATCAGCCACGATCCAGCAAAGTCTACACGAAGTCAAGTTAACAAAGGAGCAGTAATCGCGGGATGCCTGAGAGAGACCAAACCAAACGCCATGGTACGTGTAGCCGACATGAAAGAACTGAAGGTGCCCAGACCGACAAACCAAGAACTTCAAAAGTTGGAACTTCGCAAGTGGTGCTGAGAATGATAGCCGGTAAAACCAGAAGGGATCGGGTAAAGAACATAGAGTATTGCTCTCTAAAAGATCAATGCGGCACATAGGACATAGTAAGATGGGTACATTGCAGTGGCTTTCAACAGTGCCCTACCTGACTCTCTGTGTGGTTGGTGGTAGAGGGGTAGATTCAGGACTGGACGCGTAGCATGCTGAACAACAGAGCAATCACCACACCCGTGTGCTTCAAAGCCGCCAGTGGGTGTCCCCAGGGAGGAGTATTATCACCTCTTCTGTGGTCCGTACTGATGGATGACCTGCTTGCTGTGCTTTAATTGTGAGATGTGGATGTTCAGACAGATGCAGACGACTTTGTGATCGTGATTCGAGGCTATCATGGAGGACGCATAACAGCAATACTCCAGGAGATTATCAATATCATCTACGAGTTGTGTCTTGGGGAGAAGATGTCTATCAACCCGGACAAAACTGTGCTGGTTTCCTTCACGAGGAGGAGAAAATTGGACTCATTGAAGCCTCCCTCCTTGCTGGGCAAAACTTTTCCATTTGCAGAGGAGGTAAAATATCTGGGCGTAACAGTAGATAAGACCCTACACTAGAATGCTCATATGGAAAGAATGATCAGCAGGGCTAAATTGTCCTTGTGGACATGCAAAAGGTACTGCGCAAAAAAACTGGGGATTAAATCCCTAATTAATCCACTGGCTGTATGTGACGGTTATTAGACCAATGATCGCGTATGGAGCCATTGTCTCGCATTCCAAGGGCGGATAAAGAAGTACGAGGTGCAAACTGAGTAACTTGCAGAGTCAAGCCTTCCTGGCTAAGTGGGGCATTTGGCACCACTCCATGGAATGACTTCTCGGGTAAATCCCGCTCCATCTTTTGGTGGAGAAAGAAGTCAAGTGGAGTATATACAGACTATACAACACAAGGGGGGAGGGTTGAATTGATGTGCCTTCGGACATGATGTCCCTTTTACTTACAATTTGTCAGCCTACAGATAAACCTCCCTACAAAGGAGGAGTGGGTGCAGAATAAACTAAGGATACTGAGCGGACACCACTGCTGGTACGCGAATGGCTCGAACACTCCCAAAGGAGCGGGAGCTGGGGCGTATGGGGATGGACAGAGATACAGACTCCAGGAGTGTCTGGGAGAGCGCCACGCCTTTGAAATCGACCTGGCTGATGGCTGATAAGCAATCAAAACTGGACGAACAAAAATATCAAAATATATTCGGACAGTCAAGCGGAGCTCAAACCTTTTGACTCCAGCAGGATCTCTTCGAGAACTGTCTGAGCAGTTCGAAACATACTGAACCACATTGGGGAGCATAATACGCTAACCTTAGTCTGGATTCCAGGTCACAAAGGCATTGAGGGCAATGAAATCGCCGATTGTTTTGCAAGGGAAACGGCGAATACTACCTTCATCGGGCCTGAACCGGTCCAGAATGGCGGAAGAACAGACTGACAGCCCGAGCCTTGTCCACTTAAAGTCGTTCATACAAAGACCCTGTGAGAAAAAAAACAAAATACTTTTAAACCTCAAAGACAATAGCTCAAATCCGGTATCTGCTTATACACTGGGCGCTGTCTATTAAAACACCACATGTATAGGATAGGCCTAGCAGACAATGCCGAATGCAGCCTGCATGGAGGATGATGAGGCTGTAGAACACATCCTAAGTGAATGTCCTGTAGCGGCAAAACTTAGATTTCAGAACTTCAAAAGAATACACATCCGCCCATCAGACTTCCACAAAATCTCACGCAAGATGATAATGGACTTTTTAAAAGGACTGGGTCTTCTGAGTGAACTTTAATTGATATTGATGCACAATAGATCTTGTAGGTCACGGTGCACCCCCCCCCCCCCCTTGGGACCACTCATTTGGAATCAATCGGTCAATCAATCAATCAAGATGGAGGACTAGGAGAAGAAGGAAAACCAGCAGGAGGCCGTCCGCCGGGAAGACCGCTGAAGAGATGGAGAGACAGCTGGCAGTCCACGTCGCAAGAAACGATGCAGAGGCGCGCTAAGAATTAACAGATCAACAGATCTTAGACAAGTTAAAGAAGAAGAAGGAGAAGAAGAGAAGAATTTTGGCATTTTACCGTCTTAAGTCTAGTGAGTTATAGTTAGTAGATGTAGCGTCATCGGAAACGAGGAAACGGCGATGCGGAACAAACAAGGCGGCATGAAGCTGATACTTGTGCCATACTGATGCCATGTTGATTTCTTTTCTTGAAAAATGTATACCCGCATTTTTCAACATCAACCTTTGACTTGATGCCATGGTGATCTCTTTTCTTGAAAAGTTGGAGGGTGTTTGACTGAGGACGCAAAGGACTTTTCAAAAGGCAACCATTTCAAAAGTTTTCCTTCCTGCTAAACATTATTATAGTGTATTCGAGGAACATTTTCCAGAATTTCTACAAACAGTAGTGAAGCAGCCTTGAGAAAGACCACAATTAACGTCGAAACGTTAGAAGTCTTTTCTTAAGTAGAGTTTTATCGTTATTCGTATCGTTTTATTCGTTATGTTCTCGAAAACCCTTGTATCTGGATGGAATATCATACTCATTACGCTAAATAAATTTTAGTTTATTAAATCGGATATACATAATATCAGCTATACTACTTAATGAAATTTAAGTATATTTATGCAGACTAACCACCATCTTACTGACATTCTCTGGTAACTTGTCTCCTTGAAAAGGGGGCGGGTGGTTATGACCCCTTGAAGCCTTCATGTAAACACTTTTTTGAAAAGTAAGTATTCTGCATTTACATCTTAATTTGTCCTTCATCAAGCAGCACCAGTAGGTTTTGTTTGTTGTCTTCGCATCCATTCGAAATTCAAAATTGTTCAGAATCATTATTGGGTTCTTCCTTCCGTGCATAAAATACACTGCGTGCTCTAGAATAGAATATCAATTCAAGTGAATTATTTAGTTCCTCTCTTGTAGACGTGATAATTAAAGCCTCACAAAAGTTTGCTACATAACCAATAGGACTTATGAAGAAAGATAGGATAATTGATTTTTGGTACTTTCGAAATCTTCCAGTTTAAGAGATGTTACGAACGTGTCCAGCAAGAAACCAAGAAATTTAAACGAATCAATGAAACGGAATTTAATTGAGGTGTTATTATCGAAAACAGTGAGACTTATATATTTTTTGACAGTTAAGCCGAAGTAGGCTAACGTTATGTTGTTTAGCTAATTCCTTAATGATAAAGTGACTGTCATATCCGGTGCGGTTATGGAATAGTATCGGTACCTTAAGGGAATTTTGATGGTTTAAGTTACACTTTTGATGTGCGTATCTACGAAAGTTACCGCTCAAATGACTGTGATTACGCACAATAATGCCACTGGATGTGAATTTGTAACAAAGTCTTGAGTTTCTTACCACTTTCTCACAAATGTGACATGTTTCGGTGGCATTTTTTAAAGAGAGAGTTTCATTCATTGCCATATTTCAATTTCGATGATGTAAACTTTCCTAACTCAGCTAATTCGTTTGCAAAGCACAACATACAATCCTCTATACTCAACATACAATACTCTAAACCATATAGCTTCAATAAAACGATAAGCTGTTATCGAATGATAGTATCTTACATTGAAGGCTTTATGTTTTTGATATTTCGTGGTGTGAGATTTATTTTAGAATCACTGTAGGGTCTTAATAACGACTCAATGTCACGATAGAGTAAACGGTGTGAATTCTTTATGAACGAATTTTTTTAATTCAATATACTTCTCCTGCGGAAACGATACTTACAATTATTCCTATGTTCAGAGAATGTGATGTGCTATATATAATAATATTCGTTTTGAATCAGCAGTAGATTCACAGGTTTTTTCATTTTATGTGAAGTTTGAGGTGCAGGGGTGACTATCTATCTATTTGGCTGGAGCATGTTCCTTCGAGACCAGCCCTATAATGAAAGCATTAATAGTAATGCTATTGTTTTTTTCAACTTTTTTTTATTATCTGGTTTAATGTTACAGGTAATTCCATATCTTGCATGTTCAGCACTTCAGTATAATGATGATAAGAAATTGTTCGATTAAGATTTTTATGAGAAGAGGGTGGGTAAAAAGCTGAAACGATAGAACGTCAAAAATGATGGCTGACGACACATTGCCCCTCTTAGTACTAGAAGGAAAACCATCAGGAGACCGTCCAGCGGGAAAATTCGCCGAAGAGATGGAGGGACAGCTGGCATTCCACATCAAAATTCCAATCATGAAACGATGCAGAGGCGCGCTATTAATTAACAGATCAACAGATCTTAGATGAGTTAAAGAAGATTTTTTGCCTTCATTTACTGACTTAAGACTAGTGAGTTATGGCTACTAGATGTTGAGTCCTCAAAAGTATACACACAAAGGATATCGGAAATAGGACTTTGTCAAGGCTATTCTACTACTAGTGTGGAAAATGTCATAAAAACTTATACTCAAAAGCCATCAGCACAAACAAGGAAACGGCGATGCGGAGCAAACAAGGCCACTTGAATCTAACACTTCATAACTACATAAATAAACGTCAAAACGTCGGCAGCTTATGTTTAATTTGTGCAAATTTTCTTTGTCGAATCTTTCTTTTTCACTAGTGAGTTACTTATTTCCTTTAAGGCCATAAGTGCTTCATCTATTCTCTAAAAATTGGGATTTTCACTGACATATCAAAAGTTTAAAAACGTTAATAACTCACGAGGTGGCCCAATATGTATTATTCGCTGATATGTTTAAAAATGTATACGTGCATGTTTGAACATTAACTTTTGAATTGATGTCCTGGTGATTTCTTTTCTTGAAAAATTGGAGGGTGGTTGCGGTCGACTGAGGACGTAAAGGACTTTTCAAAAGACAACAATTTCAAAAGTTTTTTCTTCCTCCTAACCTTTATTATTGTATATTCGAGATTGAGAAAGACCACAATAAACTTCGAAAAGTCAGAAGTCTTTTCTTAAGTAGAGAACCGTTTTATTCGTTATGTTCCCGAAAATCCTTGTATCTGGATGGTATATCATAATCATTACGCTAAATAAATTTCATTTTATTAAATCGGGTATACATATTATCACCTATACTAATTAATTAAACTTAAGCATAATTATGGAGATTAACTACCATCTTACTGACATGCTCTGGTAACTTGCCTCCTTGAAAAGGGGGCGGGTGGTTATGACCTCTTGAAGCCTTCATGTAAAGACCTTTTTGAAAAGTAAATATTCTGCATTTACACCTTAATTTGTCCTTCATCAAGCAGCACCAGTAGGTTTTGTTTTTTGTCTTCGTATGTATTCGAAATTCAAAATTGTTCAGAATCATTATTGGGTTCTTCCTTCCATGCATAAAATACACTGCGTGCTCTAGAATAGAACATCAATTCAAATGAATTATTTAGCTCCTCTCTTATAGACGTGATAATTAAAGTCTCACAAAAGTTTGCTACATAACCAATAGGATTTATCTTAAAACATAGTGATCTCATTATCAAAGTAGACCAAAACAAAAACCAGGAATGTTTTTTAGAAAAAAATAAAAGAAAATGGAGGTATTCTTTTTATTCAGTTAACTAGTTGATTCAAAAATACTGCTAACTTTAACTGATAATTTTACTTTTTGTTACACAATTCGAGCAGTAGCTATATCTGCTCCCTATGCATTTTAGGCCTGTTAAAGATGTCAATGCGGAAAAAATAACGATTTTCGCATAGCTTAAAAAATTTGTTTTCGTACTTAGTAATATGTATTCACACATTACCCATCCGAATAGGTTATAAACATCATAATCAAGAAGAATGTTTCGATTTTTCCCCTATGTATTTGTTATTAGCTTGTGAAAATCGATGACAGGATTGACTAATTCCATCTCTTATGGACTTTTCGAAAAATATTAAAATGTCCACATCTGGAAACGTTTCAAATTTACATTTTGTATGTTTAAGCATAGCGCCCCAGCTATACCCTGACAATGTAAAATACCATAAAAGATCTAAATCATAATTTTTGTGACATGTTTTTCAAAAGTGTGGAGGTATAGAGAATAATATTTTCCCAATGCTTTTATGTGGAATTTCTCCCACACCGTTTTGGCGTTGAATTTATCTATAGCGAAATTTCAAGCGATAGATGATGGAATTAATTTTTGGTATTTTCGACATCTTCCAGTTTAAAGGATGTGGCGAACGTGTCCAGCGAGAAACCAAGAAATTGAAACGAAGCAGTGAAACGGAATTTAATTTTGTAGGGTGTCATTATCGAAAACAGTAAAACTTATATATTTTTTCACAGTTAAACCGAAGTAGGCTAACGTTATGTTGTTTAGCAATTCCTTAATGATGAAGTGACTGTCATATCCGATGCGGTTATGGAATAGTATCGGTACCATAACGGAATTTTGATAGTTTAAGTTACACTTATGATGTGCGTATCCACGAAAGTTACCGCTCAAATGACAGTGATCACGCACAGTAATGTCACTGGATGTGCATTTCTTACAAAGTCTTGAGTTTCTTACAACTTTCTCATAAATGTGGCATTTTTTAAAGAGATAGTTTCATTCATTAGTGAAGCATATTTCAATTTCGATGATATAAACTTTCTTATCTATACTAATGTCATGCTAGAGAGTAAACGGTGTGAATTATATATGATCGAAATTTTTTAATTCAATAGTCTTCCCCTGCGGAAACGCTACTTTCCAATTATTCCTATCTTCAGAGAATTGATGGGCTTGTTTAACTTTAATTGAGAGAGAAAATAATTTAAGCAGCGAACGCACACAAATACTGAACTTTTATGGTTGCTTATTTGTTATGAAATTAGACGGGAGAGATTTTTGATCCAACAATAATGATATTTAATTTCAGTGGACGGTTCAATTGGCATCGCATTGGAATCGCGTAACTGAGGATAGTATTCGTTATGAATCAGCAGTAGATTCACATGTTTTTTAATTTTCTTAGAAGTTTGAGGTGCAGGAGTGACTATCTATTTGGCTGGAGCATGTTCCTTCGAGACCAACTCTAAAATGAAAACATTAACAGAAATGCGATTGTTTTTCTCAAATTTTTTGATCTGGTTTAATGTTACAGGTAATTCTATATCTTGCATGTTCAGGTTAGTTCAGGTTAGCTTGATGGTTCATGTTCAGCTTGATTCAGTATAATGATGATAAGAAATTATTCGATTAAGATTTTTATGAGAAGAGGGTGGGTAAAAAGCTGAAACGATAGACCAGAAAAAGCATTCTCCACCCGTACTTTATACGTTCACACACGCCCTTTTCCGATTAATCTCAGGCGGGACCTGAAGTTAAAACGAGGTCCATTATCGATTTCCAATTTATTAATGTTCGCGTCTAAACTCAAAATTCGATATAATGCACAACCGGATAATTTCTCTTCGAATTCATCCAAATGTGTCATAACGGTATGTCATAAGAAACATTTTTTTCTATTTATGACAATAGAAAAACAGTATCTAAAGTAATGTGGGACGACTCAAATGCTGCTCAAAATATTTATTACCGTTGTTTTGTTATATAACACTCTCATACCTAATATTGTATTTTGATCGAACATTATGCCAACAAAATTTAAAACGTGGAATGACGAATTAAGTTGGTATTTTAGAAGCATAAAAGCTCTATTGATTGGTGTCAATAGCATCGCTGCATCATGCTTAGTTTTTCGAATCATATAGATATAAGTATTAGAATGCCGATAAAAAGTGAAAAAAACACGTTTTAAGCGCCTTTTGAAAGGGAAGGAAGTTACGAAAAATTCCAGTTTTTCTTTTTTTATACGCTTTTATCCCCTCTATGTTTTAACACCACCTTAAGCAAAATCCGGGACAATAAAATTTTAACGCCCCTTTTAAATTTTTGAATTTTTCACATTTTCCTGTTTATCTTGAAAATGGTAAGGTTTTTCAATATACAGGTTAGTATGTTGTATGAAAGAGGCCATTCTCGGCCAGACTTCGGTCTATCAGATACGTCAATCAGAATGAAGCGGCCCTTCATGGTTTTCGAGAAAATAAAAAAAAATCTACATTTGTACTTCATTTTTGGGTAACTGGGTAAATCAGTAACTGTTCCAGGCAGACATTCGAAAATGGGTCCATCGTGAAGCTCTACTCCTCTACTTTTTTAGCTTTTTCTATAGATTTTCGAATAAATCTTCATCGAAACAAGATATGAGCTGTTAAAAGGGGCAATGCACGGTTTTGATCTCCAAATGTAGGTTTTTGAGCCTACATAAAAAAAACCTGTAACGAAACGTTTTTTCAACGTAATTATGTTTACTGAATCAACCTTTTTTATCAACCCTTCTTATAACGTTCCATCAACGTTTGCTTAAGACATTTAATCTACGTTTGGTTAAAACGTTTAATCAACCTTGGTTAGAGTGTTTGCTTGAACGTTGTTTAATCAACGTTTTCAGGTTAGTTTTTACCAAAGGAAAATTAATAGTTAAATGAATAATTAACAGATCTTTATTTGAATAGATTGTCCGAACTTAACCTAAACTTTCAGGAACACGCTATTGTGTAAAAAAATTACTGTATCTAATACTTCTATTTGCAATTTATACCAAACCCTCCAGGAAAATCGAATAAAAACTAACTGATAAATCGCGCGTCGTGGCAAAAAAGCTGTACTTTTCGCCCTTAATGCATAAATAACTATTTACGCTTGATTGTAGAAAAATACCTTTACAGTCTCTGTCTTAAACAAATGTAGGTAAACACTTTAGTTTCAAGAAAAATCATTTAGTTTTTATTAATACATAAAAACTACCTATTCACACCTATATGTCGTAAAAACGGTTCTACTACCCCAAAAAATCGTTTTGACAAATACATATCCCAAAAATGGTTTAATTTAATTTAAGCCGTTATTCATTTTCTGTTTAGAATTTTGAGAATTCTGTTATCGAATACAATAAAAAGGTGCTTCATTAGAAAAAGAAGTTTTGCTTTGCCTTAACTTTTTGGCCTTTAAACTTAAGTCTTAAACATAAGTATAAATAAATTCGTAGGACGCCCGCAAGCGAACCATTAATAGAAACTAACTAAAGACACGAAATTTTTGGAAATACGCTACCTATTCCATGAAAACATTAACGAAGAGTTTTTTTACGCAAATACCTCGTTTTCGCAAATTTCAGCCAATCTTTCATGGTATTTTGAATAAGAAGATCATTTTTTTCCGCTTCAGGAAAGCGCATTTTTGCAGCCGCTAAAATAAATATAATGAAATGGTTCTTATCAAAACCACAAATGAATAAGGTATGTTTGAAACTTACCACAAATCACTTCTTGTATGTTAGTTTTTTCAAAAGAAAGTTTTTCCTTGCCTGTCCAGTTGTAGCTCATAGCTACCTCATTTGTCATTAAAAACTTGAGTATACGCCTAGTCAGACCATCCAAGCCTGCACCTCCAAGAGAAGACAACCGCAGGATCTATGGAAAAGAAATCACTAAAAATGTATGGTAAATGCGGTCCAGGAATTTACCAAAAATTTTTTGATATCTGGTTTGTGGTTTAGTTCATCATCAAAATGTTGAAATTCCTCAACGCTTATCAACGGAAATGCTGGTAAATCAGGACTTTCACTTACATCACTTGCTTTAGGTGCGTCTCGCTGGAGTGAAGCTAAAATTACGGAGTGCTGGTTTAAAGTCGTCTTTATCCAGGCGAGATGGGAAGCAATTTGCTCTAAATCTAAAATTAAATAAATTAGTAAGTGATTATTAATCTTACGGTTAATTTTTGGGTTAACAATTAAATTAGCATTAGTTTCAACAACTGGAGGAGTTGATGGTGTCGGCTGAAAGGCTGCTTCTTCATATTCCTCAATCGAATTTTGAGAAAAGCTGTTATTCAAACTCTCAGAAAGGTTAAGTTGTGAGCAAGGGTGAAAGCTATCTGCAATTACATTATCCGCTTTCAGTGAATGAGTAGACAGCCTCTCTAATTTTTTTTTGTTTCAAACAGAATGGATTTTTTTTGGACGGACTCATCGAAAATAATTAGACGAGGATGAGAAAAAATTTTTAGCAGACTCTTCAACGGCAATTTTGTTTGGCTCTTTTCGAACTGCGTTAATTGAATTAGCAGCATCAGAATTAATTTTACTCAGTAGTTTCTCAAGAATTTTATTGGCGTAGTCATAATCAGCCAAAAAGAACAACGGTTTAGGGAAGTCAAAAATTATTGTCTAGAATACATACAAGTTTTAATGTGCACTTTGAACAATTTGTAGCAGGGTCAGGTAGATTTATATACAGTTGTTTCTGTACAAAATCACAAAAACTTTGGCCTTTTGTGGTATTAGGCCAATAACATTTTGAGTCATTTTTGTTGAGCCAACTTAATGGCACAAAGTCAGTTCTCCTGCAGATTATAAATAGCTATTTATCTACCTATCTGGTGGTTTCACTATGACGAGACTAAGTGCCGTGGTTTATAGGAAATACAGCAAAACCATCTTTATGAGGCAACATCATTGCTTTACATAAAATATCGTTTGGTCCAAACGTAATAGACTTTGATTCTGATAAATTTTGAACATAATAAATAATTAAATTTAGGACTTTATTGGTGTTTTGTATAAGTCAATCAATTTTTTAAACGTAATTGCAAATAACACAAACTTTCAATTAAATTAATTTGTTTAATGACACAAACTTTGTCATTTTTTAATATTACACAGTTATTAGGTGAATGTATAAGGTATGTAAAAAAATTAATGTTAATCTTCTCATAGGAAGCAAAATTCACTTTTCCCTCAATGTTATAGGACTCTTTTAATCTACATAAATGGATATTCGTTAACGTGGTTTCAAGACATTTTGTGTTCGTAGAAACTAGATCTGCTTCAACTACTCAGTTAAATATTTGTTCTAAAACATGCTTTTTCGAACACTTTGTAAGTAGTTTTCAAAAAGAAAACATGAAAACTCAGAAAAAGTTCCAAATTTTTGAACATCATCAGGTAAGTGTATAAAACTATCAACGTTATACGTAACAAAATCATTATTCAGGATCTTTAAAGATTCTGAGACAAAGTCTTTTAAAAATTGTTGTGCTTCACACATAAATGTCCTTATAAAATTTTTATTTCACAAAATAACTACAGCACAATGCAACAATAAAAAATTTTTATAATTTAAGTTATGCAAAATATTATACATCAATACCGGATATAAATACATTTTATGACGATATTCAGTGGCTTTCCATTTTCCACCTTTTAAATTCATTTAAATGTCTAGGTTTTCTAGCAAATTCACATGTGATATGTGGCTTTATCAAATCAATTTATTGATTAATAAACTCTACATGTCCTTTTGATACTTTTTGAGCTTTACTTGTCGTTCCGTCAATGCAATAATTAACTAACATCCTTTTAACAACCCCTAAATTAATTAAATGCATAGGATCGAGAGGAAATTCAGTAATAAGTTTTATATCTAATTCAAGAAGGGGTGATTTTTTCTTAACATAAGATTTGTTCGTCAAAAAATCAGAATCCAATTTACTTGAACATCTGGCATTATTGTAGACGTTTACAATATAATTTTCTCTTTTTCCAACTATATTGCATCTTTCACAGCCTTGAGTACTATTACGACCTAGCACTCGTTTTAAATAAGAGCGTTCTGGAGCATCACAAATAAAGAAATCTATATCAACAACTACATGTTTGGTGTTTAAATGTAATCCTATTTGTCGCAATATTTTTATTTCCTCCATAAAATCTGACAGAAATGACTTTAATGAATTTGGTTTACCATTACCGCAAAAAATAGCAACAGTAAAAGGAGTAGAGTTATTTTTTTAATTTTTTAAAGACCAAGGATGGGCCGTAGTTCTAAGGAAGAGCTTTTAAGGTGACTTTTACAACTGTCAGTAAAACTTCAGTTTGAGGATAAAACACCAGAAATGAGGTAGATTGCATTATTACAAAAAATGCAATCTACGTCATGTCTGGTATTTTATCTTCAAACTGAAGTTTTACTGATAGTTGTAAAAGTCACCCTTAAAAATTGGAAGACCGTCAATATTTACTTGTAATAAGATTTTGTTTTCATCATTGTTTATGCTAAACTGCGGCAGTTTTTTAAATTTTCTAATATTTCTATAATATATACCATATCTCCTTTGTTTAATTCAATCTTTTTAAGTTGGGTGAGCGTTTTAAGCAATGTTCTTGCATTCAGGGGCAAAAAATTTAAAAAAGGATCCAAAATATGCAAGAATTCAGTTGCATGATTACATTTGATATTATTTTTTACTGATGACTCACGTAACCTATTCAACAACTCGCTTTGTTTCTCCGTTTCTGTGCTAGAAGCCGTTATGATACCCTCAGTGAATTCTCTGATGGATAAATCAGTTGATAACATGTCAGCACTATCTATATTATTACAGTTCACTTCTTCAAAAGAGGGATGTAACTTATTACCAGACTGTTGTATGCTTTGTTGAATATTGTCAACTTTACCCACTGGGGCATATGTATTACATAAAATATCACCATCTAAATAAGTGTGCTGAGAATCCAGACATATATTTCTGTTCAAGCCATTTAAAATAACACCAAGTTTTGATTCTGAAATTAAACAAAACTCTGACAGAATCTGTTGTGAAGAAACTTTTGCTTTCCTTCTAATTTCCCGTTCACTCAGTAACTTTGATTTAGCTTTAATCATTTTCAGATTTTATTACTGAAAAACCTACAACAAACAAAAGTTTACATTAGCTATTCCTCCTTAATTTACTGACATCTAGTTAGCGTTGGAAATCTGACTAACATTGTTACTGTACCTTCTCTGCATGTGCTGTAAGAAGATAAACTTGGAGATAAAGTATACTAAAAACTAAATTTTCAAATATAATTAGATAACAATAATATGTGAATTAAGTATATAAGGGTGAAGTAGTTAAAAAAATCTTAGTACCTTATAATATTATCTGAAAAAATATAATGTTATTAGGTATTCAGCAATAAACGGCACAAAGTTAGCTATGCAACTTTGATAGAAAAAAAATGCTGTGATAAAAGTAGATAATATAGATACCTAATTTTTTACCTAATCTGAACAACTCACAGCCATTGTTATTGCCAACTAGATGACTTTTACTATTGAACAAACCTTAAATGGCATTTCTTTTCAGAGTTCAGGAGCCTTATTCTATAGTGGCATCACGTATCGGAAAACAAGATTTTTGAGGGCGTAATTAGGGTGTGATACACATGTTTCCGCCATTTCTTCAGTTCTAATGTGGTTTTGGTGATCTCTCACTTGGCTCACATGTGAGAAACCTTGGAGAATGATCTCCAATCATTTCAGCGCGCCACTAAAATCTCCCATGATCAGTACAGAATAAGGATTCTGGAGACGTAGGTACCTGAACTTTGAAAATCATGACAAGGTCATCATAATTCATAACCAACAGTTTTTGCCTAACTTTTGAAGGGATATCCTAAAGTTTGTTTTACAGCAATCAACTTTCTTGACTTTCTAGATGAAGTTTACCATAACTTGCAAACTTTGACGACAAGGTTATAGCTGATTCACTTTACAGCTGATAAATTCATTTTCACACTTTTCAAAAGTCAATAATATACCAGTGTAAATAAAAAACTTGTTCTATTGAGTTTGTATTTGATTACTTCCTGTTTAACCTTATCCTAAAAAGACATTTTGGTTTATTCTACCTGTATATGATTAAAAACGAATGAGCCACATAACTTGTAAAATTACAAGGAAAATTGAGCATGACTGATTTTTGATCGATTAGCTGTTCTTGTCATTATACCAAGTAACTTGACAACTATAATAAAATGGGCTTAAGAGCTTCCAAAAAACTGTTGAGGTATGTAAATTTGTTAGTATCAGATTAAGTTCTACTAGCACTAGGACCATTTGCTCATCTTGTCCATAAAGTTCAGTTAAGGTGGAATTTAAAATTTTCTATATAAGCATTTCTATAAAAATGCTATGGCTTTGCTTGTTATATGGGTAGTAATGGACAAAAATTAAGAACAAGCTTACAACTACAACTAAAAAGTTGGATAGGAACACGGTCTTACTTCAAACATTTTTATCATTTTTGATTAAGCACATATTCATGCTCAAGTTACGACTCAACTTAAGATTATAAATAAGGACATGATGTGCAAAAAAAAAAGTTGAAATTGAGGGGATCCATTGAAATTCGAGGTCCAGGAAGGCTTAGATAGGTACTAGTAAAGTAAGTCACAAATAATAAAGCCAAATCAAGGCTTTAATACTGGTACAGAGCCAGAAGCGTTTAATTTTTCACCAGTAGTTTTCTTGTTTTGTTTTGACAGGGTAAATATGAAACCGAGTATGAAATTTGTGAAATTAAATGTTAGCATTCCTCTTATAAATAAGCTGTGTTTTAGGATAACTGAGAAGGGTAGGGCTATATATGTTCACCCTACGCCGACACATGCAAAGAGACAACTATAAATCAACCGAACAAATGGTGATAATTTTTAAAAGACATTTCGCAATCGCGCCTTCGTCACGGCTTAATTACTGAGACTTATTTTCAACGTTTAATCAACAGGATAAATTCAACCAATATAAAAAAAAAAATTTAACAACGTTGATTAACGTTGAAAATCATGATTGTGCATTATCGCTTGTATGAACCTGAAATCAACACGTTAAAATCAACGTGATAACTATAAATCACCGGTCCAAACGATGAATCTACGTTGACACTGGTTGGGTATCCCAAAAATCGGCAAATATTAAATTTTTCTATTGCAACCATTAAAGCTAAAAAACTGAAATTTGAACTGTAGGTGTTTTTCATACAATATGTCATACATGGAAACCCTGATATGGGTGGGTACCGGCGGTACCATTTTAAGATGCCTAACACCATTGCTCAAATTCTATTACGCTTGTGAATATGAAATAAACGCTTTTCGACATGTCGATGTTTCAGCTACTTTTAGGCATCATCAGGTCTTTTTTCATAATTTTACGATATTTTGTGCTACCTACATAAGAGGAACGTTCGGGTATTTCCTAAAGTGATGGACGCTCCGCGCGCGTGGTATTGACCCACACAACTTCTACATCGGTTTGCCCACAACGAACGGTCGGATATTTCCTAAATTAAGGGCGCCCGATGCGCGTGTTCAAATGCAAAAAAAAAAGAAAAAAAAAGTCAGAACAACCATAAAAAAACCAACTTAAGATTTCTGCTGACCAACTTGTTATTTTGGGCAGAAGTGAACAATCCCCAGTTAAAAAACAAATTACTACATTTGTAATTTGTTCAATCAAAACGTTCGATCTTCTTTGACACTTACGTCTTTAGTACTGTACTTAGTGTGTATTTTGTAGCAAGTGAGAAAAAAAACATGAGGTACTTTCAATATGACATTTACTTTTTTTTGTTTTAGAGAGTCTTATGAGTAAGTAACATTAAGCGTCTGCGATGTTAATAAACTTAATTTACCCCTAAATGTTGGTGGGTGGTTGTGATTTGGATGGATAATTTGCAAACCATCTTTTGATGAGTATATTCTCGATTTGCAATTCCAAACCGATTCCTTTGTACAGGTCCAAAACGTACGTCCTAGCTGCTGTTTCCTCATTCGAAATTCGAAGTTGTCTTTAACTATCATTGGATGTTTGCCCTTGTTACTTATAGCGAAATAGATTGTTGCTGAAAAACAAAAATAAAGATTAGGTAGTTTTTTAGAAATTCTCTTTAACAGTTCTTTCATTGAGTTCATATTGTTTTCATATACTACTGTTATAGAATTAGTATATCGACATGAAAACAAAATAAGATTGGTTAATGAATGTGAATTGAAGAAACACAAAGGGAAAGAAAAAACATATTCAATTTAATGTAATCTCACAACTTAAAAATTTTACAGAAATTAAGGAAGTGACAAAAAAAGAAAGTATAATTTGCTCTTCAGAAAACCGAAAGGGGTGCATAGTTATAGGTTTAAAATGATTTATTTAAGAGACATAGAGATTAATTGCTGAAAAGAAAACTAAGAATCCGGAAGAAAATGGAGAAAATAAGCGAAAAGGAGCCAAGAGATAAAGAAGATAATTGACAACCCAAAAAAAAACTAAACGAATTTTCGAAATAAATATAAACTGAAGGAAAATATAACATATAGCAGCCAAGCTACTTAGCTTTACGTCTAAAAATATTGGCTAAAGTACAACCTGAAAAGCGTTTCGAAAAGCTTGAGTTAGTATAGCTCGATGACAGAAAGCAAAACCTGAATGTAAATAGGCGGACATTGAGACTAAAGCATCAAACTGACCAAAACTAAGAAAAAATCTAAAGAAAAGTCGAAGAAGCGCAGAATAAATATTTTTGAGGGGTGGAAATAAATTTAAGTGCAAAAGCACTCTAGTAAATATATAGAAACTAATAAATTAGTATAAAAGCCTTGTGCTGAACGCTAACAAATAAAGGAGGTCGAAAACAAAAGCAGAGATTGAGGTAAAGAAAAAATAACGCACAACATAATACAGGGTGGTTTTCGAGTTTAAACATGGGGATCTAGGTTATTTGAAAAAGTAAGAAGAAGACTAAGTTAAAGCAAAGTGTGCAATTAGAAACCTATAAAAACGACATTTTCAAATTCCAAAAATTCTGACGGGCTTCGGAAATCTTCTCAAAAAAATCGAAATTTTGAGAAAACGTTTTTGTTTTTTCTAATCTTAATTTAAAGAGACAATAAAATATAATTGACACTTCTTTATAACCACTTTTTTCTTTCTTCAACGTGGTATTCTTAAATTTAACATAAGACGTTTCTATTTCATGCAAGCATTTTGTTTAATTACCACCCTGAATTTTTTATATCGGATTTTAAATCTCTAAATAATTGTATTGAGATGTTATGTTAGATCTTACTAATTTTGTGAAGTGATTGTTAAAAATTGTTGACAAATTCGGGTCACGATCTGTACCGTTGGACAGTCTGGGTACCTACCAACAATCAAATAGTTTTCAAATTCTCAAAGTTGGCAATCTGCGACTAAACTATCTGCCGAAGGAAAAGTTTGTAGTCTATGGGGGTCAAAACGATCGTGACCCGATTTTATCAACCAATTTAAAAAATAGCACCTCAAAATTAGCTAAATCTTACCCAAAAGTTAACAGAAGTGTTAATTGTCGCATATCACCGAAAACAAAATAGCAAGGAGGTTCATAATTAATATGTACCCATTTGAAGTTTTCTGAAAAAAATCAGATCATGATTAGGGCAATTATTAGTTAAAAAATGATTTAAAGCGTCCAAAGACGAAAAATTAAAATTTTTGAAGAAATGCAGGGTTAGAATTTAAACTAAAATTGTTTAAAAACAACCCACATTCTCTAAAAATGCAAGGTTTGATGTTTTTAGATAAACTCAATATTAGGACAAAATAATGCAACACTGATTCAAACCTTCTGATATATTGCTTTTGGTAAAATTCTCTTTTGAACTAAAATATGTAAAATTTGGCTCAAAATGCAAAATTGAACTTTTTCGAGAGAGTTAGGTTATGATTAATACCAAAATTGGCAAAAATTTACTCCAAACGTACAAAAATATAAATATGGAATGTTTGGAAAAATTCAATTAGGAATATTGCAAAAATTTTTTTCAAATCACTCAAAGCGTTTAGGAATGTAAATTCAAACCTTTTTTTTCAAAATTAGTTAAAAAATACTTAAAGGGTTTAAAAATAGAAATTTAAAAATTTTGGAAATTGCAGGTTAAGATTAGAATCAGAACCGACCAAAACTGATTCTAACCAATGAAAATTGAAAGTTTAAAAAAAAAATTCAGGATCTTAAAGGTCTACATCCGTTAAAAATAGTCCAAAGGCATCTAAAAATGCATATTTTAAGGTTCTGGAGATATTGAGATAAGAACCTTAAAGCCAAAATCATCTTAAAATGACTCAAGACCTGTAAGAAAGAAAATTAAAACTATTTGAAAAAAAAAATCAAGTATGATAAGTGCCAAAATTAGTTAAAAATACGTAAATCATTTAAAAACAAAATTAAAAAATTCTGGCAAATTGCAGGTTAAGATTATTTAATACGAATTAAGGGTTTTTGGAAAAATTCAGATTGTTTAAAATGGTAACACAAAGTATATAAAAATCTATATTTGAAGTTTTTGGAGTTTTAAAGCTAAGACCGGTTTAAAATGACTCAAAGTATTTAAGAATACAAATTAAAACTTTTTGAAAAATTTAGGTTTGGTAAGGGCCAAAATCATTTAACAAATACTTAAGGTGTTAATAAACAAAAATTTTAAAATTGTTGGTTAAACTTCGGATAAAAACTGATCTAAAATGATTCAAAGGAATATAAACAGGCAAATTTGGAGTTTTTGGAAAAATTTAAGTCAAAATCCATTAAAAGTGACCCAAAGCATCTAAAAATATATATTTGAATTTTTTGAGTTATTGAGATAAGAAAAATTAGGTACTTACAAGGTAAAAAATCACTGAAAAAATACTTAAAGCTAAATACTTAAAAATGGAAGTTTAAAAATTTTGAAAAATTGCAGGTTAAGATTAACGTCAAAACCGACCAAAAATAATTCAAAACAATCTAAGAATGCAAATTAAAAGCTTTTGGAAACATTCAGGATCATTAAGGCAAAATTCATAAAAATTATGAATGATTATGAAAAAATTAAGAACCAAAAAAATTTATATTAAAGTTTTTGGAGTTATTGAAGTAAGAACCCTGAAGTCAAAATCGCTTTAAAATAAGTCAAAGCTTTTAAAATACCTAAATTTTAAATTTAGGGAAAAATACAGGAGAAGAACAAGGTCAAATTTGAAGTTTGTAGGAAAATTGCACGAAGTATACACTCTCCCATACCTACCAACTTGTTAGGTTGGCACTAAAATCGGTTAAGAATCACACAAAGCGTCTTAAAACATAAATTTAAAGTTTTTGGAGAAATTGGGACACGAACTAGAGCCAAAATCAATTAAAAATGCCTTAAATCTTTTGAATGATGCAAATTTGGAATTGTGGAAATTCAGGTTAGAATTAAGGTCAAAATGACTCAAAATTGATGAACTCAAATCGGGTTAAACTCTTAAAATGACGTCCCTGTAGGTTTTACAACTAGAGACTAGATATTTCTAGAAAGACAAGTGGTAAAACTGCGATATGTTATGCAATTTTTCTTTAGGACTGAGTGGCCAATTCAGTTATGACAAAAATTTCAGATTAGTTTTTAACATCAAATTTTCATTAACTAATTTTGATCAAGTATGAAATAGTTTGAAAACACTTGACATCAAGTCAAACCCTACTATAAAAAAGTCAGGTCAAGTCAAGCAAAGACTTGTTATTTTTTAAAATTTTTCAAGTCAATATCAATTAAAAACAACAATAGTGAGTTTGACTTGAAATCAAGTCAAGACAAAGAGCTTGAAAATCAAGTCAAGCCCTGAATTCCTAGTAATACCTCGGGACTTGGCTGAATTAAAATGGTCTTTATGTCGGTAATAATTTTAATCACTAAAAAACCTGAAGAATGTTGTTTAGCAACACTATTGCACTATTTTTTATCTATTCGGAGGATTCTAATTTAAGTTGAACACTGACGCTAAAGGATATCACTGATTACTTGACCTCAGGTTTGGGGCTACTTGACCCAAAGTTTGGGGCTACCCGACGTTTATAATCACTGCCTAACTCTAGAAAGAACATGCTTAATACTTACCTCAAGTGGCCTAAAAACAAAACCGAACTTAATGTTTGCTTCCGATGATGAATTTTGTTACTTTCACAGATAAATCCATAAAGTTTGTACTTGTTTTCAGCAAACTTTTTCTAATTAATACAAGAGCCTGGTCCAATTTGAAACCTCCAGGGAGATATTACTAATATTATTATTTTTAAAGATAAACCCATGGAGTTTATGCTCTTTTTCAGCTAAATTTTTCCAACTAAGACGAAGGTTCAATCCTATTTTTAAAACCTCCAACCATTCTGGAGATATTTCTAACTTTATTTTTAAAAATAAACCCATGGAGTTCGTTCTCATCGTCAGCTAACTTTTTCCAAGGAAAAACGATGATCCAGTCTGATTTTTAAAACCTTCAACTGTTCTCAAAATATCTACTAATTTTTTTTTTTTCAGAGATAAACACATAAAGTTTGTATTTGTTTTTAGCTAATTTTTCCAATTAAGACAATGGCCTATTGCAATTTTTGAAGCTTTCAACCATTCTCGGGATGTCTAAACACACAAATCTTCGTTAACTATACTTTCGATCAAGTATGAAGTAGTTTGAAAACACTTGACATGAAGTCAAGCCCTACTATAAAAAAGTCAGGTCAAGTCAAGCAGCGACTTGTCATTTTTTTATATTTTTCATGTCAAAATCAATTAAAAACAACAATAATGAGTTTGACTTGAAATCAAGTCAAGCCAAAGAGCTTGAAAATCAAGTCAAGCCCTGAATTCCTAGTAATACCTCGAGACTTAGAACCTCAGAATTAAAATGGTTTTTATTTCAGTAATACTTCTGGGGTGTAAGGGGCGAAGGTAGCAGAAACTCCAGCCCAAATGTCAACCTCACCTGCAAGTGCGATAACTATCGTTATCCGGCACACCCTGCTAGATAACTGACGAGGCTCTGACGACCGAACGATAGCCGGAATAAGCTATCCCCCCTCAAGCTGTCAACGGCCTCTTTCTTAGAAGGCGGAGGAACAGCTGAGGCAAGGGCACCCTTTTGTCCTGGGGTTGAGAAATCGACCCCGAAGGCGGATGAACAGCAATGTCAACGGTATAAGGATATGGAAGGCAACGGGAAACCACCATATTAAGGACCCACAAGGACATCCCAAGAAAGACGAGTATGGCACAGGTTCAACAATCAATGGCCCCTAGTCCGCGGCAGACCTTGAATGGTCGGGGGGTGCTAAGAATCCCCGCGAGGAAAAACAATGCTAGGACCCACCCGAAAGTGGAAACGATTCCAAAACTGGAAATTGGTACATGGAACGTAAGAAGCTTATACGCCACCGGAAAAGTGGACAACTTGATAAAAGAGATGGAAAGATGTAACATAGACATTGCAGGCCTAAGCGAGATCAGATGGCCAGACAGCGGAAAATGTACAAAAGAAAAGGCGACGCTTTATTACTCAGGAAACAACCACCCGCACCTTTACAATGGAGTAGGCTTCTTAGTAAATAGACAGACCAACAAAGCAGTAAAAAACTTTGTAGCATATTCAGATAGGACAGCGCTCCTACAAGTTCGGGCAGATCCAGTTGATCTTAACATAATTCAAATCTATGCACCGACGAAAGATAAACCTAATAATGAGGTAACCCAACTGTATAAAGAAATAAAAGAATTAATGCGAGTTGTCAAGAAAAACGAAGGACTAATAATTATGGGTGACTTCAACGCCAAGATTGGACAAGGTCGTGTTGAGGATATAGTGGGTGACTTTGGGCTGGGAGACCGCAATGATAGGGGAGACATGCTAATTCAGTTCTGCCAGGAAGAAAAACTAGTTATTGCAAACACATGGTTCAAACTGCCACCAAGAAGACTCTACACGTGGCAATCACCCCAGCATACGAACGAACACCCTATAAGAAACCAGATAGACTTCATACTGATCAGTCAAAGATATAAGAATGGCCTACATGGAGTCAGAACCTACCCTGGGACTGATATAGGGTCTGACCATAACCCTGTACTGGGAAAACTAAAAATAAAACTAAAGAAAACTAAGAGTAGAACAACCAAGAGAATCGACATAAGCAACTTAAAGAAACCTGAAGTACAAACAAAAATTAAACAGAAAGTAAACGAGGCAATCGCCGGAACCTCGTCACTGAACCAAAGCCCAGGCAGCGTAGAAGACACCTGGAACAGCTTTAGGAAGGCCATAGTAACTGTCACAAACAACGAAATAGGCCCTCCAATCAACAAAAGGAATAAATGGATGACTGAGGAAATATTAGCACTTATGGAGAAACGAAGACCATTTAAAAACAGGGACGTGACCGAGTATAAGAAAATCAACAAGGAAATACGAAAAGAGATCCGTAGAGCCAAGGAACAATGGATGCAAGAAAAATGCTCAGAAATAGAAGAACTGGAGGAGAGACATGACCACTTTAACACACATAAATTAGTGAAGGAAGTTACAGGCCGAAAAAAGTCTTGTTTACATGAACAATATTGTGAAGGACAACCGAATCATCTCCGATCCCAAGGACCTTCTTCTCCATTGGAAGGAATACACACAGCAACTATATGCGGAGAAAAACAAAAGAAATTTCGCAGAAGACTATGAAGGTGAACCCTCCCCAAAGATACTAAAATCAGAAGTCCTCAAGGCAATTAAACAAAGCAAGCAAGGAAAGGCAGTGGGACCAGACGAAGTTTATATAGAGATAATAGAGCTGCTAAATGATGAAAACCTAGACTCCTTGACAGAAATATTTAACAACATATATGAGACGGGTGAAATACCGCAGGACTGGCTCCAGTCGATTTTTGTTCCGATCCCAAAGAAGCCAAATGCAAACCATAGTGACCAGTACCGAATGATCAGCTTACTGAGCCAGGTCTTGAAGCTTTTCCTAAAGATAGTCCATACAAGAATTTATAACAGATGCGAAATGGATATTAGTCCTACCCAGTTTGGGTTCAGACAAGGGTTTGGCACACGAGAAGCACTCTACAGCTTGACCGTATTACTTCAGAAATGCGGAGATCAGCAAAAGGACGTATTCATGTGTTTCATAGATTATCAAAAGGCGTTCGACTGTGTCAAACACGTTGAGTTAATCAAAATGCTTCAAGACAAGAGGATAGATAAGAACGATGCACGTTTCATAAAGACCCTGTACGCAAATCAAACAGCATCGGTGAAAGTGGGCAATGAAACTACACAGAAATTCCCGATAGAGAGAGGGGTGAGACAGGGTTGCGTTCTGTCCCCCCTACTTTTTAACCTATACTCTGAAGCAATCTTCGAAAGAGCCTTGACAGATACAGAGGACGGCATTAAGATTAACGGACAGGTCGTTAACAACTTACGCTATGCTGACGACACAGTTATAATAGCGGATGGCCAGGAAGCACTACAACGTCTCATCATAAAGATATCTACCGAAGGTGAACGACTCGGCCTAAGAATTAACATAGACAAAACGAAGGTGATGATGCTTAGCAGAACATCAAATGTGAACCTGAACATCACAGTGAACGGTAAGAAAATCCAACAAGTATCAAAATTTAGATATCTGGGAAGCTGGTTAACTGAAGACTTGGACCCAGACGTCGAGATACGAAGCAGAATTGAACAAGCCAGGGTAACATTTATGAATATGAGAGCACTTCTCAGCAACAACAGCCTTAATTTGGCATTACGGTACCGTTTTGTAAAATGCTACATTTACTCTGTACTGTTGTACGGAGTAGAGACATGGACAATAAAGGCCAATGTCATGAACCGACTAGAGGCGTTTGAAATGTGGGTGCTGAGAAGAATGTTGAAGATTCCGTGAACGGAACACGCAACGAACGAGGAAGTACTAAACAGAATGGGTATGGAAAGAGAACTGCTGCAGACAGTAAAAAGAAGAAAGGCCGCATACCTCGGTCATATATTCAGAAATTCCAGGTACCAGTTCCTACAGTTGATTATGGAGGGAAAAATCGAAGGAAGGAGAGGCATCGGGAGAAAGAAATTTTCGTGGCTGAAGAACATAAGAGACTGGACAAACCTCGATGCCCACGCACTTTTTAGAATCGCACAAGATCGTAGCGAGTATGCCAGAATAGTCGCCAACATTCATTAATGGATACGGCACCTTAAGAAGAAGAATACTTTTTATTTTCAAACGTCATATAACCACAACGTTAGTGACTGTTTTATGAAGGTATAAGTGTCACATTTTAAGCAATAAACTGCTACTTTCGCCACTGCAGCTACTTTCGGTGGCGTAGTTGGTAAACTTGTTTCTTCTACATCTGACTTATTGCTATTTAATCGGCCTCGAACTTAATTTAAAACACCTTGACAAAAACGAAAACCTGACAAACATATCTTGTCATCAAATTTACTTTAGAGACATCATTGTCAGCTGGTGTTATACGGTAGTTATGGATACAAAGCAAAGTAAAATTAGGAGGTGTTGTTTTTTAATGAGATTGAGTGGAATTAGCAGTTACATTTCCTGTATTATATGCATTAATTGTTTGAATATAAAATATTGTATTTTATTCGGAGTATAAGCTACTCTATGTGACTCGTGTGAATTTAATTCGCCTCGCTACGCTCGGCGTTTAAACTTTCACATTCCGTCACATAAAGTATAACTTATACTCCTAATAAAATAAATATCTATAATCAGTAAAAAACCTGATGAATGTTGTTTAGCAACACCATTGCACTATTTTTCATTTATTCGGAGGAGCTAAAGAAGCGATATTTAACTTGAACACTGACGCTAAAGGATATCGCTGATTAAGGTTACTTCACCCCAGATTTGGGATTACTCGACGTTTATAATCACTGCCTGACCCTAGCAAGAGCATCCTCAATACTTACCGTAAGTAAAAATAAACTAAAATAAAATAAACGTAAACTAAAAATTAAATTGAACTAACTTAATGTTTGCTTCAAGGTGGTAACAAATGAAAATCAGGCTGGTTCTCACACTAACTTTGTTATTTTTATACGGGGGGGGGTGTTCTTGGGGTGTGCTCCTTGGCGATGGGAAACAAAAAAAACACAGTGTTTTTTCTTTTCTTCAAACTTCTGTTGTACTAACTTTGTTTCCAATCCATCACCAAGGACCACACCCCAAGAACACCCCCTCCATATACAGCAAGGTCCAAGAACGACGCACGTTTATTCGTCGCAACTATATATTTGTTATTTTTCAAAGAAAAACCTATGAAGTTTGTACTCGTTTTCAGGTAACTTTTACTAAGATGATAGTTCAGTCCAATTTTTGAAATCTTTAACCGTTTTGGAGGTGTTATTTTCAAAGATAAGCTCTTGGAGTCCAACTAACATGATGGTCAATTTCAATTTTTGAAACCTCTAGCCGTTCTGCAGATTTAATAATTTTGTTGTTTTCAGAGATAAAGTCATGAAGTTTGTACTCGTTTTTAGGTAACATTTTGTAACTAAGACAAGAACCTGGTCCAATTTTTGAAACCTCCAATCGTTGTAGAGATATTTCTAACATCATAATTTTTAAAGATAATCCCCTGGGGTTTGTAACCGTTTTTAGATAACCTTTTCCAGCAAAAACGATGGTACAGTTCAATTATTAAAACCTTCAACCGTTCTCGAGATATCTACTAACTTTGTTATTTTCAAAGATAAACCCATGAAGTTTGTATTCGTTTTCAGCTAAAGCTTTCCAATTAAGACAATGGTCTATTGCAATTCTTGAAACCTCCAACCGTTCTCGGGATGTCTAGAAACTTTGTTATATTCAAAATAAACCTATGATGTTTGTACTCGTTTTCAGCTAATTTCTACCAACCAAGGCGAAGGTTTAGTCCAAAGCTAGTTTTTCATCCCCTAGTAGCTGGTACTGAAAAGGTGAAGTTTATGGATCAGAAATTCTCTAAAAGTGAAAGAAAGTAGCGTCGGGTTTAATTTTGTTTAATATTCATCCTAGATTATCACTTTCAATGACTACTAGTTTAGTCAGTTCATTTGTATTTCACTTTGGATAATTCATCCAAAATGATCATCCAAATTGAACCGTGTAAACGCCTCTGTTCGGTTCAATTTTATTCAATACTCATCTTCAGATGATCACCTTCAATGAATACTAGTTTAGACGGTTAATTCCTTTTGGGATCAACCCTCACTCCCACAGTGATCAACCAAATTGAATGGTATCAACGCGCCTTAAATATGAATTAAACTGCACTAAATACAATTTATACTTTTATTTTCTTTTTTCTCATTCACAGCCGTTTCCTCCTATTTCACTGCGAGCGTCTCCTTAAGTACTTAGGATTAGTGTCATGTACTATATTGACAGGTTTTTCAATAAGTTCATTTCTAGGGCCAACAAAGGTAGGCTCATGATTGTGAGGAAGAGATTTGACCACTACTTCATCGCTGGCAGAGTAGATACGTACTTTGCATTTCCTCCTTTCTTTGGAGCAGACCCATAAGGTTCGATTACCCTTCTTGCTCTTCAAGCGAAACTGATAGTCGTCTAGTATCAGCATGGGATTTTTTCTTGTAGCGAAAAAATATAGTTTATTGGCTAAAATATTGGTAGTATTAGAAGGAGAAAATAAAGATACATTTGGAAGAAAATTAATAGTTCTGTGGCTTTAAATATATATTATGCATTTATAATTACAACTAATGGTTATTTACCAATAGAGTAAGAAACTAAAACTAAAACCAAAACTTTGGAGAGGATGATGGGGTGCATTATCCTTATTTTTCTTTAGGGTGCGGTTCTTAACCATTCCGTTATAGACTTTTCTACATCTCTTTCTTTAGTGTTTTCTCTTAGTCTTCTGGTACTATGGAGGATTGAATCTGAAACAGAAAAAACTATAAAATTTTTTGCTATTACAATTTGTAACACAATTCTACAGCTGCCGGTCAATGAGTCTGGTAAGGACTTCCATCAGAAACCCGATATTTGACGTATAAATGATTAAAATAGGAAGTGATTTAAGGAACTTTTGTTTTGTCTATTGCCTTCCCCCACTTCCTATTTAGCAGGCTTGATATATTCATTCCCCCCTCGTTACTACTATAAGGAAGCAGTTGAATATTTTCTTTGGTAGTCTGCCCTGTGACTCATTTTGATGAATACAAAAGGCTGCTCAGCATTGGAAGTATTGCATTTTAAAAACTTAACTATGACAAAGGAGCAGAATTATCTAACATCAACAAATGCTGCTGGAACAGTAGATCTAGTATACGCTTTGCCCTCTTACAAGTTGGTCTTGAAGATGTTCAATAAGTTTGAGCAGTCGGATCTGCAGGTGGACCAGTTTAATCTCTCTAATCTCACTTCATCAAGACAGATGTTCATTTACCAGTCGTGCGACATGGGTAAGGAATCTACTAAATTTCTGGCGAAATGGGAACGCGGTGTTAAGTAGTAACATCTACAATCAGTTCAGGGTAAGTAGTAGACCATATTGTCACAGCTATTGGCAGTAAGATGTCGCTGTAATGACATTTGTTGTTGAGGTTATGGGCCCAGGCCGCACAATAATTGCCGAAATTTCTTTTTATCTGTTTTGAAATCTAAAATAAAATAAAAAGCAGCCAAATGTGTGTACGTGACTCGGTCCAAAAAGAAATTTTTTTTTTTTACAAGATGGCCGAATCCTCTGGAATAGGGGATTCAATTAGCCTTTGAAAAGCTAGCAGGTAGAGAAAATTTCAATAATTAGAAGTTTGGTCTGAAAATTACTTTACTGCATGAAATCCAGTGGAGGTGCATTGAGGGGCACTCAGAATAAGATCCTTCGAAACAAGTAAATAGAGACCGTTGGGACCAAACGGCATTGGCCAAAATTTGTTTATTGGTTAAACCGTCTGCATATCCCCATGCAAGATGTGCCAAGAGTGCAAAAGAGGCATGAAAAAACCTTGAGAAAGCCATTGAAAACAGAGGTCTGTTTCTCTTCAGTCGGTATATTTCTTTAATTAAGTCACTAGTTAGAGTGAGGCTAGAAAATTAATATACAATGGAGGCATATGGTGAATAATGCAATGTCGATAACCCAAAAATTGGCTGACGTGAACCTACCAGTTGATGATGAGTTATTGAGAATACTATTGCTGAGTGTATTGACTACTGATTCTGGTGTACAAATCACCAGTGATTTATTATTTATTATTATATTAGCAAGGCAAAAGAGAAACAGTTTTTTATTCCAAAGTAAATAAATAATATGATCCCACGAAGGTTGTTAAAAGCTATGGCTGTGAACAAAAAGGGTGTCTTAAGCCCTTAAATTTGTATTTAATTAGATATATAATAAATAGAGGTGACAATAACTATAATCGAGACTCTAATAAAGGGACCATGAAAGCTTTTCAAACAATTGTTCAAAAACATGAATCTGCATGATTTGTAGATTCTGGGGCAACTGCCCACATCACATTTCAAAAGGATTTTCAACAATTCCAAGATCAGGATGCATTACAAATAGTTATCGCAAACAACCAGAAGCTATCTCGCTGTGGTGTTGGATCAGTAGAAGTGAAAACCACATGTGGACCAAGAACTATTTCAAATGTGTATTATGTGCTAGGCTTTCGGTCAGCCGGATGGTCAGCCAAATGGTTGAGAAAGGATATGTAGTCTTTTTTGATGATCATGGTTGTGCAGCTTATGACTCTAGAAGTTTTAGTCCTAAAAGAGAAATTGTGGTTACTGATTATCTTCAAGATAGTCTCGACAAATTGGAATTAAAGCAGGAAACAAGAAAGGAACAAGTTTTCTTAACCAATTCTCAAACTTTCCAAGATCTTTGTTGATACGATGATCAAAATATTCAGCCATGTACTGTATGTGTAGCAGTGAGTGTGTAGCAACAAAACTCACTTGTTCAGAGCTGTCCGAGATGCAACCTCAGGTAAAACCAAACGTAGTAACTGAAGAGTGCCATCCTATGACTATAAGGGCCATTCGCATCAAGCAATTTTTAAGTGCCCTTAGTTAAGGCCTCCATTATTACCATGGTTACTCATGCTAACAGCTATGGCTTAAGGGCCCTTAACTTTAAGTTTACTTAAAATTTGCTTGGTGGAAATGGCCATAAGAGTTCTAGGAATTTCAGAAATTGGGAAAGAGAGTTGAAAATGTTGCTGAACCACTTGAGGAACAAGAACACTTATCAGAACATAAAGGAAATCATGATAGTGAAGCAGAGGGTGTTCCTGAAGTTCTTGAACAAACACCTAGACATTCTCAGAGAATACCTAAAGTCATGCACTGTTCCTGATCACATGGTCTATCATGTCACTGGAGTACCATCAGATGTGGCGTCAGTAGTTTCTACCACCTATAGTGCGGCGAGATATTATGCTGATCTTACTTTTAGAACGAAAGCAATCTATTATACACTCTACATGTCTATTGTAAGTACATGTACAAGGCTGCACAATAAGTAAAGTGTAGGAGGTATTAAACGGCTTTCGGTGAGACAAATGGTTGAGAAAGGATGTGTAGTCGTTTTTGATGGTCATGCTTGTGCAGTTTATGACTCTAGTGGTTTTAGTCCTAAAGGAGAAATTGTGGTCACTGCTTCTCTTCAAGATAGTCTCGACAAATTGGAATTAAAGCAGGAAACAAAAAAGGAACAAGTTTTCTCAACCAATTCTCAAACTTCCGAAAGATCTTTCGCACCGACGACTGGGACATCTGAACCAGGTGAGCATGCAACTACTTAAAGGTGGCATGGCTTCTGGAATGGCATACGATGATCAAAATATTCGGTCATGTACTGTATGTGTATTAGGCAACCAGAGCCGAAAGCCATATACAAAAGTTGGTTGTCAGAGAGCTGATCATCCACTTGATTTGATACATGCAGATGTGTGTGGTCCTATGTCAAGGGCTTCGTAGGGTGGAACTCCATATGTGCTTGCATCTATAGACAAGCATACGCAAATTTTTTTTAAAATTTTTCGAGTATGGTAGAATCTCCACAGGGCTGTACATCAGAGAAAAAATGGTCTGGGAGAAAAATTGAAATTTGATACAAAAAGTCGTGAATCTATGTTGGTTGGCTGTTGTGAATCTAACAAACGGTATCGATTATTTGAGGTGGCAATACCTGGTCACATTGAAATTAATATCTAAGGATGTGGTTTTCTTTGAAGTGTGTGCAACACCAAAATTGAATTGTTCAGTGCAGTCCCAGATGCAACCTCCGGTGAAACTAAAAATACCAACTGAAGAGTGCCATCCTATGACTCTAAGAGTTCCAGGAATTCCAGAAATTGGAAATAGATTTGAAAATGATGCTGAACCACTTGAGGAACAAGAACATTTATCAGATCATGAAGGAAATCATGATAGTAAAGCAGAGGGTGATCCTAAAGTTCTTGAACAAACACCTAGATGGAGAATATCTAAAGTCATGCACTTTTCCTGTTCACATGGTCTATCATGGCACTAGGGTACTATCAGATGTGGCGTCAGTAGTTCCTATCACCTATAGTGAGGCGAGATATTGCGCTGATAATGACAAGTGGATGCAGGCAATGGAAGAAGAATACCAATCAATGATAGCCAATGAAGCATCCACAAACACTGAGGTAAATTTGTAAGAAGAGGAAGATTCTTGTTTTTTATTACATATTCTCGAAGAAATCGCATTATTTTAAATTGAATATAGGGCAATTCTATTGGGTAGTTTAGGTTTTTAGATTAAACCCTATACCGTGACACCCCTGAGCAAGGACAGGAGTAGAACAAGAGTCTTCATTTTGTTCTACAAGGACTTTTCTTCGAAGATTTAGGTAGGAAAAACATACGGTAAATATTGTCTCGAATTTTGTTCTTCATGAAATCGGTTATTTTGGTTTTATTTACTTTTGTTTTACAGATACACCCCGTTTTTTCATACGTTTCAACGTAGTTTTCCCAATTTTCAATGCATTTGAGGCACTTTGCAACAGGTTCCCCCAATCGATTGAAGCACCATTTGTTACTTGAATCTTCTTCATAAAAAAGGAACGTCAAAACATTTAGAATTAATAACTATGATTGTTACATAGAGGATTTATCAAGGTAGAGGTCTTTATTTACATTTTTCATTATTGGCGTGATAAACAAACCCTCCATACAGTGTTGCCAGGATTACTTTGCAAGTAAATTGGCACATCCTTTTTTTTAGATGATATCTTGCGAATCTTTACACCACGAGATTACTATACTATCTATTGCTGTCCTCCATAATATCTACTCTGTCCAAATAAATTTTGAATGGTGATTAATAGAACACTTATGACGATAAAAGAAAAAAATACGTGTAAAATGGCCAACTGATCACAATCGGCAACATTGCAGAATCCTGTGACACGTGGTTTATGTCAGTTTATGACAATTATTTCATGGATTTTTTTTCTGGTTTTACGAGTTTTCCGCCGACCTTTTCGCTTTTAGCAATCGTTTCTGTGTTTTAATTTGTTTGTTAGCCATAGTGAGACAATGTTTTGTGTGTAAGTTCATTTGTGTTTAGTGGTTATGTTGTTACTCGGCTCTTAGACGTTAGCCATTAGCGTTTGTAGGTGTATTCTATTATTAATCTTTAATCTAAAAAAACTCAATAAATGGGAATAGTAGGTATGTATCAAAAAGCATTTAAATATAAACATATTTGAATGTTTTGGTCTGCAAAAAAATGCAGTCTTATTATATCATATTATGTCATCTGGAGATGTGTCCTTGTAGATTCAAATTTCGCCATATTGTTTTTAGCATTTCTGCTTCCCTTCTACCCGAACAACCCGCAAGCCTCCAAGTATGCGGTTTGTATATCATGCCAAGTAAACAAATACCAATTTATGATTAACTCGCGGCGTCTATTTATTTACTCCATTGTCAATGGATTGTTATATGTAACGTTGTTGAGCCATATTGTGTTAAGTTTGAATTCAAAAATAGAATGTAAACGAGTCATCTATTGGTTAGGTTACGAATTAGTACAAAATGAAGTTTGACATATGTTTTTATCTTACACATAGAGAAGTATGTGTGAAAAGAATATTTAAATTAGTATATGTGAAATTCACATGTATATGAAATACGCGTGGTTTTCAAGGTGTACAATGTCTAAACTCTCTCTGCTTATATTTACCAGACTTAGATATTTTTCGGGCGCTTCCAGTAGTTGCTCAGTTGCCAAAAGGTCATTGAAGGAGGCAATGGGGAGAACCACGCTCCATTCATCTAGTAATTCTTTAGAGTCCTTCTTGCTGCACTTGTTCGTGCATTCCATTAAAGAGCATTAATCTGGAGATGTCTCGATGCATATAATCTCGTTTTCTATTTGCTTTAGCAATTTCACTAAAAACTTTTCCTAAAATTAAATCTTAATTATCTTACTCTAAAGCTCTATCATGTTCTAAACCGACGCGAAGACTTATAATGATAACAAAATTAAAGTGCTTCACTTTGCGTCGGCATTTATTAGTTTTACAACTTTTCACAGTATGAAATATTTACATAATTGTACTTTAGAGAACCATATTGTCCTTTAAATGTTCTTTCATGCGAATGATTAATATGTTTCATTTGAATGCTTTGACCAGACGTTGCTAATCGTACTTTACATTTTTTCGTACACTCTTGAGTGCATCGCCAAATGCTTTTCCCAGTGGTCCGAACAGAAAGCTTAAACTCATAACCGTCAATGATCATAATGGGGTGCTTTCGACCTGCAGCAAAGTACACACGAACTAAAAAAATATATACTTTTAGAACGAGAGTAAACTATTATAAATTTATATATCTATTGTAGGTAAGGCTGCACAATAAGTAAAGTTTAAGAGGTATTAAACGTTTTATTTCCGCTATAGTGCAACTTGTCCGTATAATATATCTTCACAATGTGAGACCGTAACCCTTCGTAGCTTTCCAGATACGTCCTGTCATGACTATGAGCTAATTTCTTTATAGTTATCTGTTGACCAGTTGAGATAAATCTGACTCGACATTTGTATTTTGAGTGCTGAGTACAATACCAAACACTGCACTCCTGGTTCCTCATGTGCAATTTGTATTCGTAACCATCCATTACCAATTTCGGATATTTTCTTCCATGAGCGAAGTAAACGATACCTACGGCATACAAATTTTATTAGCTTACTGCAAATGTAGTTAGTAGTAATAGTACAGCTGTGGTAGTTAGCAGGTTTATAGTAATTAAACCAACTTGTATAACGAAAAACGACGATTAATTGACACCTTTTACAAGTTTTATTAATGAAGCTATTGTCAAGAAAGATGTTAGGGAGTCTCTGGCTAATTATGTCCGCAAATCGTCAAATAGTCTGGCAACATAGGCAATCCTGACAGGGTGTGCTTGGAGGTTCTCATATGGACCTCTAAAAGTCCTTTCGTGGGTGTGCGATAGTCTTTTAATAGAGACCAGATTGGAAGTTGTCTGTACTCTCACTTTGCATTTGAACTTGGTATGATATTTGCACATCCAGACATTGCTACGTTCTCTGCGACGTTGAATTATATATTCATGCCCGTCAATTATCATCATGGGATACTTTCGTCCGGATGCAAAATAGACGATTGCTAAAAACACAGTAAACGTGAGATAGTTACAAGACATAGAAAAAATACGACAGAAAACACTATATTTCTATTCCAGTACTTGAGCAACTGGTATAGTAAACTGGTAAATGCTGTAGTATTGACGGTATCAGTCAGGTAGATGGGTAATGTAGACACGAAAGGCGTATACTTCGTGAATTTATTATTCTTTGGCGTACACCTGTTTTGGCAGTTAGTCCCTCACCAGCGCCAAAATGTATTGTGACGAACAAGGGGTTGTTGGGTTTATAAATTTTATAAAATTAAATTTAATTATCACAAAGTGAGAATTGGTTAAAAAACAACAAACAGTAACATAACACAATCTAAAGTGTTTTCCGGGCTTTAAAGCCGTGGTACAATGGAATTGTTTCCTGAAGTTCCGTCTATAGCTGCGGCAGATATTCTCGAAGGCGATGAGGCAATGGGCAAAGTGATCTCCCGTGCCGAAACACGACAACAATTTCAACAGGAAGGAGCAAATTACGTTTATAAATGCAGACTGGAAGCGAGTTCTACGACATAGTTCAAATGCGCCGAAACAACGCGCCACCACTACCCCCACCCCGGTCCCTCTACTGCAGCGCGACGGTGAGGGAATAAATACCAAGGAGCTCACCACAGTCAAATCAGTCAACGTCGGAAAGCATGGCCGATCACATCGCCCATTGCCTCAGCGCCTTTGATAGCTTCTGACGCAGCTGTAGACGAAACATCAGAAAGAAATTCCATTGGACCACGGCTTCAAAGCCTGGAAAACACTTTAGATTGTATTTCTGACCGACCGTGAAAGCCTTCACACTCTTGTTGACAACATACAATTAAGAAAGAAATAAAATCTGGTCAAATACAACCGTTAGTACGAAGTTGCGCGTTTCTTTTCTTCAACTTCCTTTTGGGTGGGCGTTTTGTCATAATCTAATTTTTTAAATCTATTAACTTCCTAACATTTACTAATAATAATATATAATTTTAACTTAGAAACAACCAGAATCCTCTTTACTTTCACCAGGTCGTCCAAAAGTCAACCAATGAGCCAAAGTTTCCTCATTAAAGTGACAACAACATTAACACCAAATTTAATTCACCTACTGAAACTTCAGGGAATCCCGTACGCTTTAATCAACTGGCAAATGCGATGGAAGTGTTTTTTCTTTCCTTGGTAATAACGATCGTAAAATCGCTCTTAGCCTTCAAGACCCCACAGTTAACTGCTATTATTGGATTTTTTGCATTTCTTTAGACAGTTCCAAAAATTCGTCAAAATTTATTTCTCGTAGTAATGAAGGTTCCAGAAAAGGCATGCAGGTACCAAGTTACCAAGCACATCAAAATTTTATTTTTATGGGAAAACAAAGAGTGATCATCGAATTTTAACACTCCTGACCGTTATTACTTTACATGTTACCACACTCACTAAGTTTCTTAAATTTTTTTAAAGGTTTAGCAAAATTGTCAAAGTTCAAATCAGATAGTCATTAATGAGTGTCTAAGAAACATTTTGCAGTTACCAACTTTCCATGCACAATAAAATTAAATCTTTTATGTAAAGTGGATTCCTGCCCTTCATCACTTTACATTTAACCATGTCATTAGAACTTTTCTTTGAGGATGTAAATGTGTCAAATTTCGTTTTAGTTACTCATTAATAAAGGTTTGCTAAACTTTTTGAGAATACCAAATATCGCAATAAAATTAACCAGAAATTAAAGGTATGAGTTAGATAATTTGTCAAAAATCATTTTAATATTATCACACTATCAGTGGGTTGGTTGATAGGTGCCACACTTCATTTTCACAACAAACTTTTATTTAAAACAATACACATTGTCACAATGACCTAATTTGTTTCATATTGCTGAGGTTTCAAAAAATTATAGAGTTAACGTATCCAATTTGCAAAGTGGACCGGAATGATAATTTGCCACTATAACAAAAATTTAAAATCACGAAGTAACGATAAAAAGGTGAGAGTTATAACAATAAGGTTAATGAAGTGTATAGTCCAAGTTGTAAAACTAAGACGATACATGAAAGTGCTCGTAACCTGAATTATGTCAGTGCGAACCCCTTTACCGATCTTATATATTGAAGTTACTCTGAATTGTACTCCATTTGTAGCAACACAGATGGACAGATACTTCTTTCCGTGTATTAATATCACTTTAAACCTGAAGATGGTATTTTTGTGTAACAGGCTTCCATTCGGTGACTGACTGTTTATTTGGTTTAAAAGGGACCCAACTGATGTTGCAACGCTCTAGTGGCCTATTAGCAGAAACTGGAATGTTAGAGAATTTTTCTAATTTTAGCCTTCAGGTATAAAAGGCACGAACGGTACCAAATAGTCATTGTGGATATTCGGCAAATAAATAGTGATTTAATTTAATCAGTGGAATTTCATCATCATTAATCACTGGAATTATTCGAACCACCGAGTTCGCAAAAATATCAATTGTAGAGCACTGCGGCCCATAGCTTTGGGTTTAAGCAGAGCATCAATTCCATGTACGGCTCCGAGCTTGCTGGGGTAGAAAAACGCTAAGACACAATGGAAATCATGGTCGCTAGTGACCACAACAATTGCAAGGACAACACGCTACTTCTACACACGCTAAAAGTATCAATCTCACTTAGCCTCAAATTTCAAGGCGAGTTACAGTCTCTAGATGAGGCAACTTTCTTAGAGATTTTTGTAGAATTATGGACAAAAAAATTGGTGAACAAACTAAAATCTACCTCAGAACAGTCCACAGAAGTTTATGAATTTTATGAAAAACACCAAGAAAGCAATAATAGGATGTACACAGATAATCCTTATGCTGAAACACCGACCTAGGAATCAGGTCAAACAGCCCTCCACACATAACCTCAGCAACGTTAAGAAATTTGGCTCCTAGAAGAGAGTGCTGTGTCAACCCAATTCCACTATTTATCAGGTTAGTTCTACTTCAAATTTACAGTTAGTTCTGTAGTCAAGTTCCGCGCGCCCTATCCACTCTGACAAATAAGTTTCAGAGAATACACCTATTTGATAAGTAGAAGAAAACACAGTGGCTCTGACCATGACCAGAAATGTAACATTCACGACAGCAAGGGTGCTGTAACATACCACTACCATCTTTTACACATAGTCTGAACAACGGTGGCTGTAGCACGAACTAGGCTGTGAACCAGTGAACCACCAACTGTGCAATATTTCTAAGTAAGAAAAGCCAAAGAATAAATGTACCTTTTCTGCAGAAAGTTAAATACTCCTATGGGCAAATTACAGATTATGTCGTTTCAAACAAAAACGAATTCTAACAGTAAAGAATTTATTAAAATGGCTATCCACCCGGCAACTTATGTTTAAAGTTTTCTGTGTAGTGCAGTTTAATGTGCGTATAGATTGAAGTTAAAAAGTTTTATATAATTTAAAAAATCAACAAAGCTGCAACAAATACTAAAATACTACAAGCAGTAGTTATTATTGAAAAGTTCACCTTAATCTAAATGAAAATATTCTACACTGCAAACTAAACTTCGTAAATTTCTGTAATCTCCCTTGAACGTAGTATCATGTGTGTGTCCATTATAGTATTTAATATGGTTACCAGCTGTGAGCAATTTAGACTTGCACTTCGATTTATCCACGTTTACGCAGAGCCAGTAGGTACTACCTCCAGTATTTCGTCGCTTCATCCGATATTCGTAGCCATCCGCTACCAATATGGGGTTTTTCTTTCCCACAGAAAAATATACAGGCACTAAAAATCAAAAAATGACTGCAACTAAAATATATTAATAAATGAAAACAAGAGTTTATATTGAGACAATCAATGATTGCGACCCATTATGGAAAAGGATTATTGATGCTGATGACCCATTAAGAAATGAAGTACTCCTTTTTAAGATTAGGTTAGTTCAGGTTGGTATTCAACGGTGGCCATGTAGAGCACTTGCTATCTATTGGTATACAATATATACAGCTACAAAAGGTACTATTTCTATTTCTTTTTTTTACATTTTCTTTTCTTTTTTTTTGTAATTCCAAGTAGTGCTTTATAGTTCAGGATATTTCACCGAATTCGGCGAAAATACATATCTGATCTTTAAGTATTTTTTTTTGTGTGATTTCCCTAGAAGGTCTACAAGTTATTTTTTACTTAGTATGAAATATATTAACTTGTTTCACGATGAAATGTATACCCAAGTTTTGTTTTCATAGAAAGGTATAGTAAATACAAACGCATACGAAAAAGTATGCGATATTAAAACAGCAAATACTTCGAAAAAGTTCACTTTTGGAACTCATAACAATTAACTCAAAATAATTGAGAATTAGAACTACTATGGCCTCCCTGACGTTCTGCCTTAATGGTTTTAACGTCACTTTGACTTTGACAATCAAAACAAAACGCGTGTTGATGAACGAAATATCTAATTGATTATTATGAAAAAATTGTAAATTAAGTCGTGAACAAAGTATAGTATCCAACTTGCATATAATAGGCATCATTGTGGCCTCAAGTGTATATGCTTGTTGGATAATATACTATTAAGCAGCCGAGATGTTTGACGGTAGCACCCCCTATCAGCTACAATAAAATAGACTGCAGTAACTTTTTTTCGGCCTTTTACAAGTTTTTATCAAAATACTGTGAAAATGTGAATTATAATCGAAAATAAAATTTCAAATTTGTCACCCTGCAAACTCGCCCTACAGTGAATGCAGGGCCCGATTGCACCTCACAAACGAACCGGGTCAATGATTCTCGTCTAATTGCTCATAAGCCCAGAAAAGGAAGAGTAAAAACACGCATTCTTTTCGGGGAACCGATGGCCATCTTCCTGTGAAAAGTGAGGGTCATTAAGGGAGGGACCAATAATGACTGGGTTAGTTAGTAGGGAAGCAACAACTACGAATAGGATACCTGGGCCGTCGGGTAGTATAGAGACCCGCCCTTGTCCAGCCCGTGTAGGGAGCTGCCATTTCAACTCCTGTAAAATTGAGATGGAGGTAGTAGTGCCAGCTAGCGACCTCAGGAAGGAAGCCATCTCAGCCATTCTGTTCCTTGCTGAGGGTGGGGGGGGGTCAGGAATTACCCGAGGATTTATACACACTTGACAGTCACTCAAACACACAATAAACCACTGACACAGAGAAAGCACAAACCATAAATCCTTACTTTTTTTAAGAATAGGTAAAGACGATCACAAAAAAGAAAGTGAAGAGCCTGTGATTGAAGAAACTAGTTTCACTCAGGAAGACTAAATCCTAGTTACTTCTAGAAGTCTAGAGGGCAGAGGGAGCGACAAAAGGGGAGAAATCCTCCAAGGCCGAGTCCACGGTTCTCTCCACAACTGAGTCAGAGAGAAGAAAGGAACAGAGAAAGGACAGAGTCGAAACCAGACAAAGAAGATGAAAGAACTAAGGGTCAAGAGGGAGACTGAGTCCGGGACAACCCCGACTGAGCCGCCCTCAGGGCCTACTCCAGTTGCTGGCTGCTTCTCCACCGGAAGGCAGCGCGGAGTCATCCCAGACGCACCCGCTGGCGCGAGGCTGGAAAACAAGACTCGCCCCTCCCCCCTCCCTAGCGAGGGATCGAAAGCTAATAAGCTCCTAGCACCACTAGGCCAAAATAGAAAAGTCAACCAGGGTACCCCACCCGGAAGGCAGAACAAAAAAAACCAAGCGGGTGACCACAAACCAACCGGGCGAACGAACCCACCGGCGACAGGATCCATCCTTCTTTTAAGGAAGGAGAAGCGAGACCCAGTGGAGCGGGGTCATACAGCGCGTCCACCAAAAGGGAGAAAGTGGTCAGTAGTCTACGTCTTTGAGAGGCAGGGAGGCAGTGGTGCCTGCAGAGGCGGAGCTTATCCGTGGCCACTGTAACGAAGTTACTAGTTTTCTTTATCAGTTCTAGGGGATGACAAATTAATTGTGAGATAAAACTAAACGTGGACTACAGTTCGGTGTAAACGTAATTAATCCGGTGTCAAGGTAAACATACGAGGTTAACAGTCTTTGGTTAATAAGAGGATGTCAATATCTAAAGTAAAGTATTTTCTGTGAACCTCGTATGAAACTAATACCTTTGATCTCGGGACCTGAACTTGGATCCCAGGCGAGAATCGAAGGGTATTGTTGTTCAGCTATAAAAGACGGCCGCGTGACAGTTTTTGGCATTCTGGCTCCGACTCGTAAAGAGTAAAGATCTAAATTTAAAAAACCGTAGAAGGGATTCGATCGTCAGCAGTCCTCGAGTCAACATCTGAAAAACTACCGAACTGATAACAAAAGAGCCCCAATTTGAGATCCGAAATTGTAAGCCCAATAATACTGTATACACTCACCGTCATTCACTACTCTGTGCCTTGGTACTCACTGGGCCCCTTTTTTCTTTCTGGCTTTGGTGTTTACTGAGCCCCTTTTCTCTTTCTGGCTTTGGTGTTTACTGAGCCCCTTTTCTCTTTCTGGCTTTGGTGTTTACTGAGCCCCTTTTTCTCTTTCTGGCTTTGGTGTTTACTGGGCCCCTTTTCTCTTTCTGGCTTTGGTGTTTACTGGCCCCTTTTCTCTTTCTGGCTTTGGTGTTTACTGAGCCTCTTTTAGTTTCTATGCCCTGGTGCTTACTGGGCCCCTTCTATTCTTTAGTCTAGGTGTTTACTGGACCTCCTCCTATAGTCTTTCAAGCCCTATACGAACATTAACCTCACATAACACTTACCGACTGCTAAATATCATCTTATATTTTACTGAACCCCAAATCTGAACCTCTCGATGGTAGTGGAATGGACTCGAACCGTAGATGTGCCCGTAAATTTCGTTTCATGAACCGCCAGTAGTGGATCTATAAATTACTTAGCTGTTTTAAAAGTTTAGTTTCCTGTTACCGTACTCACTGTATTTGGTGATTTTAATTAAATTGGTAATTATTATGTACCACTAGTTGCATTATTCTTTTGGGCTCTAAACTCAATAGCGGAACCCCAAATTCTGGACATTATTTCTCCACTGTCTAAAAGCTTACCCGAAAGGCATTTGTGGCCCCTCTACCACTTAAAACCTATAGGGGGTGGCGCCCGAGATATATTTGGAAATTGCATAGGACGTCAAAATATAACATCTCCAAAGTAACACGGTTACACCACCTAATCAGGGAGATGAAAAGGGCCATGTAGGGTGATGAGGGAAAAAGAGGACCGACCTTGAGGTTTCGGGGATCCCGCTTGACGGATTCCGGATGGTTCTTGCTCATAGCGGAAGACGAGGAGTCAAAAAATTGATTCTTGTTTGGCTGCCTTCTGCTGGTGATGGACGGCCTGGCGATACGCGCAATGCGGTCGCTGGAGGCTCCATGGCCAGTAGAGGTCGGCTTCACCTTGAGAAATCCAGACAAGACAAACGTCGAAGAGGTGAGAGAGCTGCTCGACCTTCAAAACACGGCTTGGAGTTGAGATATGGCAACACATATCCACGAAGGGTGAATAAGGGATCTGGCGCCTGAACTGCAGGGTCAGCAGGGAGGTTGCCGACCGTCTTGGGACAGCAGGGGGCACTTGTTTTACGAGCTGATCACCATCCGTGTTTGGAGGGTGACGGTTCGTGGAAGACCCACCAAGCCTGGACCATCGACGAAGAAGGGATCTCCGCCGACACCGCCAGACCTGGAAAACAACAAGGAAGTCTCTCCCAACTTTTATATACAATGGTTCTGGTAAGTCAAATTCACCTCTAACAAAGCCGGGACGCTGCAGCTGAGCTAGTCGGCGCGGTGGCGGGCCAAACAGGGATTACAGTTTTAATTCAGTAACCTTATGTCTATCAGGTGCAAGTCACGGGTCTGCAGGCGGCCGGCCACCACATCCTGGTCGGCCCGGCGGACAACGGCGCACCAACATCTTGTATTCTGACGTCTATGGATCTTCAGGTGAGACAATTGAAAAATCTGGGATCCAGGGAAGTCACAGCAGCGATCATAGAATATAGGGTGAATCAACAAAAAGTTAACATGCTAATAAGTAGTGTATATCTTCCATAGGACATTGTGCAACCTCTCCCAACGGAAGATATGGTAAAGGTAGTGCGATATGCAAAAGGCAAACATTTTCCGTTCATAATAGGGTGAGACGCAAATGCACACAACATCGTTTGGGGCAGCACCGACACTAATGCGAGAGGTAATGCCCAACTGGACTACCTCGCATCGGAAAATCTAGAGATAGCCAACCGAAATGCAGAGCCGACTTTCGTGAATCGTATCCGACAGGAGGTGATAGACATGACGGTCGTTTCGCAACGGATGGCCGAGAAAGTACAAAACTGGAGAGTATCTGAGGGCACTTCGATGCCCGACCACAAGATGATAAGATTTGAATTCGAGTCACACTGGACAGATACACCGCCGAAAAGGAACCCGAGGACCGCAGACTGGATAAAGTTCAAGGAGCTTTTAGGTCAGGCCATGGGTTGCAACGACTGGCGCGGCGGTTGCTCTCCACTACTCCTTTGAAGAGTCGTGCCCATCTAAGAAGCAGGGTGCTCGAAGAGTTCCGTGGTGGAATGGCACGTCGTAAGTTAAACGCCAGGAGGGACTTCAACCGAGCTGCCAAGTTAAGGCGAATCAAAAAAGCAAGCTGGCGAAAATTCCGCGGAGAAATGGACAAAAGCTGGGAAAAGTGACAACAATGTCGCTAAATCGTTCAGACCCATAAGTTGGACATCCTTTCTAATAAAAACGTTAGAAAAAAAGTCGAAAGGACATTACACAGGTAATTTGGGCAGGACAACCCATAAACAAATATCAACATGCCTACAGTAAAGGAAAGTCGACCGACACGGCTCTCCACTCGGTAGTGTGTGTGCTACTGGCACTCTTTTTCGATATTGAGAGAGCATTCGACAAAGCCAGAACAAATATTTGCGAGGCCTTTAGGGTCCCGGGGACTCCAACGCAGTTGGTAAGCTGGGTCAGATCGGCGCTCCGCAACCGTAGGGTGACGGCTTCTCTGGGAGATCAACGAACGGAAATACACACACAAGGCAGCTGAGGGGCGCAAGAGAAGACTTCAAAGACGAGCTGCTTCAGCAGCCTTCTGAGAATAATCAGGTATGGTATACAGACGGATCAAGAATGGCTGATTCACAGTCGTCAGGAGCCGGAATATACGAAGCAGGCCATAAAGAGGGCGAAAGCTTTTCCTAGGAAAGCCACACGACGGTTTTCCAGGCGGAGGTGTTTGCAATACTCGAAGTGGCCACACGACAAGAAGTCAAACGCAAGTCAAGGAGCAGAACAGAACTTATTCGTCTACTCCGACAGTCAGGCGGCCCTGCGAGCTATCTGCAGGAACAGAACAAGCTCGTTCAAGATAGCAGGGCTCTAGAGTCACTGGCAGAAACAAAAAGGGTAACTCTGGAATGGGTTCCTGGACAAAAGGGATTGAGGGAAAGGAGCGCGTCGATGAATCGGCCGAGCGTGGTTCCCAGACGTGCTTTACTGGACCGGAGCCAAGTCTAGGAGGTCCCTCTCACAGTCTAAATGAGTAAGCATGGGAGAGTACAAAGACAAACTGGACACATTCAGTAATATGTAGACAGACTGAAGTAATCTACCCTAACTCGGATAGATCCAAGGCCTCGTGGCTACTTAGGAGAAGTCAGCAGTACCTGGGAGAACTTCTAGGAATCCTCACTGACTACTGCAAACTAAACAGACACATGCACCTCCTAGGGGTGGTGGAGAGTTCACTCTGCACCCACTGTGGAGCAGGGGAAGAGTACTCATATCACTTTCTGGGAGTGTGCTGTAGTTGGGCGCGACTGCGCCAGAGGACACTGGGAGCCGCCTTCCTCCATCTCGAGAGGAGCTTCCGACTCTGTGATGTGACGGCATCCACTCCTTCATTAGAGGAGGGGCGAGTCGACTCGTGGAGGGAATGAGAGCTCAGGCAGAGTAGGGATGGGTGGATCGGGTAACTGTGAATGGGTCTTTAAGGCTTAGTCGTAAAGCTTCGCCCCCCCCCCCCCCCCAAGTCTACTATTATTACTACTATTTGACAACCTGCACCTTTCTTAACATCAACACTTTTGGCATAGGACAGTTTAGCCAGATACTAATATTTTGATCAGGAATATGCTGTTGCTCTATCTACCATCACTTTTGCTCCACCCTATATATTCTGACGTATCCTATTTCCAACTAAGGGTTGTTTTTAATAATTATAATATTATTAACCTCACTCTCATCTTATATTGGCAATAAGAAGCTTTTCGTTTGTTTTCCGCACACGAAAAATTCACCACTTTACAGCATACAGCAGTTATGTAACAAACTGCTAATGAAACCAAATTGTTAGGAATAGAGAGTTAGTTAGTAATAGTAGTAATACAATATGTAAATAAAAAATATATATTGATTATAAACTTATAAAGATTCATATATTTAAAGCTTTTATTTCTAAACGACATTACAAGAATTGATTAAAAAAATTCAATATAAAAAAACTCAAATTTTTGGTGGGGGCATTTAATTATACATATGAAAAAATGTTGGATCAAGCCTCCTCCTTCACATGGTAATGTCAAAAGGAAAACCGTAAGTATCAAAGAAGGCAGTCTTGAAAATTACATTAAATTATCTATTCAATTGTGTCCAAAAAAGCGAAGTTAGCTGATGCGTTTGTTACTAAGTATCAGCGGCAGTTACAACAGACGAAATGGTATGAGAATAACAAATATTTTTCACTAAACAGAAACACAAAACCCTTCGTTACCTTAATACATGGATGTCAGAAAATCTAACCAGAGCCAACGGACCTTTTGGAAACCTCCTAAGAAAATACTGCGACATTTGGCTTAAATAGCAAGGCATGTGAAAGTTTCCGCATGAGTTCCTTAAAAGCACTTTTAACACTAATACCGTACAATATTTTTTCTACAAATGCATTAAAAATGACTCTTTCTATTAAATTTAGTTTTAACACTAGTGCCTGAAAGTAGCTTACTTTTAATACCAGTGAATTAAAACGCTATTTTTAGTAGTTCATTAGCGTGTTAAAAGTAGAATTTTTAATGCGTTTTTAGAAATTGTTAAAAGTGTAGGAAAAGTCTGGGTTATCAGTACATATTTTACCCATATTAACGTATAATTAAACTACAATGCGGAAAAAAAGCAAGCAGCAGAAGACACCAATATGATAAAAAAATTAACAAAAGCACATTTAAGGTGTTTTCTCAATAGCGACGATTAAAATAGAATTTCTTTCTTACTTTTCGCCCACAACTAAAGCGAACATTAACAAAGGCTTTGAGACAATGAGCAAGGTGATCTCCCCAGCATCCCGACGTTGACTAATTCGCCCATTGAACGCTCATTCGTATTTATGTGAGGAGGTTACATGAGTGGAAGAGCTGGGGTAGGGGAGGAATTTGTCGCCCCTGAAGTTGTTGTGGTGCTTAAAGATATCAATGCCTTCCCTTGTTAGTTTCGACACTGCAATTGATGAAAAATATCAATCTCGTTGAAAAGGATATAGCGCCTACAAAGAGACGGTGCGCCGCTGCTGCGGACCTTTGCGTCTATCCCAGCTTGCAGCTCCTTCCGTTCGACAATCCTCGTGTTGAAACTCCGTTTAGAAGTGCTAATGTCACAGCCTAATGAAACTTTGAAAACTGCAAGTGTCAATAGAGGGTCCGTTTGGTCCTGGACCGATCTCGGGCCCCATTTTATTGTGCAAGTCGGTTTACAAAGTGTTTTTAATTTGTGTCTTTCCAGTGACTTGCAGTTTCTACTGACCTGAACTAACCTAAACATGTTTTTTTGTTCATTACCGCTCGTTGGTTCTTCCAGGCGATATCTTCTCCATTTCTTGGACCGATCTCCCTTGGACAAAAAAAAAACATAAAAATTGCAGAGAGATCATTGAGATCTTTAACCGTGACAACAATTTCAACGGGAAGGAGGAAATTACGTTTCTAAATGCAGTCTGGAAGCGAGTTCTACGACATACTTCAAGTCCGCCGAAACCCCACCCCACCCCAGTCTATGCCATGCCCCTCCACGCTATCTATCTCTCTCTGCGAAATTGACAAATTAATGTCATGCAAGAGAAAGAAAGCGGATTTTTCGAACTCTTAGCTCCAATGTAGTACATATAACAAATCCATAAAAGATGTACGTGACTAATGACTCTTTGCTGTTCTCTTTGAAACTAAGATGTAATATACATTATAAATACACAAGGCTTTCATCCAATACCAGCCATTCCAAATATTTTATTGGTAGTCTATGGACAATTCCAAGTCGAATTGAAATGGTATACTATAATAGTATATATGATAACAATGTATATTAAATAACTATTTATATTGATTGGATAAGCTCCGTTAAATAAAGAAAAATGTGAGAACCATCTTGACTTAGAGAGCTTGTTTTACAGACTGAAAATAGTGGCAAAATGATATCTTAACCAGTCGCGAGCACAGTTCGTGGTAGCTGCCTTTAAAAGTCCTCTCGTGAGTATGAGTAGATCGTGAGGATTTGATATACACTTGATTTCCAGTAGTTAGAACCCTAACTTTGCATGCGTGAGAACCCTGCTTGCTACACATCCAGTGACTGCTAGTTTCCATTCGTTTATGCAAGAAGTATTCAAACCCGTCAATAACCATTTTGGGGTATTTTCTGCCGGCCATGAAGTAAATCTTTGTTAAACCTAGAAACAGTGTTTTGTTACTTACTTGCAGTTTACTCTGGCAACATAATCCCCGTTTCAACTGAAGAAACCTTGAGTAACTTTTTGTTTTCAAAACTAGCGACAATAGATAGATACACCAAGAATTTCCGAAATAGGGAAGAGAAACAAGAAGATTCTCAATGTTCTTCAGCGGAAACGAGGCTTTGTAAAATATAAACTGGTCCCGAACATAAACGTAATTTTTATTAATAAAATGCTAAAAAAACACAAAATTCCTCTCATCTAATTTACTTGGAAGTTATCTGTATAATAAATAGAGACTGTCTGTCTAGGAGCACCTCCGTTATGCAGAGCAGCCATATCGGTATATTTTTTTTCATGAGTGTGTCCGATATTCTTAATGTAAACATTTTTGCCTGTAGTGCGCACTCGAACTTTACACTTATACTTTTCGTGTTGCGTGCAGGCCCACACGCTACTATTATGGAAACGCCGATGTACCTTATAGCCGTGGCCGTCTATGATCATTTTCGAGTATTTTATTCCTGGAGTGAAGTATATAATACCTAAAACAAAGATGTATCCTTAAAGAAACATTTTATCACTATCCCCTAAAAAGTTTAAAAATAATATGTTATGTGCCACATTTTAACAAAAATACTTCTATACACTTTGCACAATAATGGTACTTTGCATAATTATTTGCTGCCAAACACTATGTTCTGGCAGATTCGAGGTATACAATAATTGCAGCACGACTGTTGTCTGTCCTGCTGTGGGCTTCTCACAGAAGAGTCGTTTTGGGGGATTGGTGAAAGGGGTCGGGAGGAGTATCGTTACGCCAGAAGGACGAATGATCACCAACCGAAATCACACCAAAAGCCAAGTTTGGTTTTCAAAGTAAAGAGAAGGGCCTATTTGTTCCCATAAGTCTTTTTGCACCCATAAGGCCGATCGGAGCTGCGACTTCTGTTTTACTGAGTGGCAAGGTACAGTCTTGGTCTATATAAAAATTAGGTAAGATCCTCCCTGTATTATTGGGGTTGTTTCTGTATTTATTTTCGTTAAAATCTCCCACATTATTAAATACGATTTTAAGTTATAGTTATTTATAAATGGGACAAGGCAAATCAACAGAATCAGACCTACCACCCCAACTACAAGTATCAAAGACTTACAATAGGTATGAGGATACTAAGAACTATCAAAATTTGAGTTAACATAAAATCCAACACATTACAATAACAGTAAGTATGTGTATTTATTAGTACAATTAAATTATGACTAGTTATGAGTATAATACTCAATATTGACCCGTTGAGAATGCAATCTATCATAAGTTCCTCTGAAAGTTTTTCCGTGGGTATGATCTACATTGAACATTTTGATGCGGTTGCCAACAGTGAACAATTTCGATCTACATCGGTATTTTTTATCGAACTGCGTACATATCCAGTAAGTACTAGTGCTGTTTTTTCGGGTCACTCTATATTCGTATCCTTCCATTATCAAAATTGGGTTTTTCCTTCCAGATGAAAAATATATTGTCACTAAAAGAAATAGAAGATATTAGATATTTCTTTACAAGGGAAAACAAGGAGATTTTTAAGTACTCTGACAATTTTCAGGAAGTGCTGGCTGGCACCATTTCAAGATCGACTGCACGTACTTTTAATGTATTAAACGTTTTTAGAAATAAAGGGTGTTTATAAAAAAAACTAATAGCAAGCCATGGTCAACTTGAAGCATTCTGTATCTTCCGTGACGGTGCTTCCAAGAACATTGGTTTATTGTAAATTTGTATCTAGGAATAATGCGAACAATCACCTACTTAAGTTTGTCAGAGTATTTTGGAATAATGTATAATATTTACCTGTTAAAATCCACTTACTGCTATAATCACACTATTATTAGTGTGTTATTTTATTTATGTAGGGTCCTCTGATGGAGATGCAAACAAAAAAGTAACGAAATGTCAAACATAAATGGAACCAAGCATTTAATTAAAAACAGTTTATATTTTTGTTTTTAAATTTTAACTGTATGTTTCCCAAATTTTAATGTGTGTAATTGTTTAATGAGTCCCGATGTGCTATTACTTTTTTACATTGACTAGAGCAACTTACGATAATATCTCGAGTCCTGATGAAGTTTAATGTACAATTAGACGAAACATTGACGAACAGGTAGTTGTATGATTTGCTGCCTTGTCCCAATTCCACCGATTTCCCCTACATCTTGATCTGGGATACAATTTTCATTCAATTAGTTTATATTTTCTTTAAAAATCTCCTATCAACCCCAAGAAAACCCCAATCATATTAAACCAAGAGCCAATAACAACTCCACTAACTCCACAAACATTTTTGGAATCTACATATTTTAAATTTTTTGTTTTCTGTCTGCATAGGTGTCTAAAAATATGTGGATAATCCCTAGAAATTACGCAGAACGCACATAAACATTGCATGGCAAGTTTTTGAAACTTATTTTTCTGTCAGGTTCGAGGTATACCATACCGATGAGCTCTAATAAGAGCGAAACCGGTCTATGGTTCCTCTGCCTGATAGAGAAATGAGTCTGATACTCTGCTAAACGTCGCCCCCAGGCAATACAGGTACGAAATCTCGGCCATTTTTCTGTGGGAAGTGACAATATTGCAGAAAACTGGTTTTTGGATCGCTTCACAATCATCTCGCATGCCCTAGTGGAAGCACCTGTCGTCGTCAGATTACATACACACTTACATACACATACAGGCGTTTAAGCAAGATTTAGATCCAATTGCCGTTCAGACTTATTGTTCTGTCAGGTTCGAGGTATACCATACTGATGAGCTCTAATAAGAGCGAAACCGGTCTATGGTTCCTCTGCCTGATAGAGAAATGAGTCTGATGCTCTGCTAAACGTCGCCCCCAGACAATATAGGTACGAAATCTCGGTCATTTGTCTGTGGGAAGTGACAATATTGCAGAAAACTGGTTTTTGGATCCCTAGTGGAAGCACCTGTCGTCGTCAGATGACGCCACTTACATAGCATGGCAAGTTTTTGAAAGGTTTTGTCCCAGAAGCCAAAAAAAGACATAGTATTATTTTTAATTAAATTTAAAATTCTTGTAGCACTTTAATCTAGTGCTTGAAATTTTACGAAATTTTGCAAAAGCAGTGCAACATTGTTGAAGAAGAGTTGTACAAGAAAAGATGTTTTTTACGACAGTTTGGAGGTTGGCTGCTACATTTGGCTAACCAAAATTGTCACAGTTCTTGGTACTTTGGCGATGGCGTTTCGCGGGAGGATGGATTGCTGCGGCCAGTCGAAGGACACAGCTATGGGAAGGGGTTATACGCAGAACGCCAGCCTGATTCAGCGGGACATCCCAATCATCCTGTCGCAGGAGGGGCACCCTCGCGATCAGCTGAGCCTGAAACAGGCATATGAGATAAACATTCCAACAAGGAAGAGCGGCTTCGGCAATCTTCGTTCAAAGCTCGTTCGGGACTGCAGGGATGCTCTAGAGTCATTGGCAGAAACAAAAAGGGTAACTCTGGGATGGGTTCCTACACATAGAGGCATCGAGGGGAACGAGCTGTCGACGAATCGGCAAAGCAGGGTTCCCAGACATGCATTACTGGACCAGAGCCATGTCTAGGGAAGGTACGTTTGTCACACTCTGAACGAGTGGGCATGGAAGGACAAATTGGACATAATCAGAAATATGTGGACAGTCCAAGGAAATCTACCGTAACCCGCATAGATCCAACGCCTTGTGGCTTCTTGCGAGAAGCCGGCAGTGCCTGGGAGACCTTATAAGAATCCTTATTGGACACTGCAGACTAACCAGGCACATGCACCTCCCAGGAATGGCTGACAGTCTACTCTGCACCCACTGTGGGGCAGGGGAAGAGTCGTGCCAAAGTTGGGCGCGACTGCGCCATAGGACCCTTGAAGCCGCTTTCTTCATCGAGAGGAGCTTCCGACTCTGAAATGGGACGGGATACCCTCCTTCATTAGAGGGACGGATCGTCTCGTGGAGGAAATATATTTGCATTTATTTAATGATAAAAGTTTCCATGCAGCTATTATGATGCGTCATCGGTTTCAATTTGAGCTCGTAAGAATTTATTTACAATTTCTGCAAAACTATTTACTAGAAGATGTACCCTCGGTAATGCGTAGAAATATGTGTATCATGCATGAAGGAGCCTCGCTGCATTTTAGCCTTGATTATACAAAAAAAAATGGACATGGTTCAGTAGTCGTTCGTCCAAGGCGAACCAAAAGCGGCAAATTTATTTCTAAGGCAACTTTTTATGGAACCTCTATTATAATACATCACATAAGTAAGTAATACATTGTTTGTAAGAAAAAACAACCAACTAATAATACCTACCAACTACCTACCTTTCTACAAGAACCTTTTTTTCCTACAGTATCATAAAAACCTTATAATCCGTTTAATCAGCAAAAACCTGATTTCCATTTAAAAAAAACCCTCAAGTAGGCCATGGAATAAGAACAGTAGGTCTGCGATGACTTCATAAAAAAATTATTGAATGTCGAAAATGTCTTAAAATGCTCCGATTGTTATTTTATTGTGAACTTATCTCAGACAAGGGTTTTAACTCCATGGCTTGCTACGACGTTTTTTTTATGAACAATTTATATAATCTGGTAAATCTGGTTTAGTCACTAATTATTTGTTGTTTTTCCTGACGTAACCAAAAATAAAAACGGCTAATATACTTCTTTGTTTATTTAATATTTTATAGTTTTAAACGATTAAATATAAGAAACTTTTCTAACAAAACAGAGAAAAGGCTCGTGTTCCTCGTGCAGAATTCTATTACCTTCATCATGGAAAATAAAATTCTCCATGGAGCATCAAGAAACCCTGGTTGAGCACACATTAATACTTTAAAAAAATTATAAAAAACGAAATGAGAAAAAAATAAAATTTGTCAAATAAATTAAAGAATGCTATTATTTTTTTCCTTCACCCTCATTTTCCCTTCACCCTCATTACCTAACCATAATAGATTTTTCCACGACATATACGAGCTTTTCCTCCGCCAACTATCTGAATGTCTTCGTGCACACGTCGGTGGCGACTTTTAAGATAAAAATCTTTGAAACATCCTAATCTCGAAAGTGACTTAATAAGTACTTTTGCAATTATTTTCTAATTCTAGAATTGGCATATCTCACATAATCCATAATAATTTTGTTGCTTTGGTAATCAGTTGTACCAACAAATGCTCTTTGTACTGCATCTGAAACAAAAGCAAATTTTTTTATGAATTAAATATGGAAAATAATAAACCGATGTAACAAGAATGCGTCATTACTTTCGTCTTTTTTTAAACCAGTTGTTGAATGACTTGTATTTATAATCGCGTTCAAAAGGAGGGTACATAAAGAGGACGGGCGACTTACGCAGCAGCTTATTTACGACGATGTTTACACAGTGCTAGTTTCTAAAATGGAACAAATTCAAAATAACGCTTTGGACCCGTCGATTTGTATTTTAGATTGCCTTCTTTTTTGTAAAATAAACCATTATACAGGTTGTCCCAATTTGGAGATATGACGTAATCAATTGTTTTTTTAAATGACAACTGCTATTTTTTGTCAGCTATTTTCTCATAGTGTACATCAAGTTATACATAGTAGCCAATTTTCAAATTTTTATAAAGTGCCAGTCGCAAGATAATTAACAAAATTTATTTTATTGCAATCATCAATTCATATTAGTCATTTACCTACTGAATTTACCACAAGCTACCCTTTCATAGATTACCTTTGACTTTCTGGTAACGATAATTTCTACCAGCATTAGGTACGTTTCATTAATGTCAATATCAAATGTACAATTGACAGCGTTTTATTTTTAGTAAATATTTTTGCTTAAATACTTGTTAATAATAACTTAATAATTCTAAAGTCTTACTTAACTGAAAGTTACAAGATTGAAATTTGAATGATGATTGGCTACGGAGATAGAACGCGAACACAAAATGAAGTAGTTCAATTATTCAGAGACAAGCATCGTGATTTGCCACTCTTATCTCGAAGTACTGTAAGTAAGATAGAAAAACGGTTTCGGGAAAACGGACATGTAAGGAAAATATTAATTCATCGAAAAAGTGCACTAAGGGAGGATGTCAAAGTTAATGTACTATTATCTATTCAAAAAAACCCTAATATTTCCACCAGGCAGCTAGCTAATGAACAGGAAATTAGCCAATGTTCAGCAGTAAAAATTCTCAAAGCCCAAAAGTTGCATCCTTACAAACTAAAAATTCTCCAGGAATTGACCGAAGATGATCCGGATAGAAGACTTCAGTTTTGCGAGCAAATGATGGATCTTCTGAACAGAAACGTTGTGAATACAAACAACATTGTGTTCTCTGACGAATCGACGTTTGCTCTAAATGGTGAAGTAAATCGACAAAATGTTCGTTATTGGGCAGACGAGAATCCCCACTGGATGAGAGAAGGTCACAGTCAACGCCCAGAAAAAGTCAATGTTTGGGCAGGAAAATTGTCGATAATAGAGTTATAGGACCAAACTTTTTTGAAGAAAATCTTAACGGAGCGAGATATTTAGAATTTTTTAAAGAGGAACTAATTCCAAATTTGGTTACTTTACTTCGTTGTCCTATAGAAGATGTCCTCAACAGATATATCTGGTTTCAACAAGATGTTGCTCCTCCCCATTTTGCCAGACCTGTTCGCCAATATCTAGATGAAGTATTTCCAGACCGATGGATTGGTAGAAGAGGCCACCCAGGTCACCAGACCTGACTCCATTGGATTTTTTTTTGTGGGGTTACTTAAAAAGCAAATTTTACCAAACGAAACTTGAAAATGTTCAGGAGTTGAAAGCACGAATAAGTCATGAGTACAGACTAATTTCTCCCGAAGTAATTGCAAACGTGCAAAACGAGTTTCAGTTACGTTTAGGGTATTGCTAACTAGTAAATGGACATCATTTTGAGCATTTATTTTAGAATATTTATTAATATGAATTGATGTTTGAAATAAAATAAATTTGGTTAATTATCTTGCGACTGACAGTTTATAAAAATTTGACAATTGGCAACTATGTATAACTTGATGTACACTATGAAAATAGCTGACACAAAATATCAGTTGATTTAAAAAAACAATTGATGACGTCATATTTTGAATTTGGGACAACCTCTATAATAGTTTATTTTACAACAAAAGACGGCAATTTAAAATATAAATCGACGGGTCCGAGCGTTTTTCCAAAAAATTAACGTTTTTTTTTACAGAATTTGTTCCATTTTAGAAACTCACCCTGTATATTATTACACTCGACTGTGGGTCCACAGAGATTCGAACCAAAGCGGAAACGCCGAGCAAGACCGCGACCCCGGTAACCCATCTACATTAAACGAGAACCGAGAACAGTCGCCTCCGTTCTCGAAAGTACGAGAGTGTGTTCTGGCCGGGCATATAAACCAACGAGCCGCGCGAGATGGGATCGAATAGATAGTGCAGTGTAGTAAATAAGCGAAATAAGCGGACAAGTGAACAGTGCGAATTGCTAGTGTAGAGTAAATGTGTATCCCGTAACAACATATACCGGGTGTCCAGCACAACCCTGGACATAGGAGATTAACATGGGAAATCGGTTTTTATTTTTTTGCGCCTGTACGGTTGAATTGATTGAAAAACTTTTAAGAGTAAAGTTGTAGAGCGTATGGTCAGCTATCATCCTGTAATTTTTTCAATGCCCCAGTTTTGGCCGTTTTTTGGAAAAACGCCTCAAAAAGTGCAAAAATTTGAATTTGGCGCGTGACCCCGCCATGCATGTGCAGTGTCGCCAACATAATAATTTCTTATGTCAAAGTCAAAGCCGATTTTCCTTTCTTATTTATTTTGAGGAATTATCACAGAATAAAATATACAGAAAGCCCATTCGGTGACGGTCCCTTTGATCTTTCAAAAACACTCACCTTTCTACCTTGGTATAGATTTCAGAGGCGTGCTAAAATTTATTTATAATTTTATTTTATTATAAAGTTACCCTAAACTTAACCTATTTGTGTAACCCGCTGACCAGCTGTAACATAGGTTAGGTGTAGAAGCACGTATATAGTAGGTATAATATCCCCTGAATTAACTAAATTATAGATTTTTTAAAAAAAATTTTTTTTTGACTTTTTTATTACATCAAATATCTACAATCCATTCAACTTATTGATGCTGCCAAATAATCAATTGGTTTTTATGAGAATTTGGAACAGCAGATTTAAAATTTCTTTAAAATTTAAATCTAACTTAACCATCTTTGCAGTTACCCCTGATTTGGAATAAGCAATTTTACATACGTGTGAAAAAAAAACGATACATATCGTTTTTTGTATTGGAAGGAGCGACCTACAGAAATAGATACTTTTTACGTTTTTTTTGTTTTCTTTTTTGCAGAATATTAAGATTAGGACTTAAGAATTTCTTGTAAAATTTTTGATAAGAAATCCTGTGATATCCCCAATCGATGAGACAAAAATGCAAGTGTATTGAGAAGATGAAACTACTTTGATAAGACGATAGTACTAAAATAAAGTCTAAACACTTAATAATCTATATCTTGCATCCAAAAATTAGACAAAAATATTATTTCTATTCTCCAGGATTCTAAATGACATAATTTCCTTAGGAGCAGGTTATTAATCTGCCATTAATTTTAATGGGGATATGGTTTCAATAGACTCTCAATAAAACCAATAAACATCTTGTAATTCAAAAACTTTATTCATACGGGAAATATATCAGGAATAATTTGGCTCTTAGCGATCTACAGTTAAGCTGGGTTTATAAAACAAAATTTAATTTTAATAGTAACATTAGCATTAGTATTAATAATTTGAGCTCGTGTATCTAACCGAGTGCGTTTATAAACGGAATTTAGTTTTAGTAATAGTATTAAGGAGTGACCTTCGAATTAATTAAAGTTATAAATTTCTTACTGCTAATACTAAAATTAAATCCTTTTGAAATGTGTGTTGCTGTATCAACAACATTGACAGATAATGATTCGTTTCGCTTATTGTTTACTGAGTTTCATGCTTTTGCCAACCTAATGGTTTATAATATAATTTAGTTTTTTAAGCAGTTTATCACTCATAATACCCATTTTATGTCAAAATGAGAATTTTTATGTTTTGTTTTGACTAAATGAAGGTTAAAAATTACTCAAAGTATTCAAAAATACATATTAAGATTTTCTGGAAAAATTAAGGTTAGGATTATGGTCAAAAATGAAGCAAGGTGTCTAAAAATGCTAATTTATAGTCTTTGGAGAAGTTCAGGTTAGAACTAGGTCCAAATGTGGTTAAAAATTGGCACAAAGCATCTAAAAGTGCAAATTTAGAGTATCTGGAGAAATTCATATTAGAACTGGAACTAAATTCGAATAAAAATAACCCGTTTAATCTCAAAAATGACAAAATTGGTATTTTTTGGCTAAAATTAAGGTTAAAGTGGGGAAAAAATAACTCAATAAAAATTAAAAGTGTATGGTCACATTCATGTTACGATTACGGTCAAAACGAGTTAAAACGTAAAGCAAGATGTCTAAAAATGCTAATTTGGAGAATCTCAGGTTAGAATTGAGACTAAAGTCGAATAAAATACAACTATTTTCTCTTAAAATCAAAATTTTAATGTTTTTTGGCTAAAATTAAGGTCGAAATCGGTAAAAAAAATATCTCAAAGTGGTTAAAAATGCAAATTTGGAGTTTTTGGTGAAATTCTGGTTAGAAAGAGGGCCAAAAGTGGTTAAAAATTTTCACAAAGCATCTAAAAGTGCAAACTAGGAGTCTTTGGAGAAATTCAGGTTAGAAGTAGGACTAAACTCGAATTAAGGTTAAAACGGTGAAAAATGCCTCAAAGTATCAAAAAATGCAAACTAAGTCTTTCTGGACAAATTCAGATTACGAATAGGGACAAAATGAGTTAAACCATGAAACAAGGTGCCAAAAAAATGCTAATTTATAGTCTTTGGAAAATTTTAGGTTAAGTCAAAGGTTGTTAAAAATCATCTAAAAATGGCAATTTAGAATCTTTGTCTAGGACTAGGGCTAAACTCGGTTAAAAATAAGCCATTTTATCTCAAAATGACAATGTTGAAGTTTTTTGGCTAAAATTAAGGTTAAAGCGTTGACAAATAAGTCAAAGTGTCCAAAAAAGCAAATTAAGAGTTTATGTATAAATTCAGGTTACGATTAGGGTCAGAATGAATTAAAACATGAAACAAAGTGACTAAAAATGTTAATTTGGATGTCTTTGTTGAAATTGAGGTTAGAACTGAGACTAAAGTCGAATAAAAATCACCCATTTTCTCCAAAAATGAAAACTTTAATGTTTTTTTGGCTAAAATTAACGTCAAAGTCGGTAAAAAAATAACTCAAATTGTATAAAAATTCAAAATAAGAGTTTCTCGACAAATTCAGATTAGATATAAGGTCCAAATGAATTACAACATTGACACAAGGTGTATGCAAGAACCATTTAGGTTTTGGCCAATTTAATTAATACCATTTTAACCAATTTGGTTAAAAATTAACACAAAACGTCTAAAAATGCAAATTTCGAGTCTTCGGAGAAATTCAGGTTAGAATTAGGACTAAAGTAAAAATGATAATTTTTTTCTAAAAATGACAAGTTTAATGTTTTTCAGTTAAAATTAAGGTAAAAATCGGTGAAAATGACTCAAAGTGTGTAAAAATGCAAATTAAAAGTTTCTAGAAAAATTTAGATTGGAAGTAGGGTAAAAATGGGTTAAAATGTGACACAGATGTCTAAAGATGCAAATTTAGAGTCTTTGGAGAAATTAAAGTTAGAATTAGGACTAGAGTCGTTTAAAAGTGACCCATTAGATTTAAAATTTCTCTAAAATTAATATATTTTAATGTAAAATAAAATTTTAGCCTTAAATACAATTTTATGGCGTACTCTTTAGGGAAATTAACATAAGGATGTTGTAAAGAAATATTTCTGCAAACACTCTACAATTGAGAAATAGACTTCTGCTGGGCAAATTTTTTAACTGAACGAACGTATACGCAATACGAAAGACACAAATGTATTGTGGGGCATGGCATAGCCTTCGAGATAGGATGCTGGTAAAGGTGGAGAACTTCTGCTTGTAATGCTTGTAATTTAACCTAAAATAAACCAGTTTTATCAAGTTTTATGTTATGGTTCCAATATATTACCTACCTGATGGTGAAACAATGAACTGTTCTAGAACACGAATTTTTCTTGAAGTTTCTAAACTGTCATTTTTAACGCTGTTAATGGATAATTCTTTTTCTGAAGGTTTTATATTTGATGCACTAACTGGGCAATATACTGAGATCTCTACGCTTGGATTTTCGTCACACAACCAACGTTTTGAAACTGGCTCTGAAACAATTTAGTAATTTTGAATTATTTGCGCCACATCTATCTTTGAGAGTAAAATACCTAATTGATGTTCCACACGACACATTTTCTTTGATGGTTCACCTAAATCTTCAGAAGATGAACGTCTTTTTTTGTTGTTTATTTCACCGTTAAGATTTTATATCCCTTCCAATTGAGGAAAAATCGTTGCAACTGCTCTATATGCAATCTTCTGCGGTGAGTGCCAACGATGAACATGCTGTCTTCAAAATGAGACCCACAAAGCAGAGTGCTGCCATAAAGCGAATCCAAATTTCGAAGCAAATCTTCCCGATTTCCAGAAATTAACTATTAACTCGGTAAAACTTCCTGCCATTTTTCCATATATTGCTGTACCCATGTTGCTATTTTGGGAAAAAAATTTTGACTGAGGTGGGTTTATACACCAAATAAAATAAAATAACAAATAAAATAAAATTAGAAATAAGAGTTGGTTTCATGTGTCATTCATGTCATTCACATAAATCTTATTTGGTGCATGAACGCTAATAGGGGTATACATGAAACCAACTCTTATTTCTAATTTTATCTTATTCGTTATTTTATTTTATTTTGTGTATAAACCCACCTTAAAATATAAAATTTTTGTTTTACTGACAGACATCTAGCAAATTGGACAGTATGCTCGCCTTTTACCAGAACTTACCTACCAACAATAAACATAATTAAAGTTAAATGATTTTCACTCCGCCACTGCAAAATGTCAGAATGACGCTATACCAAGGTATCCAAGCTCTAGGTTATGCATTATTTTGCGACCTTGAGAGAGTGAGGCTTCTGTATATTTTATTCTGTGGAATTATCATGTAGTAATTAACGTGATTATGCAGTAAACATATGTTGGCGACACTGCACATGCATGGCAAGGGTGACGCGCCAAATTCAAATTCTTGCACTTTTCGAAGCGTTTTGCCGAAACTGAGGTATTGAAAAAATTACAGGATGATAGCTGACCATAACCTCTACAAATTTATACTTAAAAGTTTTTCAATCAAATGAACCGTACAGGCGCAAAAAAATAAAAACTGATTTCCCATGTTAATCTCCTATGTCCAGGGTTCTGCTGGACACCCGGTATATAAAAAGCAACCAAGGTTATGTTTTTGCTAAAATGCTCATACAGTATCTAGTTGCTAACGCACCTTCTAGTTTGGTGGAAAAGTCTTGACAAGTGCTCAAAAAAAAACAAGAGACGTCGGTTATTTCTATACAATTGCAGAAGCACCATATCCAGCTTCTTGCTTAACAGTCGATCGTAAACTGTAGGAGCATAAAGCGTAAGGCTGATTGATGTGTAACTTATGAACAAAATTTCATCGATAAACTTACATTTAATTTCCTGAATCAATATCAGATCCTTTAGTTTGTAGTTTCCCTTAGCACCAGTAAAAGAGCACACTTTCAACAATTCGTCAGTGAAGCATCTCGCCATACTCCGCCTAATGAATTTGGCATAGTCGTTTCCTCCAATTAATGTCAACATATTCCTCTAAAAAATGTTTAAAAAAAATTAATATGTACTCTCTTTTCGCAATATGTTCTTACCAATGCTTTTAAATTATTTCCGACAAGCAGCTTCTGTTCTGCTTCTTCTACTTCAATAATATTCTTAAGTGGAAAGACAATATCCATTCCCATATTTTCTAATGGTTTGAAATCATGTTTTTCAAATAGAATCTGGTCCAATTTTCCTTCGATCATCGCTAATTTTATCGTTAAATATTCCAGAGCGCGAGCTAAAATTTTTACAATATTAATATCAAAAGCTACTTAAAAGGGCTAATGAAGCCGTTAAAATTATATTTAATCTTATTTTAACATAACTTACATAAGCTTTCATTGCTGCACTTACTGCCTGGGATTTAAATACACAGTAAAACATGCCTATATTCTTACTTAAATATAAATAACAATATGTGGAACTGACATAATTACTAGTTTAAAAAATATAACTTTTAATTCAGGTTTTATTCAAAATCTAACAATATTATAAACCCAAGGAGGACGTTAAAGCAATGAAGAGGCTAGTAAAACAAAACAGAAGAGTGGAATTTAACTAATTTAGCGACATTTATTTCTCAAGAGTACGCTTTATTACGTAAAGCCGTATTGAAAAGCATTCGAGTTGGTTTATTTATGATTATGCTAACTACTAATGCCAATAATGATCCGATGATTGCACTGGTTAATTTCTTGCTTTCAGTCATCATAAAAATAAAATTTTTACTGACAATATTGGTGTACAATTCACAAAAGGTAGTAGTTGTACCTTTTTTAACTTTGATATTCATTGGTTAGTTCTTGTTTATCATATTCTCTGTGGCACCAAATTGTATAACTTTTAGTACTCATTCTGTACTGCAGTACTCTGATTATCTTGGTTCCTTTTTCACTCCACACGCCTCCATATGAACAATTAAGAAATACACGCAGACTGTGGGGCGCAAAACTCTATTTAGTGCTTTCATCTACTGTTGGGAAAACCCAACTTAAGAAGGAATAATAGGCCATAAATCGTGCTGAACGTATATCATATTCAAAGAAAAGTCTTATTATCCTAGATAACGAGGTCGTCGTGATGCGATTTCTGATTTCCCGATTTGAGGTGCAGCGTCGCGGCAGATTAATGGTATAAATCGCCAGTTATGATTGGCCGATGTCTGCGTGAATGCTTTCGTTCACCGGGGTGAATGAGAGTTCAAGTTCAGATTTCGTAGGTGGAGCATCGGAGTTCCAAAAACGATAACAAGCTTACAATGCCTAATCCGTTAGAAAATCAACTTTGCTGTTAAACTTATTTTAAAGAAGTGTCCCCGCCATCTACGTTGAACTAAATGATTTATGTTTCTTGCTGATCCTGTCTACTAGTTAACTTTCTTCGTATTTTCGCCTTGGGTTAATACTTCGCTCCGCATTGTAGACAGTTATAATGGCTGCGAAATCTGAGTTGACACTCAAATGTGTATTTCTAAAAGAGGGGGAGAGAAGGGATAATCTGAGGAGTAGTGTGAAGTGAAGCCTTCCCCTTATTGCAGAAAGTAGGTCGATGAGAAGAATATTATGTCTCAAAAATTTGTTGGTATAGATTATACAGAACAGCAATTGTTATGATGATCATAACAGCAATTGTTATGGTGATTAGCCCTGGAGAGACCAAAATGTAAGGGATAAAGCGGCAAATTATTACAATAAAAATTGTTAATTTTATACAGAACAATGGGAATTTGTTAGTTTAAGTTGTGTATAGTGTATATGGATTTTATGAAAATTACTGTCACGAAGAAAAGAGGAATTAAAAAATGAAAAATCCACGAACACTGACAAATACTGGCCAAATCGTCTCCAAACTAAAAAAGAATAAAATTTTGTCCCACTGTGCAGAACCATTTAAACAATTACAATCTAAAGAGTTTTCCGGTCCAATGGAATTTCTTCCAGACCTTTTGTCTACAGCTGCGCCAGACATTATTAAAGGCGTGAAAGCCTTCGCTGAGACAAACACAAAAATCAGCAGTAGCAGAGCACTGTCTCTCCGAAGGTCATGACGTCCTTTTCAACGAAATGGATATCTTACATCAATTGCAGCATTTCTATATTTCTATCCGAGACTAACCAGAGAAACCATTAGGATCTTTAAACACGAACAATTTCAACAGGAAGGAAAAAATTACGTATTAAATGCAAACTGGAAGCGTGTTCTACGATATATTGCAAGTGCGCCGAAACACCGCGCCAGCCCACAGAGCGACGGGGAGGGGGGGGGGGTTACGCAAAAACAGTCTCACTTGCCTTTAATAATGTCTGCCGCAGCTGTAGACGAAACGTCAGGAAGAAATTCCATTCTACCACGACTTTAAAGCCCAGAAAACACAATTTGACCGGCTGTGAAAGTCTACACAATCTTATATCCTCTATGTGTATTGGCTATGATATTGTTGTGATTCAACGCGGGATCGCTTCTGTTCTTTCAATATACGTATTTGGTGCAGCTTAGATGATTGACTAAACTGATAATATAGTACAAATATTTATTAAAAAAAAACGCATAATAAAAAATATTACATTTTAGGCAATAGCAGATTGCTGTGTCGAATAAATAGCAGAAAACCTTTTCGACTTTAGCGACGTATAATTTCCTTTGAAGGTTTGTAAATGAGTGTGAGGGTAGTATTTGATCAGAACTTGCCTTCCAGTGGTCACTATCCTCACCTTGCAACGATGCTTCACATTTCGGGTGCAAACCCATACACTGTTAGTGCAAGCTCTTTGCAGTAGCTTGTATTCGTATCCGTCAATTACCATCAGAGGGTGCTTTTTGCCCGGTGCAAAATATACTGTCACTGAAAAAGCGTTCAATTAGGTAATGGATGAGACTGTTATTCGCCAAAAAAAAAACATTAACATTAAATATGGTCAAGGGCTACTTGATTTTTTACTGTCGATGACAGCAATTGAAAAGACTATTAGATCGACAATAAGACTCCAAATTATTGTTAAACTTTCAGAAGTATCCTCTCTTTTAGATTACAAACTTTATTTTTGAAATAATAAACATTGAGCCAAAGGAGTATTTTAACGCAATGATGTCCAAAACAAGTAACTAAATCTTATTTTGCAAAAAAAATGTATATTCCTAATAATGATAATAACACTTTTAGAAACAGTTATTATTTCATAAACGAAGAATGAAATAAAAACATCTTTTCTAAATTATGGTGTTCAACGGGAACGACATTCTAGTTCATGCTTAATCTTATTTCAAACTTAAAACTTTACAAAGCTCTAAACTAAACACTTGTGAGTGTAAGCTGCTGTAGTCGCCTCTGTAAGTTCTCTCGTGATTATGTCCCACGTTCTTCATTTTGATCCTCTGACCAGTAGTGGTAAATCTCGTTCGACACTTGTATTTGTCGCTTTGAGTACATACCCAATAATTAACGTTAGATACCACACTGAAGCGTTTAATCATCCTGAATTCATATCCATCGACGACTAGTATTGGGTTTTTTCTTCCAGGGGAGAAATACACATTTACTAAAAATAGAAAACTCTTTTTACTAATTTTCAACATAATTCCGAAACAGTATTAGTCCAACTTGTTAATTGTTTCCATAACTATACAAAACCAAACAAAAGGTCAACTTCAGGTGAAGACCTCAAAATTTCAGAGTTAATGCGATGTCAAAAATAAGTGAGTGAGTTATAAGTATCTAAAGAAAATGCTGCTTCGGCCATTGAAATCTGTAAACGTGACAACAATGTTCAACAGGAAAGAGGAAATTACGTCTCTAAAAGCTGACTGAAAGCAAGTTCTATGACATACTTCAATTGCGCCGAAACCCCGTGCCACCACTACCCCCACCCCAGTTCCTCCACTGCAGTGCGACTGCGGGGAATAAATACCACGGAGCTCACCACCGTCGAATCAGTCAACGTCGGGAAGCACGGGAGATCACTTCGCCCATTGCCTCGTGACCTTTGATAATGTGTGCCGCAGCTGTAGATGAAACGTCAGGAAAAAAATCCCAAAGCCCGGAAAGCCCTTTAGATGATATTGCTGTTAATGTTCAAATGATGTGAGAAAACATTTATTTATTTAGTGTATAGGAAATTACAAGATAGGTATCAAATGTAACCGGTTTGGTTTGCTGTTGGCCTTTATCAGCCACCAATCTATACATTTTTTGGGACTTGGGTGTATACTGATCACTACTAAATAAAAATAATAGCAACCTTTGTCATTTCTATAAAAAGTACTTTGATTATGTCATTCTTTTCTGTAAAAAATTCCTAGCCTTCTACACGACGTTTTCTAATGAACACACACAATTATTGTGTTGTAAATCTACCCCAGATTTACATAAGTAATTTCAAATTTCGGATGACAAAATATTTTTTGAATATATACATTTTGAAAGTATGTGTCTATTTGACCTCACACCCTACATTTGAAAAACAATTTGTTAAGTCACAAACTGTTTCATATTCACTGTAGTTTCATATACCTACAATTGTATAAAGTAAGCACTTGTGATTCTAAAACACTGTAGTCCCCTCTGAAGGTACTTTCGTGAGTATGCGCTACCGCCTTCATCCTGAGGTGTTCGTCTGTAGTAATTACTCTTGTCTTGCATTTGCGCTTGTCACACTGAGTACATATCCAATAACAGCTGTTTGAGGTGGCATTGAATCTCTTAAGCATTCTGAACTCGTACCCGTCAACTATTAGCATAGGGTGTTTTCTCCCGGAAGAAAAATATACTGTTACTAAAACCAAATATTCCAAGTAAATTTAATACACTTAAAGTAATAAATATTACTTAAAATTACAGTAAAAAATTCCACAAAAATAGTATATTGTTTAACGAGTGACGAAAATAGCATTTCCTCTCGCAAGAGAACAGTTTACCAACCGAGGCGAAGCCGAGTTTGGTAATGTTCTTGAGCGATAGAAAATGTTTTTTTGACGAGTAAAACACTATACTTTTTCTTCGACCGTGCTATGCAACATTAAGTCTTCATTAACTTTAAAAACAATCTCTATAGAGTATCTCTTTCAAAAATTAAGGCGCGTCATTGCCAACATGACCCCTCAACTGTCAATCAGTTCAATTTGGCCAAATTTCAACACTTTGATTCACTTTTCTGAGGCCCGGGCAGGCGAAATATACATGTTTTTGTATGATATCACCATTTTCCACTGTGTTTTATAAGATTAGACCAGTTAAATCGCATTTAATTGGCGATATACAGGCGAAATTAGAACAACTTACTTTCGTCACTAGAGACGAAAGTTAACGTTATGGGATTTTTATGATATTTGACACAATAAATAAAGGTAAGACTGTGAAGTAATATTTTAACATTTGAACCGATATATTTTTATTTATTTACGCATATGTGAAATTGGTACTTTACGGCCGCTTGAACAAAATATTTTTTTCTGCCTCCCGTAGCCGCCAAATAAAATTTTTTTCTCCATGGTTGTACAGTAATATGGCCATCCTTTGTCAGGTTGTAAGCAAATAATATGGTGTGTTATAACCTTTAACGTAATATTCATTATTCACGCTGCGTCTTTTGTTTTTTTTTTTTATTTTTTTTTTCATAATAATTTTAACGTCACTTCGACTTTGACAATCAAAATCAGACTCGTGTTATCTAATCAATTATTACGTAAAGATTGTAAATTAATCCGTGGACAAAGTATAGTATCCAACGTGCAATAAGTGAACTGCGTCACTCGCTACGCTCGTGGGCTTAAATGACGCCTTCGGAAATGATGGTCTAAATTATATGCTGGATAATGTATTATTGACTATCGCGCATTATTTTTCATAATGGCAAAGCCTCATTAGCGCAACATGATGGCAACGCTTAATTTTAAACACCTTAAAACCTTAAAGAGCATTAGTCACATTTAAAGATCCAAAGAGCACGAACATGGTCTGATATCGGGAGTCCCTTCAGGCAGAGCTAGATACGACAAAAGTTTGTTTTGATGGTCTCATCAGTAGAAGAACCTTATCCGACTACAACAAGCAGATCAGGAATGATAAGAGGGAGTCCTGAAGGAGGTTTCATAATTATAATTTTCAGCCATACGAATTCTCTGGAGAGGATAGTGTATTTCCGGTACTGCTTCAACAGGGCCTAGAGCAACATGCAGCTCTACTGACAAAGCTTTTCAGAGCGAGCCTTGTTTGGAATTTTATTCCAAAATGTTGGCCAAGGGTAAGTACACATACCGAAGATGGAATGTAGAGGAAAAGATCCGAATTCGCTCTGGCCAACCAGGTTAACACCATTATTGATGCAAAGCTTGGAAAAGCTGCTGAACTTACTCTTAAGCCATAAATCATCAGAACTAATGCTCAACTACCTTCTGGATAAAATCCAACATACTGTTACGATTCGCAGCAACGCCGCATGGGAGGCGGGGCAAGCAATCAACTTGCCGCCCTGCTGTCCCTTATGCAACAACAGAAGGAAGAGCAGGAAAGACGTTATAAGGAACAAAAAGAAGAACAGGAAAGACGTGATCAAGTACAGGGGCGACTTTTGCAACAACAAAAAGAGGAACAAGTACAGGAGCAACGTTATCAAGACCAGAAGGAAGAGCAGGAAAGACGTTATCTAGAACAGAAGGAAGAGCAGGAAAAACGTTATCTAGAACAGAAGGAAGAACAGAAACGGTTTAAAGAAGAATTAGTGCACCATCTCGCAGCTAGGGAGCAACAATTGGAAGAAATAATAATGCAATTCGTCAACCAGAAGATTCTCGAGCTAGAAAAGAAATTCCAGGAACAACTTGAGGACGACAACGTATCTACAGAGAGTTTTAGCACAGCCAACGCTAAAATTAAGCCTCCCGATTATGACGGTACTACGGCGTGGGAAATTTATAAAACCCAATTTGAGGCAGCTGCAAAAGCTAATGGCTGGTCCGAGCCCCAGAAAGCTACATCTTTAGTGGTAGCACTTCGTGGAAAAGCGGCTGAATTACTTCAATCTCTGTCGGCAGCTGATCAAAGTAATTATGCAGCTTTAGTACACACTCTGCAACTACGATTCGGAAATGAGCACAAAGTAACCATGTTCCAGGCCCAGCTGAGGATGAGACAGCAAAAGTCAAGTGAATCCTTACAAGAATTTGAGGCGGACATAGACAGACTCATTCACCTGGCATATCCATCGGCCCCTGAATCTTTTCAAATGCAATTTGCCGCCGAAAGGTTCATTGAGGGAGTTCGCGATAGTGACATGAGATACCACTTATGTCTAGTAAGGCCCAAGGATATCAGCGAGGCACTAGTTCGGGCCCCTGGAATTCGAGGCGTCACGAGTGTCATCTGGTTCTTCTCCACGTGTAAGAATGGCAACTTGCGATGACGAGGAGAATACGTCAAGGACTGAATCCATGGCCAGTTTACATAAAACGATTAAGGATATGGCAGTCAATATACAAGCCCTGTTGGGAAGGACGCCTCGATCAACAGACAATCGGGACATAAAATGTTTTAACTGCAGCAGACTGGGTCACATCAAGAGTAACTGCCGTAATAGGGCAAGAAGTCCGTCGCCCTCGTTTAGAAGACCGAGCGGCGACCAAGAACGCCCTAGGTCACAGGAAAACTAATTCCGGTCAATGCAAGGGGGCAATTGACCGGGCCCGTTAAGACCCCCAGGATCTTTAAAGTCAATAATTTGGGTGGCAAAAGTCTTACAGTGGCCGGAAGCATTAAAATCCAGATTACCATCGATACAGGAGCAGATGTGACCATTGTAAGGCCAGATAAACTTGTCGGATATACCATACAACCATTGCCCAATCCTATTATGTTAAAATCAGTCACTGGAGAGTCTTGCCCTATAGACGGAGAAGCCGATGTCACCATCATTATTGGAGAAAGACTCGAAGTTCGGCATAAAGTATTGGTTGCCAGGATCAAAGACGAGTTTATTTTGGGAATGAATCTCATCAGGAAACATGGATTCTCTTATGATCACAAACGGAATATTCTCACATTTGGAGATGAGGAGTTTGCATTAACCAATGGAAATGTGGAAACTAGTGTCCGTCTACTGGTGGTGGAAGATGTAAAAATTCCTCCAAATTTAGAACAAATTATCACAGTGACTTCTGAAAATGATCCTGGGTGGGGACTTATAGAACCTAATCTGGATTTGACGACTGAAATCATGGTAGCACGAACTTTGACCGACACGAAGAAGACTATGCCAGTACGAGTTGCAAATATTGGAGAAAAGACCATCAAGCTCAAAGAAGGAACAGTTCTTGCCAATTATGAGCCTCTGCAATGGGTATGCAATTATGTCGAAGCAGAGACATCCAAAGTTAAATCTTCTATTCAAGCTTCCCCAGAGGTTATTGATGCTTTCAAACGACATTGGAGTCATCTGTCAAGGGAACAACTTCAATCTGCCATAAAATTTGCTATGGATGAATCTGATATGTTCAACTTCAAGAGCAACGACAGTCAAACTGATTTAGTTGTCCATAAGATCAACACAGGAGATGCCCAGCCAATACGACAACACGCACGAAGGGTCCCGCTGGCTAAACAACAAGAAGTTAACAGTTTGCTGAATGAAATGTTAAAGGAGGGCGTCATAGAAGAATCATCTAGTCCATGGTCGTCGCCTGTGGTTCTTGTTAAGAAGAAAGATGGTTCAACGCGGTTCTGTGTTGACTACAGGAAACTTAATGACGTGACCAAGAAGGACAGCTACCCTTTGCCACGTATAGACGACACCTTAGCAACTTTATCGGGATCAAAGTGGTTTTCCACTCTAGATTATTCTAGTACTAGAAGACTGCATTTTGTACTGGTTCTGGGCTATACCAGTTCACTGTTATGCCTTTTGGATTGTGCAATGCTCCATCAACTTTCGAGCGATTAATGGAACTTGTTTTGAGGGGGCTGACTTGGAAAACTTGCCTGGTATACTTGGATGACATAATTGTCATGGGACGTAATTTTGACGAGCATTTGAAGAATCAGAAAACCCTCTCATGAAGTCATACTGACCTGAAGTTAAACTTCACCTGAAGTTAAACTACAAGAAATGCAGCCTATTCCAAAAGCAAGTCGAGTACTTGGGGCATACTATCTCAGAACAAGGCATTAAAACTAGCCAAAGTAAAATATCTGCCATTAAAGATTGGCCAGTTCCTCGAGACAAACACGAAGTAAGGAGCTTTTTGGGACTATGTACTTACTACAGGAGATTTGTAGAGAGATTCGCCAACATCGCAAAACCGCTGCACAAATTAACAGAAAAGAAAACACCGTTCTTGTGGAACCATGATTGCAGTCAGGCGTTTGCAAGGCTTAAAGCTGCCCTATGTTCTAGTCCAATCTTGGCTTACCCTATAAAGGACGGACTGTTTATTCTGGACCCGGATGCAAGTAACTGTGGTCTAGGTGCAGTACTCTCTCAAAGGCGAAACGGGCAAGAGAAGGTCATTGAGTACTACAGTAAGACTTTAAGTAAGCCAGAAAGAAACTATTGCGTCACTAGAAAAGAGCTGCTGGCCATCGTTAAAGCAGTCGAACATTACCATCGCTACTTATATGGAAAAAGGTTCCTGATTAGAACTGACCATGGAGCCTTGAAATGGTTATTACAGATGAAAAACTCTGAAGGTCAAATAGCCAGATGGACAGAGCCATGTAAAGAAGATTGTCGGCATTGTCAAAGAACTGAGCAGCGTGAGGGACTTCCTTCTGTACGGAGAACGTCGATGGAAATAAACGATGGCTGGACCACACAGACCCTTCGAGAAGACAAATGAATGATCCAGATATTGGACCCATCCTCTCTGCAAAGACTGACGACAAGAGACCAGAATGGCAAGAAATTGCTGGTAAAAGTCCAAACCTGAAAACGCTATGGGCCCAGTGGCACTCTCTTAAATTAGAAAATGGATTACTGAAGAGGGCGTGGGAGAGTCCGGATGGCAAGACCGTAGTCAGTCGGTTGGTTGTTCCTAGTAGCAGAAAATCGGACGTACTACAGGAAATGCACGACGGAACCAGTGGAGGTCATTTTGGGGTCAATAAAACCTTGGCCAAAATTAAAGAGCGGTTCTACTGGGTGAATTATCATGAAGACGTCGAATCTTGGTTCCGCAAGTGTGAAGTTTGTTGTGCCACAAAAGGACCTCGAACAAGATCACGGGGCCGAATGGTGCAGTACATTGTAGGTGCTCCATTCGAGAGGGTAGCAATTGATGTCGCGGGACCGTTTCCTCAGACTGAGTCAGGCAATAAATACATCTTGGTCGCCATGGATTACTTCACTAAATGGCCTGAAGCATACACCCTGCCTAATCAAGAAGCAACGATTGTGGTAACGGTGCTAGTAAATGAAATGTTCTGCAGATTCGGAGTCCCTCTCGAACTTCATTCTGATCAGGGCCGAAATTTTGAATCGGCTGGTCACCAGAAGGTCATGGAACTTCTCGGAATTCGCAAGACCAGGACAACTCCTTTGCATCCACAGTCGGATGGACCACAGAGATTTAATCGGACCATGGAACATTACCTGTCTAAAATGGTGGCAGATCATCAGCGTGATTGGGACCAACATCTACCTCTCATGTTGATGGCATATCGAGGCTCTACGCATGAAGCCACTGGTTATACTCCGGCGAGAGTAATGTTCGGAAGGGAAATGAGGCTTCCTGCGGATTTGATGTATGGAACACCAGAAAAAGAGTCGCTCAGCTCTGAGAATTTTGTGGAGGAGCTTAAGGAGAGGCTGAACAATGTCCATGAACAAGTCAGGAATAAACTGCGGATATCCAGTGATCGAGCCAAAGCAAGATATGACTTACTAGCTAACTCCCGCGGCTTCCAGGATGGTGTGGCTATACAATCCGCGGAGAAAGGTGGGGAAGTCGCCCAAACTTAGCCAAAATTGGGAAGACCCTTATACAATTATAAAGAAAATTAATGACGTGGTGTATAGGATCCAGCGGACCCCCAGGTCAATAATGAAGGTCGTTCATTTGGATCGATTAGCACGATACCATGGAACTCTACCTGTTCGGGACGAACAGTCTTAGGATGAGGGCAATGTTACGATTCGCAGCAACGCCGCATTGGAGGCGGGGCAACGCGTGTGTGTGGTTGGTGGAGCTTCGCGACCTATCCGCGCTGCGTCATGGCTGACACGAGTGATTTATTGCTCGGTTTATCTAGAAGGCAGCTGTTTACAACCTTTTTTTTATGTGAGATTATTCAAGAATTCTTATAAAGAACTTTCTAGGTTTTTCTGTAATTTTAGGATTGTATATAAAAGGCGCATAGAGCGCCCGGTTAGTAGTAGTCTTATTTTAATCGAGCTATAAGTAAGCTAAAGTACGAAGCGATATTAGAAGGCTATAAAGTGTTAAGTAGTGAGTTATTTAGTAGCCGAATTGTACCTGTGTATATTTGTGGAATAAATAAATAGTGTTTTCGTGTTAAATCGTTACACTGGAATTATCGAACCCCGAGTTCGCAACAATACCTTAGACACGAGGGGTATTGTAATTGGTATTCTCATCTACACCGTAGGGGCTTCTAACAATGCACTTACGGATTACATTGTTAAAAGTAACACTAAAACACCGCTAGGAAAGCGAGAAGAATCGAACCAACTGGATTGACAGTCTGGAAGAGTCCAGACTGATTACTACATCACTAAATTATGACATTATCAGAGTGACACCGTTAGAAAGTTTGGTCACAAGTTAAAATTATTTTACCACTTTTCTGATGTCTACTAGTGGATGACATTCTAGCTACTGTAGAACTCTCGGGAGTCGATGCCTAAGCATACGCGGACAACAAGCTATCCTCATAAGAAGTCATCCAGATCAGCAAATATGGAATCATTTCTTAAACCATCATCTTTGACCTGGATAACAATTCCGTTTATTAACGAAGTGTAACGTCTGGGACAAAACACTCACATGGATTCCACATGTATTGTGACAATGAAGAAGGCACTGCTGTCCCTAGAGGCATGCAAGAACTTACGCCGTAAATCACGGCAGATGGAACCCCAATAAACTTTGTGATTATGGGCGACGGTAATAAGAGCGATAATCATCTATGGCCCCATAGTTTGGCAGAGGTCTATCAAAGCTAAATCAAAGCTGTCTTCTTTGCAATAACAAATATGTCTCTGCATTACGAGCCATGGAACGCATGTTTTGATCTGCTTCCTGTTCCAATACTCTTGGACCGCGAGGCAAAGGAGGCATTCCACCGTCTGCAACATGTGGAATCAACAAGACCACAGTAATTCATTAGTGACACAAACAAGGTACTGCAACAGGCTGATTTCGAGAGCCTCGATATTGAACGTCGACCGATGACATCAAATCGTTTAACAGACAAACGAAGCAAGGATCTGTAAATGGCAGAGAGCACCTGGTACAATACGGACGAAGATTCCGGTTCCGAAGTCTACAGGACTTTGGATGGCGACACCTCCTAGAATAGATCAATAAAGGTCTGCTTGGATAGTGGGGCAGCGCTTAGCGCTTATTGCATCAGTCATCGCTGCTCTACAATTTCAAAACATACTGGAACTGCCACAAGCCGTTTGAATACGTTTGAATACGTACAATTAGTGAGAGTAGTCTAGCTAGAAGAGCGCCAGGCTCAGCATTTGTAGATGTAGAACCATGACTGGCAGTCTTACATTCCCTGGTCAAGGCCGAACTCCAGAAATGTAGAGTATGCCAAGCACAGGGATTGGAGGGAAGGCCTAACATACTCCAAAGAATTTATCGCGCAAACGGTGAGAGCAAAAACCCAAACATACCTCAAATTAAACAGAAGATGAATAAGACTGGGTAGTGCACCCTATACGGAGTACATCCACCTTAAATTCTACATGCGCAGGCTTGAAGTGTCCGAAGAGACGGAATGCCGGCTGTGCTAAATAGTGTCTCCCGAAAAATTTCGTTGAAGGTCCGGACCTAACAGGAGATAACTAGAGTGGATCAAGGAAGAATAACCTTGAGGGGTAACACATCAGGTGATCCACAATAGACCGCCGGTCGCAGTGGAGGACTGCACAAGTACTTACTATTCATCGCGCTTCGTTGAAATATCGTGTTGGCTTTGCATAATCCCAAAAACCGTTAAATAAAAATAATAAATAAACTGCTACAAATAAGCAAAATGGCAACAAAAATAATTCAGGACGTTGTATCAAATTGTCATTTGGTTTCACGTGACTTTGACGTCAAAAGTAACGTCATTTTGGCGTTCCAAAATGATGTCCGTCTATGACTTATGCCCTTTATTATGACGTTGTTGCCACGTCATCCCATGACGTCTTTGGTGACCAATGCCAAAATGACGTCACCTTTCCACCTGGGTCACTAAGTTCCTTAAGTGAAGAAAACTAATGAAGTAAACAATATTGTGCATAGGCACTAATACCTGCTACGATAACTCCATTAGAGCTGAGTATTACAGCAGAGTTCTGCGCACAAAACTTTGTTATAATAGCACAGACTCATAAAGCAAGTCCAAAGTAATTAGCAAACATTATTTACCAAAGTCATATAATTATTCAGCTGCCTCAATACGTACGTAAGATTAAAACGACGTGTATTTTTATGTTTTCGATTAATTCATGATGATTTGACTTGGCTGCTTGTTATACCGCCAAAAACAGACAGGAAAAGAATTTACCTGACTGTGACGCCTTGCAAGAAAATATTTTGTCTGCCTCTTATGGGATCAACTACAAGTCTGAAATTATTTATAGAAAAATATGTGTTTTATTCGGATATAAATTCATGAATTTGCAAAAAACGGGCAAAAAAGTGCCTATATAAAAAATATACTTACTATTCTACCATAGAAAAATTCATTTAGCAAAACAACAAATTTAATATATTCTTTGGGATCAATATATATTAATTTTATACATACAGTATTCGGTTCAACATACAGGATTTCTTTAATTGTCTTTTAATAAGTAAATGTGTGCGCACAAACAACCAAAATAAAATAAAATATTGGATTGTTGCGAACATAATGAAGACAGTTTATCCAAGAAAACAATCTGTCGAGATGTTATTAAATGATTAGGGAATACACCCATTTTGTAATGACTGGTCCCTTGCTTTATAATGATACCTTTTGACAAATTGAGGAGTTCATTTACTGTGCTTAATTATAATTTAACTTTTCCGGAACACAAGTGCTCGTGGAGAAAAATAACAGTTTAGCCACGTTACACAAAATCAAAAAACTTAATTTTTAATGTACTCCTACACTCTCCATTACGCTCTCCTCTTTGTAATATTGCTTTTCTTTTTTACAATAAATAAATATTCACATTACGTAATCAATCTATGGATATATGATATATTTAACAGTTTGTGAGGATAAGAATGCAATTCACCTTTCACTGTCGGAGGATGCGTATGTTGAACTAACTTAATTTGCACCATCTGTCCGCTCGTTGCAGCCCTCACTCTACATTTATGTCTCAAATGTTCTTTACATTTCCAAAAACTTCTGCATTCCTTCTGGAAGTGTAACTTGTACTCGAACCCGTCAATTATCATCATTGGGTGTTTTCTTCCTGGTGCGAAATACACTGGAGTAACTAAAAACAGTTGATATTGATATTGCTATACGGGCAAGTTTAAACAGAAATAAAAAGTAATATAATCTGAGCAAATTATGTAATTATTTTATCAGTATATACAACGTTCAACATCTTCTGGGAATAAGACGTCGTATTGGCCTTGAAAGTGGGATGATGATTATGAGCGACATCTTTGATTTGTATCTGATTGCCTTTTGTTACAGCTCTAACCCTGCACTTTTGTTTCGTATGTTGTGTACATCGCCACAAACTGCTTCTACTCGTTTGCATGATCAAATTGTGCTCAAACCCATCGATTATCATTATGGGATACTTCTTTCCTGGCGCGAAGCACACTAAGGTAGCTAAAATGGATTTAGTTAAAAATTACTAATTATGCAAAATCGCCGATACCGTCCTGTCATGATTTCGAGAGGTCCTTCATTGTTCAGACTATTTCCAGTGATTACTTACTCGACACGCCAATTTTACGTAATAAACTACCGATTTTTATCAATAATTTTTACCGATTTGGACTCCGGATATTCGGCAACCCTGGTATTTTAGTCCAATATCAAAATAATTTTAAATAACTTAAAACAATTATTTTTTTTTTATTAAAATAAAAAAAAAACATGACTTTTATGATATTTTTAATTAGAATCAAATTTTGTCCAACCCCGGTCCATTGATGAATTACAAGCAAATTATGTTTTTTGTATTATGAATTTATGAGTATACGATACGTTCAACACCTTCCGAGGAAAATATTTAACATTGTCTTTGAAAGTTCGATGATGTGTGTGTCCTAGAGCCTTTATTTGTATCTCATTGCCCCTTGTGCATGCTCTAACCCTACACTTATATTTTAGATGTTGTGTACACTGCCAGAAACTGCTATTACCCTTTTGTACGTGTAGGTTGTACTCAAAGCCGTCGATTATCATTATGGGATGCTTCTTCCCTGGAGCAAAATACACTGACGTAACTAAAAAGGAACTCGTAAGGACATACTTAGAGAAATAAAACTTCTTTGTTGCTACTCTAACCTTACCCTTATTTTTTAAATGTTGTTTTCACTTCCAGTATCTGCCCCTATCCGTTTGAATATTCAAGATGTACTCAAAACAGTCAATTGTACAAAAAATGTTCTTTTAGCAATAGATTAGAAAAGTATGCAGGAAAATCGCTAATGTTTATTTATAACTTTATTATAGCATATTTAAAAATGTAAAAAAAGTATGTGCTTTTGTATTGGATGTGGAGATTACAAAATAATTCTAACTTTTCTTTTAGAGTCTATGTGATTCCGAACAGGGTTAAACGTAAATTAAATAATGCATTAGACACGTGATTGTTGGAAACAATAACAAAAGGGAAGACCGCATTTGGATCCACGTTGAAATAATGATTTAAATATCTAGGTATATAATATATAGGTATTGTCACAAAGAAGCAAAAAGACATAAAAATTGCAGCATTCTTAGAAATGGTCGGCCGATGACCAGTTTAGTAACCAAGCAACTAGTTGACCCAAATTTAAAACTCAAACCTTGCAAATTTGTTCAATATGTGGGTACATTAAACCGCTCATTGACATCATGAAAAAGAAGCGGTCATTAGCCTGCAGACTCGCGAGAGGGGTCGTTTTTGGGGAATTGGAGTATAGGGATGGAGAAAGAGCATCGTTACGCGGAAAGGACGAACGATCACCAACCGAGATCAAGAGAGAAAGCCCACAATCAAGTTTTGTTGTCAAAGTACAGAGAAAAGGGCAAGCACCCCTTGGTTTAAGTCTTCTTGCACCCATAAGGCCGATCGGAGTTACGGGGTCCGTTTACTTGAGTCGCAATATATAGTCCTGTTAAATGTTTTCCTGTCTTGAAATTTTGGTAAGAACTACTTTACATTCTATTTGCATTATTTCTGCGTTTATTTTCGTTACCACATATTTGCTAGAATAGGTTACTTTTAAGAAAATAGAAGTTTCCGTACATCCTCTTCTTGTTATTTCTAACGCTAGCCCCGTTTTGTTTTTTAAAGATCAGCATAGGACCCTTCGGGGGAGGTAACGTAAGCCCCTCTACCTAAATCGCAAAAAGTCAGTAAAGTAGAACTCAGCACAATATTTTAGTAAGTTTGCTTATTTTAATATGCGAAAACATTTTACGTCACAGCATTTACATATATATAATAAACTACAAAAAAAAAACGATCATAAGGCCTATCACGAGTATACGCCACAGACTTGGAATTGTTTGGTTTTGTTTCTAGTAGACTCAATTATAGAATAAGCCAAACTAAAGAAGATTCTTCTACCATCTCGTCAATATTATGTATGAATGTTAAATCTATTTATATATGATAGAAGCAAATCATGTAATCAGTTTATGAGTATAAGACACGTTCAACATCCTCCGGGGGTAAGATTTCACATCGTCCTTGAAAGTTGGGTGATGGGTGTGTCCTGTAGCCTTAATTTGTATCTCATTGCCTTTTGTTGCTGCTCTAACCCTGCACTTATATTTTTTATGTTGTGTACACTGCCAGAAACTGCTACTACCCGTTTGTATGTGTAGGTTGTACTCAAAGCCGTCGATTATCATTATGGGATGCTTCTTCCCGGGAGCAAAATACACTGACGTAACTAAAAGGGAACTCGTTAGTACCTACTTAGAGAAATAAAACTAATCTGCGATTGACATGCATAGTGCTTCTTTTAAGCGTTTCCACCATTGCCATCTCTGAAATGGTAAGAGATACAAGGTTGCCGCATTTATGGAACCGTTCGGGATTTTGGCCAGCAAAAATGTGCAGTTTTCACATTGAAATTTAATTTGGACTATTTAGCGTAATCCAAACGGAATAGTGCTTAAGAGCTCGGTGATGAAAAACAATCCAAAGTTGTTTTTGGACACCAAGAGTTTCAATAAATAACACGGTTCAAGCACAAATCGCGAGCCTCTAAAAGTTGCAATTCAAAATGTTAAGTATAAAAATTCGTCACAACTTCAAATTCAAAGCTAGACTTTTGGTTTTTGAAAACCCAACAAAACAACATATATGTAGTATCCTCTTGAATGATTTCATATTTTACTATCCAAAAACGTATTACCTACGGGGCGAAACGTGCGCAAAATACAACAAAATCAATTTTTTTTTAATTTTTTCAAACATTTTTCATCAGCACTTTGTAAACCTAAGGCTTTGACTAAATGAGACGAAATAGTCCCAAAGAGATGCCCTTTTCCGCGATACCACTCTCGACCAACTGCTTGTCCGTTTAAGGGAGTCCTGTATCCCGTAAAAACCACCCCTGAACTGAAAAAAAAAAATGTTCAAATTTTGACGATTTTTCTATATTTTCCATATATCAGCTCCCCCCCCTCCCCCCCCCCCCCACCAGACCGATTTTAATTTCAGGTATATCCCCGAGAGAAGCTCATTCAATTGCCCATGGATCGCTTGTTCCCTTTTATTTTTATCTTTAATAATAAGACATTATTTGGACGAGATGCGAAAAAGTGACAAAATACCTACAACCAAAATTTTCGAGCTCTCAGTTAGGGACAGATATAGGTACATCCGAAGCGTTCGGGTGTAACCAGTTCACGAATCCATTTACTTTAATTATGTGATCTTTTTCTATCAAAAATTCATAGCCTCCACGATGACGTTTTTTAATGAACACTTCGTAGAAAGAAACCATGATGATAGATTTTCTAGGTAAAGGCGACTATGAATTATTCAAATAATACATTGAACTTTCACGAATGACCAGAGCTTTTGAATATAGATTAAAAATTCCAGGCCCGTATTTAAAAAAATTGAGTTGGTAACGATAACTCAGTAGTAGTAGACGTAGACGACGAGTAATCGAAAGCCACAAAATGACATGCGATATTACATTTTGTAAATAATTTAAAAAGTTATTACGGTTTCTAATAAAAAAATTTTTTCTATCACCAATAGTTATTAAAAATTAAAGGTCTGAAAAATTTTCACATTTTACCAAATAACTCGGAAACCATTAAAAATGTGGTAACCTCGAAGTGGAATCTTAAAGGAGCTCAACGAAAGGCAACTTTAGGTATGCTTTGGAGATAGTAATGGTGGGGACACATAAAAGGAATACCCTCTATGTTAAAGGAACTTACCTCTTCCATACAACATTATCATAGTATGTTGATTTAATATTACTATTTATATGTCAATATGCGACGAGGAAATCACTGCTTTTATTTAACAGAATTTATTAATTTTGTTCTTTCACTTGAATTATTACTAGCTGCTAGTGCATAAAGTCTTCAAGGGCTAATAAAATTTCATTTGGAACATTTTTTGCAGAAAGGTTGAGATTTATTACAGAAAACACCTTTTCTCGCAAATTTCTCTTGTTTCTCCATATCCTAAACAAATATGGAAATTTGGCAAATTTAGCAAGTTTTGCTTATACATTTTACGAGTGAGCAATGAGAAACTATAGCAATTAGATCACCCTTTATATAAGCATTTTAACATGTTTATTTTCTAATATTGTAAATTTAGAGGTACAAGATAGAGTGTTTTATAAGCATTTTACATTACTCATACCTAGGTAAGGTAGTACTTTTAAATGCTAGCTGATGCTGTATTGTGCACATAAATAGATTTATGAATAATTAAATAGGTAAACAATTAAGCACTATTAGGTAATATAATTTATCCTATTGTAAATGGAAATGACACCAATATTATGTTCCCTTAATTAGAGACATTTACATTACTCTTAATGTTAACAAAAGTACTCTAATTAATAATACGTTTTAGCCAGGTTTAGGTACTTCCCTTACAACTATAAAACCAAAAGGCCTAAAATATTCTTTCGTTATACAGGGTGATTCAGGTTTTAATCGACAAACTTTAATCACATATTATACCTCCAAAAATAACTCTAGTTTGTACTATGTTCCAGATTTCCAATGTTACTAATAATTACAAATGTTAAATTATGTGGTTAGTGCCAAGTAAGTAGTTGGTACTCAATTCACTCCAAGCAGATAAATACAAAGCCATTAAAGACTGACGACTTTTTTTTCTGAATCGAACGAGAAGAAAATGAGAAAACTCATGTGTGATATTGCATTCAGTGATACAGCTCTTAAATGAGATGCGCCGTCTTGGAGACACTACCATACCTAAAGAGTTTCTCAAAAAGTTATGGCTACAACAACATCCAGCATAAATCTAAAGTATCTAAGCCACCAGTGTCGATACTTTTGACAATCTTTCCATAATGGTTGATACAATTGCTGACATTGAACAGCCACAAATAGCAGAAGCGAGAGCAGAAGCCGCGCAAGTAACAACACTGCTCCTACAAACTCTCATCAATGAAATAGCTGAAATTAAGGCCAATCAAAGAGGCAAAGGCAAATTTGGGATTCTCGTCGAGACCCAAATTTGCCTGTTCATCCACCGGGATCCAGAGGGCGTTCCAGAGACGAACACAGAAGCCAATCAGTTCCAAGAAATACGGAAGACGGTGGAGACATGTGCTGGTATCACACAATATACAAAGAAATGGCTAGTCAATGTATAATTGCCCCCTGTAAGTGCTTTGCTGCTGGACCACCGGAAAACTAGACATTGGGTCTGAGAAGATGGCGGTCGACTCAAGAGACCAAAGCCACTTGATACAGAGCTACACAGCCAGCCCACAGATCCTGAGAAACTCAGGAGGGACACTTAGTGGCTACACTTCACGCAGACTATATATTACAGATGGAATAACAGGTATTAATTTTCTAATCGATACTGGGGCAGATGTTTCCATCTTGCCAAAAGGTACTAGGAAAATGGACATATCTAGTCCATATTTGTAGGCAGTTAACCATTCGATTATTCTACCAAAACACTATCTGTGTCTTTAAACTTAAGAAGAAAGTTTGTTTGGGATTTTGTTTGTGCTGATGTGCACCTACTCCTACGGTACAATTGGTGACCCCGACGTAATCCCGCTGTTGAAACTAACTGGACCACATGATCGCTTGGATCCGGATTGCATCCATGTAGATACCTAAAATCGCATCACATCAAGTCAAAGCCTCAATCACTCAATTAAACCTCATCCAGAACTAGCACATAGACTACACACATCATCTTGCCAGGAACACCCTCACCAGGAGATATCAACTACGTTGACAAACGGTCAATTAGACCACCCCCTTTCTGGAAAACTAATTCGAAACTATAGTTTTTGCAACTGGAAGCTCAGTTCCAGATTTCCAATGTTATTAACGATACTACAAAGTTTAACTATGTGGTTGGTGCGATTGACACATCCATTCTCATCCAAGTAAGTGAGTTGATACTCCACCCCAAGCAGAAAAATACAAAGCCATTAAAGATAAACTGCTACTGTTTTCTCTGAATCGAACGAGAAGAAAATGAGAAAGCTCATGTCTGATATTGCACTCGGTGATATGCGTCCTTCTCAGGTCTTAAAAGAGATCCAAAATGGCTGATAAAATAGCGGATATTGAACAACTCCAAATAGCAGAAGCGAGAGCAGAAGCGATGGAAGTAGTGCAAGGTAGCCGGTCAACAACAATGCTCCTAGAAACTCTCATCAATGGAGAAGCTGAAATTAAGTCCAATCAAAGAAATTCTCGCCGAGGTCCAAATTTGCCTGCTCATCCACCGGGATCCAGAGGGCGTTCCAGAGACCAACACAGAAGCCAATCAGTTTCAAGAAATACGGTAGACGGTGGAGATATGTGCTGGTATCACATAACATACAAAGAAAAGGCTAGTAAATGTGTTGCCCCCTGTAAGTACTTTGCTGCTGGAACACCAGAAACGTAGATATTGGGTCAGAGAAGGTGGCAGTCCCCTCAACTAACCAATGCCACCTGGTATAGAGCCACACAGCCAGCCCACAGATCCAGAGCAACTCAAGAGCAACATTTAGGGGCCACACATCACTCAGACTATATATTACAGATGGATTATCAGATATTAATTTTCTAGTCGATACTGGGGCAGATGTTTCCATCTTGCCAAAAGGAAAACGGAACCATCTAAACCATATCAGTTAATCATTCGATTATTCGTACATATGGTACCAAGTCAATATCTGTTTCTTTAAACTTAAGAAGAAAGTTTGTTTGGAATTTTGTTTGTGCTGATGTAGAAAAAGCAATTATAGGCGCAAACTTCCTGCGTCATTGCCTAAACCAATTAGCAGTCCTTGCACCTACTCATACGGTACAATTGGTGACACCGACGTAATCCCGCTGTTGAAACTAACTGGACCACATGATCGCTTGAATCCGGATTGCATCCATGTAGATACCTAAAATCGCATCACATCAACCCAAAGCCGCTCCACTGCTGCCTTAATCACTCAATTAAACCTCAACCAGAACTAGCACATAGGCTACACACACATTATCTTGCCAGGAACACCCTCACCAGGAGATATCAACTACGTTGAGAAAGGGTCCAAATTAAACACACCCCTTTCTGGAAAACTAATTCAAAACTATAGTTTTTGCAACTGGAAGCTCAGTTCAAGATTTCCAATGTTATTAACGATACTACAAAGTTTAACTATGTGGTTAGTGCTATTGACACATCCATTCTCAGCCAAGTAAGTGAGTTGGTACTCAATCCACCCCAAGCAGAAAATGCAAAGCCATTAAAGATAAACTGCTACTGTTTTCTCTGAAACCGAACGAGAAGAAAATGAGAAAGCTCATGTCTGATATTGCACTCGGTGATATGCGTCCTTATCAGGTCTTAAAAGAGATCCAAAATGGCTGATAAAATAGCGGATATTGAACAGCTCCAAATAGCAGAAGCGAGAGCAGAAGCGACGCAAGTAGTGCAAGGTAGCCGGTCAACAACAATGCTCGTACAAACTCTCATCAATGGAGAAGCTGAAATTAAGTCCAATCAAAGAAATTCTCGCCGAGATCCAAATTTGCCTGCTCATACACCGGGATCCAGAGGGCGTTCCAGAGACCAACACAGAAGCCAATCAGTTTCAAGAAATACGGTAGACGGTGGAGATATGTGCTGGTATCACATAAAATACGAAGAAAAGGCTAGTAAATGTGTTGCCCCCTGTAAGTACTTTGCTGCTGGAACACCAGAAACGTAGACATTGGGTCAGAGAAGGTGGCAGACCCCTCAACTCACCAAAGCCACCTGGTATAGAGCCACACAGCCAGCCCACAGATCCAGAGCAACTCAAGAGCAACACTTAGGGGCCACACATCACTCAGACTATATATTACAGATGGATTATCAGGTATTAATTTTCTAGTCGATACTGGGGCAGATGTTTCCATCTTGCCAAAAGGAAAACGGAACCATCTAAACCATATCAGTTAATCATTCGATTATTCGTACATATGGTACCAAGTCAATCTCTGTTTCTTTAAACTTAAAAAGAAAGTTTGTTTGGAATTTTGTTTGTGCTGATGTAGAAGAAGCAATTATAGGCGCAAACTTCCTGCGTCATTGCCATATTTGTAGGCAGTTAACCATTCGATTATTCTACCAAGTCACTATCTGTGTCTTTAAACTTAAGAAGAAAGTTTGTTTTGGATTTTGTTTGTGCTGATGTATGTCATTGCCTAAGCCAATTAGCAGTCCTTGCACCTACTCATACGGTACAATTGGTGACCCCGACGAAATCCCGCTGTTGAAACTAACTGGACCACATGATCGCATGATGTAGATACCTAAAATCGCATCACATCAAGTCAAAGCCGCTCCACTGCTGTCTCAATCACTCAATTAAACCTCATCCAGAACTAGCACATAGACTACACACATCATCTTGCCAGGAACACCCTCACCAGGAGATATCAACTACGTTGACAAACGGTCAATTAGACCACCCCCTTTCTGGAAAACTAATTCAAAACTATAGTTTTGGCAACTGGAAGCTCAGTTCCAGATTTCCAATGTTATTAACGATACTATAAAGTTTAACTATGTGGTTAGTGCTATTGACACATCCATTCTCAGCCAAGTAGCTTTACTTACCAAGAGCAACACTTAGGGGCCACACTTCACTCAGACTATATATTACAGATGGATTAGCAGGTATTAATTTTCTAATTGATACTGGGGCAGATGTTTCTTGCCAAAAGGAACTAGGAAAATGGAACCATCTAGACCATTTCTGTATGCAGTTAATCATTCGATTATTCGTACATATGGTACCAAGTCAATATCTGTTTCTTTAAACTTAAGAAGAAAGTTTGTTTGGAATTTTGTTTGTGCTGATGTAGAAAAAGCAATTATAGGCGCAAACTTCCTGCGTCTTTGCACCTACTCATACGGTACAATTGGTGACCCCGACATGATCCCGTTGTTGAACCTAATTAAACCACACGATCGCTTGAATCCGTATTGCATCCATTTAAATACTTAAAATCGCATCACATCAACTCAAAACCGCTCCAATGCTGCCTTAATCACTCATCTAAACTTCATCCAGAATTAGCATATAATCTGCACAAACATCGTCTTGCCAGGAACACCCTCACCAGGAGATACCAACTAAGTTGACAAAGGGTCAATTAAACCACCCCCTTTCTGGAAAACTGATTCAAAACTATGCTTTTTGCAACTAGAAGCTTAGTTCCAGATTTCCAATGTTATTAACGATACTACAAAGTTTAACTATGTGGTTAGTGCGATTGACACATCCATTCTCAGCCAAGTAAGTGAGTTGGTACTCAATCCACCCCACGCAGATAAATAAAAAGCCACTAAAAATAGAATGACGATTGTTTTCTCTGAATCGAACGAGAAGAAAATGGGAAAACTCATGTTTGATATTGTACTCGGTGATATGCGTCCTTCTCAGCTCTTAAAAGAGATGCGCCGACTTGGAGACACTACCATATCTGAAGAGTTTCTCAAAACGTTATGGCTACAACGACTTCGAGCACATATCCAAAGTATCTTAGCCACCAATGTTGATATTTTAGACAATATTTCCATAACGGCTGATAGAACAGCTGATATTGAGCAGCCTCAATTAGCAGAAGCGAGAGCACAAGCCACGCAAATAGTGCAAGGTATCTAATCAACAATACTGCTCCTACAAACTCTCATCAATGAAGTAGCTGAAATTAAGGCCAATCAGAGAAATTCTCGTCGAGGCCCAAATTTGCCTGCTTATCCACCGGAATCCAGAGGACATTACAGAGACCGACACATGTGCTGGTATCACACAACATACAAAGAAATGGCTAGTCAATGTATAATTGCTCCCTGTAAGTACTTTGCTGCTGGACCACTGGAAAACTAGACATTGGGTCAGAGAAGGTGGCGGTCGACTCAAAACATCAAAGCCACTTGATACGGAGCTACACAGCCAGCCCACATCCTGAACAACTCAGGAGCGATACATCCTGGCCACACTTCACGCAGACTACATATTACAGATGGATTAACAGGTATTAATTTTCTAAGCGACACTGGGGCAGATGTTTTCCATCTTGAGAAAAAGTACTGGAATCGTTTGGTTCATATCTGTATGCAGCTAATCACTTGATTATTCGTACTTATAGTACTTAGTCAATAAGTCAAAAGTTTGTTTGGAATTTTGCTGGTGCTAATGTAGAAAAAGCAATTATAGGCGCAGACCTCTTGCGGCATTTTAGTTTATTAGTTGACATGAGAAACAACAAACACTTATTTATCAAACTACCGGTTTAAGCACTTCTTTGCCTTTGAATCAATTAGCATCATTGATCTCATCACCTTTCCATTACATCATTCAATCCTACATCTAGCCCACACAACTCATTTTATTGAAACACGGGTCCACCAGTTTACTACAAATCTCGTCATTTGACAGCTGAAAAATTAGCAATTTCCTAAGGTGAATTTCAAAAAATGTTGATCGAGTCGACCTTCCAAAGCCCATGGACAAACCCGTTACCCATGACTCAAAAGAAAAAATGGAGAGTGTAGGGTGTGTAGGGATTACAGACGTTTAAATGGCGTTACAATCCCTGACATGTACCCCATTACTCACATTCATGATTTTTCAAGTATATTACAAGGCAGGAATTTTTTTTCCTTCATTGATTTAGTAAAAGCATTTAACCAAATCCCGGTTGAAAGCACATTGAGAAGACTGACATTGCAACCCCAATTGATTTATTTGAATTCAAACAAATGACTTTTAGCTTAAGGAATGCATTAAGCGTGAAAATCATATTCGACAAGTTTTTCAACGCCTTCAACAATATTCTCTATCAATCTATGTAAATGTATTTTTGGTGCCGTTCAGGTTGAAGTTCTTGGTTACAGCATATCTTCTCGAGGGTCAAAGCCACTTACCAAAAAAGTAGAAGCGATAATAAATTTTCCTCTTTCTAAAACTGCTGCAGATCTCCGTAGATTTTTTGGAATGATAAACTTCTAAAAATGCACAATCTTTCACACCAAGGTGTTAGAGCAACTGACAGGTTAATATCAGAAAGATTTGTATGACCGTCCATACATAAAGGATTAGTTTATGGGTAAAAACTTGCATTGCCTGAGTAGTTAATCAAAGCGGATTCTAGCCCACTTTCAAGGTCACAGAAACATCCATGAGCCTTTAAACGAACGCCTGGACCTTGAGAGCTATCCACCCAGAATGTGGGTTGGGACTTTATTCCACCTTGACGCCACGAGGTCATACTGTAAAAACAATTTCCAACCCATTCCGTCAGTGAGACAAACGACCATGTTCGCATCAAGCGACGGATCTTCGTGCGAAAATTTCATAAACCTCGGTAGTAGAATATTCATACAAAACGCCATGACGCTTTTCAAGTACAAAGGTGCAGGTTTTGCATCGTTTAGCCTTGAGCTCGCGCTAGAAAAAAATATTCATACAAAACGCCTTGACTTTTGCGAAGGCTTTGCATTGTAATTCAGCGAGACAGGAATTTCATGCCCACATGTGAGGTGAATCAATCCTTTGTAACACTCAGATAAGAAAATCAGAATTTGCCTCTCAAGGTTACACCGGCGTTCAAGGTCAGTGACTAGCGTGGACCGACGATTTTCGAGGCCACGTTCGTCGACTGGAGACCATGTTTTTCAAGGTAGCTCAGCTTGCTGCGACATGTTTCCCGCGCGAGCTCAAGCCTAAACGATGTGAAAAACGTCAAGGCGTTTTGCATAAGCCTCGGAAATTTTAGCAGGGGTACGGACACGTCAAGGTGGAATGAAGGTCAATTGACTTTCAAGGTCACGTGACTTTTCAAGGTCACGAGCGCGATTTTCAAGGTCAACGTCTAGCAACCTCGTCTGGCGTTATTTAAGAGGCTCATGGATGTTTCTGTGACCTTGAAAGTGGGCTAGAATCCGCTTTGATTAACTACTTGCCTGTCAAAAAGCAAAAATTCATAAACACACGCATTCCTCATTTAGCAAACCTCAATCTCCTGATGAACGACTCCAGATTGTGAACATAGATATTATTGGTCCACTCTCAATATCTGATGGTAAAAAGTACTGTCTAAAGTGTATCGATCGCTTTGCCTGTTGGACAGAGGCATATCCAATGTGATATATCTGCTGACATTATAGCATCTACGTTTTAAACCAATTAGATATGTCGGTTCGGTGCGCCTCAGAAAATTATTACTAACCAGGGCAGACAATTCGAGAGTTTTCTTCTTATGCCTCTTGCTTAATTCCTTGGATGTGAAAGAGTCCACTCGTCACCTTACCATCCAGAGTCAAATGGAAAAATTGAAAGGTGGAATCAGACATTGAAAACTGGTATTATGACACATGAAAATACCAAATGGACTGAGGTACTGCCAACAGTGTTGCCAAGTTGGCATAATACTTCTCGTGAGGAAACCGGTTTTTTACATGAAGAAATAGTATATGGTACCACTTTAAGACTACCAGGTGAATTTTTCGAATCCAGTTCTTCTAGTAACCACGACGATCCCTCATCTTTCGTGGTAGAATTGAAAAGAAGAATTAAGTCGTTGCATTCTGCTTCTGACATCAATCACGCTCGTTCCAAAATGTTTGTTTCTCCAGCTTTATATACAAGCACATTGGGAATATAGTTTTTATAGCAAACTAGGGCTAAATTCAGACCTAGAATATGTGTTTAAAGTTTCTGGATTAAAACCCGAATCACCCTGTAGATACATTATAGAGTATAATAATGAACAATTATTCACCATCTGGATTTTTAGGACTGTCTTTTAAACTTATTCCTATATTCCAAGGTGACTTCGTGAAATTTTAATTTATTATAGTCGCCTTTAAAAGTAGGTTCGTGAGTGTGACCGAAGCTCTTAATTTGTATGAGATTGCCAGTCGCCATCAGACGCACTTTGCACCTGTGCTTATTGTCTTGGGTGCAGCACCAGTTGGACCTTGTGTCACTGCGGATTTGCAGTTTATATTCATATCCGTCTATAACCATTATGGGGTGTTTGCGACCAGCTGAGAAATGAACTCTTCCTGGAACTATAAAAAAAAATTATCCAGATACAGTCACTTTAGTAAAATGCCATCCAAAACCGAAACAAAAAAACAACTTTGCAACAAACTCATAAACGGTTTAATGATTTTTAATACTGACACATGCACTTTTCTATAGTTAAAACGAAAAACGATCGTTTGTGTACTGAATGTCGACTATTTGAGATTTGAGCCCGGAATAATCTCCGTTGTAGGTAGGTGGATGGTTGTGCGCAACAGCCTTAGCAAGAATGCATTTGCCAAATGATTGCAATTTGGCTTTGCACTTCGTGTTGCGCTTCTTGCTGCATATCCAGAGGTTCTTATTGGAAAAGTTATTTTGTGTCATCAGATTGTATTCGTGCTTATTAAGTATGAGTTTCGGGTGAATTCTTCCAGATGTAAAATAAACACGACCTAAAAATGAGTGATATACTTTTAAAAACAAATAATAACACCTAACTAAAAATAACTCTGAAAGATAGTGAAACTAAATAGATTTATCTTAACTAAAAAGACGCATAAAAAATATAATCAGGTTAATTTTCAGTTAATCCTGGACAACTCAATGAAAGCCCTCAAAAGACACTTTATAAGACATATAGTAAGCTTTGTACTTAAGAACAATTACGGTAACGTTCAGAACCCGATTCGACTCCACTAATCTTGGAACATGGCGTAGGTGACAATTAAACAGCTTGATCCAAAAGTAACAAAAGTAGTGACTGACGTTGTGGTTACAAGTTCAGAAAATCAAACACTACTAAACTCATACATTACAATTAAAAATATTAAACTTCATTTTTGTGACAATAACGTCGAGGTTTGTAGTTCTAGTTGAAAATAATGTTACCAAGTTATTTTGAGTGGACCTGGACTGTTCTAATTGACTTCTAAGCAAACTAAACTTCGGTAGCCGTTTTGAATGATGAAAATGGCGTACTTGACCTCTAACATCTGGACGCAAAAATAACGAAAGTAGTTACTGTCGTTGTGGCTGCAAATTCCGTAAACGTAACACTACTAAACTCATACATTCTAATTACAAATATCAAACTTCATTTTCATGTCAATAACATCGTGGTTTGTAATTCTAATTAAAAAAACAAGGTGGCTTGCTAGTTAGCAAGTTAGTGTCAGTGAATCTAGACTGTTCTACGTGACTTCTAACCAGACTAACTTTCGGTAGCCGTTTTGAAGGATGAAGATGGCGTACGTGACCTCAAATAAGTTGATCCGACAATAACAATAGTTGATGACGTTATGGCTGCAAATTCAGTAAACCTAAAACTACTAAAATCATGTATTGCAATTAAAATTTTTAAGCTTCATTTTCATGTCAATAACGTCGTGGTTTGTAATTCTAATTGAAAACAAAGTGACTCGTTAGTCAGCAAGTTATTGTGAGTGAACCTAGACTATTCTACTTGACTTTAAATCAGGCGAACTTTTGATAGCCGTTTTGTAGGATGAAGATAGCGTACGTGACCTCAAACACTGCTAAACTGATACATTGTGGTTCAAAACATCAAACTTAATTTTTATATCAATAACGTCTTGGTTTTTCGATATAAGTAAAAGCAATTTACTCGCTAGTCAGCAAGTTATTGTGAGTGGACCTAGACTGTTCTACTTGACTTCTAATCATACTAACTTTCGATATCAGTTTTGAAGTATAAATATGGCGTATGTGATCTCAAACAGCTTGATCCAAAAATGTAGCTACTGACGTTGTGGCTGCAAATTCAGTACCAAACACTACTAAACTCATACTTTGTAATACAAAATATCAAACTTGATTCTTATCTCAATAACGTCGTGGTTTGTAGATCTAATTGAAAGCAATGTGACTCGCTAGTCAGCAAGTTATTGTGAGTGGACCTTTTTGACCTCTCGGTCTATCCAACGATTGATCAACACTTGATTTAGGTAATTTGGTATTTGCAGTGCAAAGTGTGGTGGAGTCCCATCTTGAGGGAACCAGATCTGAGGGTCAATTATTGTAGCTGGTGGTGCCCCTAAAAATGACAGGACAAAAGAGGGGTAAAACGAACGATAATGGTCATTGTATATTGAGGAATGATTTTTTGCTTCTATCTTCCAATAATTATGTTGTTGCCACCAATATCGAAATTTCTGTCTATTGATTGTAGCGTTCAACACAAACGCGGTTTCTAAAATAAAAAGTTTTCCACCTCCTAAAGATAAAGGTGTTTTCAAGGTAAAAATTCAGAATCAGCTGCGTGTTACATCCAGTATCAAACTGTCTGGCGGTTTACAAGTAATATTTTCAACAAAGTATAATTAGACTTGCGCTTGAGTTAAAAGTGTACTTTATTTGTTGGTCATTCAAACTTTGAATCTCCCTCAAGAAACCCAACACCAACAGATATATAGTTCATTCTATCTAATTATCCTATAGATAAACAAACTGAGAAATACCCTGTGAAAACAAATAACAAACTAGAAGCATAACTTGTATATATGTATATGTAACGTATATGTATATTTTTTTTCTGAAGCTCTCCTTCTACTGATGTAAATCATCATTGCCATCATCTTGGTACTCGGCTTCGTCTGGTAGCACCTCAGGAATGTCACTTTCCACATTGACAGCAACTTCCACGTCACCTGCACTTTCCACAAGATCATGTGTAGTTTCTGAGGTTTTCTTACAGCTCACCTTTTTGCTAGAAAATATTAATTTACGAATTATTTTTGCACATGTGCATGCGAGTAGGAAAAAGACTGTTGATAAAAGTTATCAAAAGATTAGGTCTAAAATTAAATTTCTTGAAAAACAACGTCTTACAATAATTAGTATTTTGCTACCATCTAAAAGTTACAAAAAAAAGTGTTACAACCTAAAGTGTTTTCCGGGCTTTGAAGCCGTGGTTCAATGGAATTTCCTCCTAACGTTTCGTCCCAAGGGCGAAGTGATATCTCGCGCTTCCCGACGTTGACTGATTCGACTGTGGTGAGCTCCGTGGTATTTATTCCCCCGCCATCGCGCCGCAGTGGAGGGATTGGGGTGGGGGTAGTGGTGGCGCGGAGTTTTGGCGCACTTTAATTATCTCGTAGAACTAGCTTACAGTCTGCATTTAGGAAAGTAATTTCCTTCTGCCTGTTGAAATTGTTGTCATGTTTAAATATCTCAATGGCCTCTCTCGTTAGTCTCTGCGATTGATATAAGACCACCAAAAAGCAATCTCACCTTTGCAGAAAGAAAAGCTCTGAAAACTTTGAACGAAGACAAGGAAATTATCTCAATTTACCAGCAGATAAAAGAAACAAAATAGTAGTAATATGAACATCGGATTACGAAGAAAAAATAAGAACACTGTTAGATCCCACCACCTACAAGAAGTTAACTCGTGATCCAACCGCCCGGATTCTGAGGGCCACCAACAATTTAATCAAGAACGTGGCATCGGATGAAATGACTAAGCCAAAAATCAGAAGCCTTGCCACCAATATTGTACGGTTTGTTAAAGCTCCACAAATCAGTGCCACTGAGACCCATCGTGAGCACTATAGAAAGCCCGACCTACGAAATCCCGCACAAAAGCTGCTGCAACCTAAAATGGGAAATACTGACAGCTCTATGAAAGACTTTACTCATTTCGTCTGTAACGGTAAAATTTCATTTTAAAACATACTCCTTATAATTTCCAAGAATTTTGGTTTTCATGAGATGAACTACAATACATTTAGGCCTTTCGTACAGCTGAGTATCATAGTTTTATTTAGAACAAACTGTATATTTAAATAACAAGAACCTCACTAGCTATGGGGTATTAGAATTGTCTTCATTCTTGAATTTAAAGGATTACCCGCACGTTTGCTAAAAGAAATTACTACCTTGAAGGCTGTCCAGTCCTCAAATTTGCCCATGTTGTCGTGAACCCTCCTTTGTATGATGATAATGCTGTTCCTATGATTTCTTGATGAAAGGGAAATCTTCACATCTATGTAGAAGGTAGATTTCATGTTTATCGAGTATTTCTACAACTCTTGATAGTTTTGTGCCTCGGTGACACAAGCAGGTTTGGCTAGATTGTCGATTGATTTGAGAGTTTACTTCATCCAACTATTAGCGTTTCATTGGGCTTTTCTCCAAGGAAAAGGATGCATTTTAGCAACTCACTTGACCTATTTGTAGCATAACTGTGCTGGCCATTTTGAACTTGTGAACATACCTTAAGTAGTGATGCTGCCTGTCGTTAGCTATTCTTCCTGTTGTTTATGTACCGTGTTGACTATTTTGTTGCTGATTGTCCGGGTTTTGTGGTTGTATAAATGGGGAATATTTATCTTGGTTATGTTTACGTTATCGAATGTCCATTTCGAGCTGCATTCGGCGATAAACGAACCCCGAGCGTTTAGGGTCGGGCATCTGTTATCTATTGTCTCACTCTGACTTGTTGAATTATTAAGAGATGGCCTGTGTGGCACTTTATATACTTATGGATCAATGGCAGTATTGTGTCGCAATGTCAATGTCTCCTTGTTGACGGATCTCGGCCGTGAATTAGTCACTTGCTGTGTTGCCGGAGTGTGCATGTTTTTGAGTTGCGAACTATTATTACTGATCCCATGTGCTCCCTGAGTTGCTCCCTTGAGAGCTTTTCCCTTGCATTTCTGAATGTTCTGTATTTTCCTTCTACAGGTTGTCTCGATTTTAGTGTGGTTTTTGCGTCCGAGCATTGGGGCTCGGAATGTTCTTGACTTTTTTAATAAATTTGGCAACCTTTGATTTTACTGAGTTGAATTTGCGGATTTCCGAAGGGCAAGACTCGCCATTTTTCTCTTCCTTTCACGATCGTCGCCTAGAAGATATCGTGTCCAAATCAGCCCTCATCCCAAACTACCGCCGTTTGAGGTTGCAAATGAGTTTTAGTAGTTGCTCCACGGCCCCTCCAGCAGGGATTCATTTGGGAGAGGCATACAGGGAAGTTCCGTTTGGTGATTTGATGTAACGGAGCCCCAACCTTCGGGGATTAAAGGATTTGAGGCACCACGTGTCTGGGTAGGCTAACCCCGCTAAACATCAGGTAACTTTTAATAGAGAGAAGTTGGTGCATTTCGGTAAATCTGGTTAACCCTTTGCAGGGTTTTTTTTTGTTTATAACTTAGGTTTTGGTTTTGTTCTACCTTTGGGTTTTGGACGCAGTTTCCCCTATTGGTAGAGAAGACTGGCTCCTGACTCCAATTGCATATATGTTCATCGGAGGTTCCAGTTGTATATAGTATGGTGTACATTGCTCTCGCTGCTGGATTTGTAACAGCCCATCCTGTGACCTTCAGCCCATTGTAGTGAGCATTGTATTGGGGGCGGAAGAGAGCTAGGAGTGTTGCTGGTCCGTGAGTAGTTAATGTGGGTATTGAAAGTGTATATTCTTGTGAGTTAATGTCATTTTCTATCTCTGGTGGTTCTATTTTTTTTATTAAAACTTGACTGAAGTCATTTCACATTGTAGTACTGTTAAAGGTTAAACCTGGTATCAATCACCTCAGTAAGAATTTAAGAATTTATGAATTCAGTTTTTAAGGACAAAAATTATTGATAGTTTTCTTGCTATATTTAGGCAGTCATTGAACTCTAAACATATTTCAACTTTGTCATGCTATTTACAGTGCAGCATATTGACCGAGACATGGTGGTATCAGCCCACTTGCACACGCAAACCAAGGGCTTATATTTTAATATAAGCTTATATTTTAATATAAGGGTGCACTTACATACATTAAGGGTTATGTTGTAACAGCATACCGTGCACGGATCGTTGACTAGCATTCTGGGTTTCCACTGGATGGTCACCTAGTAGTGTCTCTATTCACATACTATAGTATGAGTTTAGCTAGCATATTGGCGTTGTTTTGTGTCAAACCGATTGCTTAGTAGCGTTGTTTTATTGGACTAATTGCGAAATTGCGTTGTATTCTTGTACTGACTATATTGGCATTATTTATTATTATTACACTGAGAGTTGATACCTAGTTAGTGATTTAATTTTGTTTTTATCCCTCTGATTAATCGATTTTAAATTCACGGTAAGTGTATTGCGGTTGTGAACCAGGTAATGTGATATCTCGTGATTGATATCACTACCCCATTCTATTAGTTTTCAGGGCAAGTTGTAAAATGATCACGTGGCGCTCAGGCATTTAACTCTATAACCCCGACCCGTCTTCACTGTATAAAAGCTGGCGGCCCTCTTGTTTTGTTCCTGTCACTTTAGGTTCCATAATTGTTGCTTGCCTTGCTCACTTAATTTAAGTTTTTTTTTTTGTTTTGCTAGATATTTTCTTGAGGATATTTGATTTAATTATTTCAAGTATCCTGGAATTAAATTGAGAGTCGCACGTCGAAAACCTGCATTCTTTGACCCTTTCTCTAGGAGAAATTGTCGTTAGCTTCGATGTTGTTTCGTTCTTCACGATGGTACTCTTTAAGGAAACCATGGAACGTATTAACCAGGAAATTCCACAAGATATTGCCAAGCTTATTATTGTAATAGCCAACAATTTTACCGAAATTGTCGAGGCCGAGTCGTTGGCAACGGCAAATAAGAGGCCAATGTGCCTGTTCGAGCAAACTTCAAAACTTCTTCTTACACCTCAACTCTATAAACACAAAAATTCAATCCACTATGGAGATAGAGAAGGAAGGACGCCGTTTTTGGATGTTGTAGTATCAAGAAGTCCGAATAGGAAACTTGCTCACACCGTTTATAGAAAACCAACACACACTGACCGATACCTCAATAAGGGATCAAATCATCATCACAGACAGAAAAGGGAAGTCATAGTCTGTGAGAGCCAAGAGAATTTGTGAGCCGGCTGATTTGGAACGGGAAATGAAGCATCTGGAAAGAGCCTTTGACTGGAATATATACAGCAAGCACGAGTTCGATAAGGCCGTCCGTCCAAGGAATGTAGAGCGCTATGAAGGAACAACAGGAGAAGATGAAGAAAAGCGTGGATGGACTAATCTATCGTACGGCCACAAAGTAAAGGACGTGATCAGCAGGCTACTGGAAAAGCACAGTGCTAAAACTGTCTTTAAACCCACCCTTACAATACAACAAAGCTTGAGATCGGCCAAAGACTGCAGAGATCTCCTATCGGCACCTGAAATTACCGAGTTCCTTGCCGATGGAGCTTGGTATACATTGGTACCACAAAACGCAGTTGCAACACGAGGATTACAGAAGACAAGAGAAATTGCTGGCTGGGACCGACACAAAAGTCAGCAGTCAGGAGAGAACGCTCTTTACGAAAGTCTCGACAACCTTTTCAACGAGGTGCATATCTTATATCAATCGCAGCGTTTCTATCCGAGGCTCTACCCGGGCCTGAGGGCATTGAGATGGACGAGATGAGAGGAACAGGAAGGAGGAATTTACGTTGTTAAATGGCGACTGAAAGCGAGTTCTACGACATACTTCAAGTTGCCCCGAAACCCCGCGCCAACCCTACCCCCACCCCGGTCTCTTCACTGCAGCCTGACGGTGGGGAAATAAATACTACAGAGCTCACCACATTCGAACCAGTTAACGTCGGGAAGCACGGGAGATCACTTCGCCCATTGCATTATCGCCTTTGATAATGTATGTCGCGTGGACGAAACTCAGGAAGAAATTCAAATGGACCACGTGTTACGTGAGAGGGGGAGAAAGATTATTAAACGACCTTTTGCTTCCCCTCTAACAAAGTCTTTAACACTTTAACAAGTCTACCAGCTAGTTCGCCAATTGTGGTAGAGAGTTCGGGGTTATTGATGTGTTTGGATATCGACCCGGTCGTCAAAATCACCCTCACTTCCTCTTGTAAGGAAAAACAAAAGAAAACTGACTGCACTAAAGGGATGACATTAAAACAGATGTGAGATGTCAATAATGTCAATATAATATTATGGTGGCGAAGGGGTGGTAACACTATTTATAACAAAAAAACAATAAAATAAAAGGGGTAAAAGGGATAAATTAAATGGCTTTACCGTTCCCAAAACAAGAAAACAAAGTGGAATCTACACTGACTTTAAATATATCAAATTATATCCGGCTTCATAAGCTTCCAGAAGTGATAGTGTTACAATATTTAGATGAAGCTGTGTCAGTACCCTTGGCTTATAGAGCTATATGCTTCAGTTTACAGGTAAGTTTCACTTAAAATAGCTGGATAGAAATTATTAACCTTAGGTCACTTGCCCTAGAAGTTGTGAGCCCTCAACGAGCCCCTGGTTAAGGATCCAGAGATATAAAGGGAGCAATAGAAAGGCTGTGTTAAGAAAATTAATGGAACAGACCCACCTGATTGTGCTGTGATGTGTAGTGTAAATTGACTATCGAAAGTCTAAAGCGTGCTGGTGTGGTACTGTGGTTAGTGGCTAGGTGAGTACGTACTCTTTATCAGAAGTATTGGTAGGGAGGAGCTGAGGAACCAACAGCACTAGCTGAACCATTAGCAACTGTCAGTAGTGCTAGCGCCCGTAGACACTAACGTAATAGTGTAAGATGTAGCACTAAATGCAGTACTAGATGTACTAGGTGTAGTACTGGATGTACACGTAGGCCTGGGATTAGAACAGCCTCAGCAATTTTGCATATACAAAACATATGGAGCCTCCGCGTCATACTCGTGTCAATTGTACGTTCGAAATTATATTTCTCAGCTTAAAATTTGACGGTAATGTTACATTATGTTTAAATTAAGCATATCCAATATTAAACGAAAAGATGATACCATGAAAATATGACACAAGATCATCATGAAAAGGTATGGATGATGTAAAACATGTTCAATTAAATGTGATTTGGACTCGAATACACTTTCATTTCACATACCTGGGATAGTGGGTGGCCCAAGTGCGTTTCTAATTCTTGGGCTGGGGTTTCTTGCATAAAATCCTGCAGGGCAGTTGCACCAAACCAGATGAATTTTTATTACACCATGTGTTCTTCAATTCAAGGGCCCAAAGAAGAAGGAAAAGGTAACCTCATCTTTTTTGGACTTAGAGGGATTTTTTTAAAGGCATAAAGAAAGTGTAGTTCTAGTCCAGAACCTAGATAGCAGCATTATAGTAGAGATAAATAATTAAATGATTTAAAAATATAATAATTTTTCAGAAAACTGTCATCCTGGCTGTCAATCTGCCAACGTTGTCATCAGTGTCATTATCAAATTTTAAACCAATATCATAACCAAAGATATTTAATGTTTATAATCATAAACAGCAAATTCATAAAATCCTTGATTAAAGTGGGTGCCTCATTAAAAAATTACTCAACTGACCTAGATTGATGGCTACTTCACAAGGTTCTAAACTGAATAATGATTTTATTTTTAAAACAGTAACACACGGGATCAAAGCCCGGAAAACACTTTAGATTGTAATAAGTATTTTATTTTATATTTTGATATAAGTTCAGTAGTTTTAAAAAATCAATTCGATTTGTAAAATAAAGATATTTTGTTAGTGTAGTGAGAGCAGGAAATTTATTAAAAAGTTGCATAAAAAGACTCACTAGGCCAAGATTCTAAAAATCCAAATCTTTAGTTTCCTATCATTTCTCATATTTTTTTTCAAGTTAAAATGTGTCGGTGCTCAAAAGAAGCAAAAGAATCATTTTATACGCGAAATCGTAAATAATGGTGATGTGGGATAATAGTGATATGCCAACGTAGCTCACATATTTACTAAAAGTTGGTCAAAGCACAAACATTACTATTTTTTTAAATAAGGTAGGCATAGAGTAGTTTCTGGGTTATGAGGGAGTGTTGGATGTTTACGAATATAATCCAGAAATATAGGTCAGATGTTGTGCAAGGTATCCTATTTCCGGCACTTTTGCGGGGTACCTCCCTTATTTTTAAAGATAGATGGTTGCGGGTTTCGCGACAGTGTGCTACTTTTTTGTGAAACTCAAGATGGCGCAAGAATTTTTATAGCCCTTTTGGTTTTTGAGATACAGGGTGGAATTGAAAAGTATTGTTTTTGCAAACAATATTGCTTGTTATCTTTAAACTTATCGAAGAAGTTAAAACGCATTCTTAAACAATTTTTTCCGTCGTAGAATCCAGTGGCGTAGTCAGTTCTTTCCTAGCAACTTCAGTTTTTGAGTTACGAAGCAAATATATTTTTTTTTTAAAGGAACACCCTGTATATTATTTTTTCCCCTGTATATTATTTTCCAAAAATATATAATTGCATGCAATTATTTTCAAAACGAAGCTCAGAATTTAAGATTTTCTTAAATTTTCATTTTTGTCCAATTCGTAGGTAGTAGGCTATGGCTAAAATTTATTAAAAACAAAATTCATGTAAGTAATAATTATTCTAATTTATAGCACTTTCAAATTTAATTCAAAAGATTTTTTTTAAATCTCAGTTATTATTTGTTTATTACAGCATTTTAGCGTAATTACGTACACAGTTTTTAAAGGAAGTGAATGATATTGTCTTTTATAGATTTTATTTTGCATGAGACCTCATAAAAAAAATCGGAAATTGAAAGTTCGGGAGATCGAGGGGGCCATCCTACAGGTCCGTAGATACCAATCCACCTTTTGAGGAAAGTTATCGTCTAAAAATTCCCTTAAAAGGGTAGAGTTGTAGCTTGGGGCACCGTCTTGTTGAAAAAAAAGGCATTATAAAGGGCCAAGCGAACATTTTCCATCATTTCTGGAATAACTTCCTCAAGAATTTCTCGGTAACGATGCACTGTGAGACTTCCTTCAACAATTCTGTAGACTATGCGTCTTCCAAATATGAAACACGAGACTCTAACCCCAAAGCGTCCTTGTTGTGCCCTCTCAACAGTTAAATGGTGATTTTCTGTGGACCAATGTCTAGTATTATGGCGATTAAAAACTCCCGCACTTGAAAAACAACATTCATCGGACCAAATAACGAGTCTGCCAAAAGATTCATCAGTATGGATTTGTTGCAAATACCATTGGCAAAACAACATTCTGATCGGCATCGCCAGGAAGTAAACGTTGAACTCTGTGGAATTTATAGGGTTGATACTACGCAAAATACTTTACCTTTGGAAATATATTTTCGAAGCTTCTTGGGGATTTTCATTAGATTGTGTAAAACAAACCAATATATCATACTTCTCATAATTTTCGTAAACCGCCATTATTGTGACAAAATTAATTTAGTTAGCAGCTAAATAGTAAAATAGAAACACCAAAACAACAAGCATATTACTAATAATCAAAAAGTGACAAAACCACAAAGTTTTTGACATATTGCCTTTTGTTCCAAATAAGCTATCCATCTAGCCACAGCCTACTACCTACGAATTGAACAAAAATAAAAATTTAAGAAAATCTTAAATTCTGAGCTTAATTTTGAAAATAACTGCATGCAATTATATATTTTTGAAAAGCCCATACTATGACTAATAAACCAAAAAATAATATACAAGGTGTTCCATTTAAAAAAACATATTTGCTTCGTAATTCAAAAACTGAATTTGCTAGGAAAGAACTGACTACGCCACTGGATTCTACGACGGAAAAAATTGTTTAAGAATGCGTTTTAACTTCTTCGATAAGTTTAAAGATAACTGTGATACGGGGGTGCCTATCTCACAAACCAAAAGGGCTATAAAAGTTCTGCTGGCGCCATCTTTAGTTTCACAAAAAAGTAGCATACTGCCGCGAAAACCGCAACCCTCTATCTTTATACCCCGCAAAAGTGCCGAAAATGGGATACCCTGTTGACGTCACCTGCTCCTGCTCTGTACAACATCTCACAGCTCTTCGGTAGCTTTTTGGCTTTAAGCCGCGAACACACGGTTTCCAATTTGTCAACCGTATGAGGGATATACCCCCTAAACTAGTATGCAGATAGGATGATCGACAAATTGGTGACCACCTACTCTATCCAGAAATATGTTAAGTACTGACACATCAATCAGTCAAGGCAAGTAGTAGATCATATTGTCACAACTATATGGTCGTAAGATGTCGATATATGTTCTTTAGGGTTGATATCTTGGTCTGTATAAAAAAAAAGAAGGAAAGGTTTTTTGTTCGGGGTGTTAAAGTTTTGTGGATGCTTCAGCAAAGCACAAAAGTTTGAACAGTACAACGTATACAAATCCAAAAGACATATTTCTAGGTAGAAAAATTAATGTGAGTAATAAGTTAAAAGTTAAAAGAAATTAGTTAAAAACTATCTACTCACCGCTTACGCAAGCTTCTTTTAACCGCATACTTTAATATGCAGTCTTTAAATATGTTATCATTTCTTTGTTTCGTGTAACGACTGTCGGCCAGCGAGACAACTTGAAAAAATACATCAAGTATGTTTTCGAAATGTTGAAAAGGTTTTTTGATGGTATCTTTGCCCCTTGACACTCCTGTCCACGTATAGCCTACTAACACCAAAGGATGAAATACTTCATCAACCACTCTATAAATCACTTTTGTCCCTTCTTCTTCTCCACTAGTGCCTCCTACTCTCGAGAGAAAGGTAATCTGAAACAATTTATTACACTTGAAGTAATATCTCCACTAAAACACATATTGGCTTCAATTACCAGTTGCAGTTTAAAAATTGAGTTGCTTTGAATTTCTTTCTCTAACGCTTGGATTTCTTCACATGTAGTAAGTGGAAATCTGAACTGCTCCAAAAGATTTTTTTCTAGTGAGTGTATTTTTTGTAGATGTAATTTTTGATGCATAGGAGGGTTGAAATTAACCCCTTTCATCATATCATAGATTTTGTCCAGGTTAATATTAATTTTTTGGTATTCTTTTTTAATTTCGCGTTTCATGTTAACCATTTCTTCTTTAACATTGTTCACCTCCATTTTGATTTCCAATATATCAACATCTTTTTTGTGAACTGGTGATGCGTTAATATGCAATCGATCTGAAAATATATATAGATGTATTAACAATGATTAATTTTGACCTGAAGGTTTGATGTTAATTGTTTTTATTAATAGCAAAAACCAGATCTTACGTTCTAATCAATGCTTGGTTTATTTACTCTGTAGGAACAACGGTGCAACTCACCGTTAAACTTCAAGAATGGTATGTCATAGTGCTAAGAAAAGAGGCAATTTGAAAGCTTTTTCCGCGGGTTAAATTATATATACTTCCATGAGTTGAGAGAGACTCAAACTGCAAGTACATCACTGGTTTTGAAAACATTGCATCCTGGATATGAATGATAAGAGTTTTGTATAAATACGTGCTGGCTCACCCTTAGTTTCAACAGTGTCTATATCACATTCACTTATTTGTGGAATTTCGTTAACTATAAAATCTTCATTTTTTTTATACCTATCTCTTTTCGTCACATGTTGAGAAGATACGATAAAAATGTCAAATCTGTCTGATATCCAACGCCTACTTGATGACAATAATAAGTGAATGGTATATAAATAATGTTAACTATAGACTTGGTATCAAAGTCATGTCCTGTCAAAGGACGTAAGCTACAATTTAAAAAATAATTAGCGTTGTATACTGGGTGTCCTAAACAAGTTATACACCAAAGGAATATTTTCTTTAAATAAAAACATATACCTAAATAGTGGAGCAAGTGAACGAATATTCATGTTCAAGACAGAACAAAACCGCACTTGTCTTTTCGGAAATATTTGGCTTCAGTTTAACGTGGTGTTCCTCGAAGAGTAGAAAATCTAAGTATGATTTTTGAACAATCTGTACATTACAATCTAAAGTGTTTTCCGGGCTTTCCGATTTCCCGTGCTTCCCGACGTTGACTGATTCGACTGTGGTGAGCTCAGTGGTATTTATGCTCCGCTGTCGCGCTGCAGGGGAGGGATTGGGGTGGGGGTAGTGGTGGCGCGAGGTTTCGGCGCAGTTGAAGTATGTCGTAGAACTCGCTTCCTGCGCTGCATTAAGAAACGAAATTTCCTCCTTCCTGTTGAAATTGTTGTCGTGTTTAAAGATCTTAGTGGTCTCACTCGTTAATTTCGTGTCGCTTGGAAACGCTGCGATTGATATAAGATATCCATCGCGTTGAAAAGGATGTCGTGACCTTCGGGGAGAGCGTGCTTCGAAGAGAGCGGAGGGTCACGACATGCTTTTCAACGAGATGGATATCTTATATCAATCCCAGCGTTTCTATCCGAGATTAACAAGTTGGTCAGCAGAAATCTTGAGTAGGTTTGTTTATGGTGTGCTTTATACTTGAGACGCGACATTTTTTATTTTTTTGACCACACGCGCGGAGCGCCCATAGTTTAGGAAATATCCGAACGTTCCTCTGATGTAGCTCAAATTGCCGCAAAAGTATTAACAAAGAACCTGAAGATACCTAAAAGTAACTGAAATGTCGAAACGTTTGAAATACTTTACTTCATATTCGCAAACATAACAGCTTTTGAAAAATGGTAAAAAATATGCAAAAAGTCCTAAAAAGATATAAAATGGTACCACGAGTACCCATATCAAGGTACCCATTTATGACATATTGTTTGTGATTATGAAACGAATCTACAATTGAAATTTCAGTTTTATAGCTTTGATTGTTCCTAACTGTTTATAATAAGGGAATAAAACCTACAAAAAAATATTGGTAAACAAAAAAACTAAAGTTAAATGTTGCAGCATTATTTGGGACACCATATATTATTTATAACAGAAATCAACGCTCTATTTATGATATAACTACTGGAACTTACGCAATAAATTAACTGATATCAATTTTCATGAAAAAATCCTAAAATTCTAGGTTACAACATTTTTTTGGGACACTCTATACCATCCAAAACGTAAATATATGCCCTATTTATCATACGACTACTAAAACCTACGAATAAAATCGATTACTATTGATTTAAATGGGCAAAGTCGATATTTCTATATTAAGCATATGAGACTCTCCCCAACTGGCCCAAAAACCTAAATTTTTAGATAAAAGTCGTGAATTTCAACTTTCAACAGTTTATATCGCGTTTTAATGAGGATTTATCCCATAAGCACTACGACTAGCCAAAAAAGTAGAATAATTTTAGTGTTTTTTTAACAATTTGTGGATAAAATGGCGAAGGAATTATTTCGCAATAAATACTCATATTATATATCAACACCAGACCCCTTGCATAATTATAAAATTGCTTTCGTTGGCAGGTTTTAATAAAGCTTTCATCGCCTATATCTAACATTTTATTCCGCCTTGCCTACGTACTAAATAATCCACCCTTTCTATGTAAAATACTCACTGGTCTGTGCTTAGGGACCTTTTCTGGATTATTAGCATATATTAGCATACTGCATCATTTTTTGAGCCACCCTATACTATCTAAAACAGAAATCAACGTCCTATTCAATATAAAACGACTCGAAGTAACAAATAAAATCGATTACTATAGATTTATATGACGCATATAGGAAATTCTATGTTAAACATATGGGGCTCTCAAACCGGCCCAAAAAAAGTAAATTTTGAGATAAAAATCGTGCATTGCTGCCTCTAACAGCTAATATCTCGTTTCGATGAAGATTTATCAGAAAATGTATAAGAAGAGCTAGGGAAGGGAAAGAATAGAGCTATACGTAGAGCCCATTTTCGAAGCTCTGCCTAGAACAGTAACTGAGCACGGGTGGCCCAAAAATAAGGTGCAAATTTTGCACTTTTTTTAAATTTTCGCGAAAACCGTCAAAGCTAGTTTCTTTCTGATACATGCATCTGATAGCCCTTAATGACCTCTTCATACATCATATTAATTTGCATATCGAAAAACCTTACCGTTTCCAAGATAAACAGAAAAATGAGAAAAATATCAAAATTTTGAAAGGGGGTAGGTCGTGCAAAGTTTCAGCCAAAATCGATTGTCATAGATTTTGTCAAAAATAGTCTCATATGAAAGAGGGAACAAAAATATGTAAAAAATTTGCAATTCTGGAATTTTCAGTAATTTCCTTCCCCTTCAAAATGGCGCCAAAAACGTAATTTTTCCACTTTTTATCGACATTTTAATACTTATATCTATATAATTCAAAAACTAAACATGGTATAACGATGCTATTGACACCCATGAATAGAGCATTCCCGACCACAAAATACCTGCTTAATTTGTCGTTCAAGTTTTGTAATTTAGTTGACGTAATGTTCGATCAAATAGAAATATTAGGTAATTTTTACAAAATTTTAATAGTTTTTCACTTCCTATCAGACTGTTATTAAACTTAGCACAATAGTAATTAACGTTTTGAGCAGTATTTGAGACGAGTCACACTTAATTAAGACACTTATTCTATTGCCATAAATGGATTTGCTATAAAATGGCAAATGTCACTCTACCTCTATCAATGAGAAATTCAATCAGTTAAATCTCGGAACCTAGAAACGATAAAAACGAACAGTTAATACCAGTCGAATGGCCTTCGTTAATGCTACTTTGTCAGTCATATACGAAAAACGAATTGTTGGGGCGTGGCAAATTTATAAAGCAATATTTGTAATAAAAGAGACCTGATGATGGGTTATAGTAAGCATAAAGTCGAAAATTCATCAGCCAAAAATGAAACCCGACACGAAATTTTCAAATCGACCGGTCTTTGTGAAAACGACCTCGAGGACTGGGCATTTTGCCAATAATCTTTCTAGAAATGTTCAAATTTTCCCCGGCCAGACAGTTTTCCACGCTTTTCGGCCGATTTTCCTTAGTCTGAGGCTTTAAAGTTAATGTTTACATTTCGGAAAATCCAGCTGTCAGTTGCAGAAGGGCGAAGCCGCCGAATGCTTCCGATTACTAGTTAGTGGCTGGCGAATCGGAACCATTCGGGATTTTCGGCCAAAATTTGAAAAATTTTGCATCATTCGTTTCGAAATTCAATTAAGACCATTTCGCGACGTCCCAGCTAAAAGTGGTTCCTAAGTCCCAAAAAGAAAACATTCCAGGGTATCCCCTGGGATAGAAAACCATTGCATTAGATGCACGGTCTGGGCAGAAATATACCTCAAAGTGGCAACTTGAAATTTAAAGTTTAAAAATTCGTCAAAATTTGAAATTCAAAGCTAGGACCTTGATTTTTGGCACGATCAAGGGCCCACTTGTGTACTACCTCCTTGAATTATTTCAGATTTTTTTGCGAAAATGTCGAATCTACAGGGTGAAATGTGAGAAAAGTACACCAAAATTGGCAAAAAACGCGGCACAGAAAAACTTTTGTAGCTCACCCGGTATAAGAGCTAGACTAAAACTAATAGCTGATTTTTTTTTCTCTCCACGTTTTCTAGTTGCCTATATACCACCGAAGCTGGACCGTTCCACAGTTTTGTAATAATCGCAAAAAACTACCTTACTATTTTGGACACTTTTACTTAATTGTTTTTGGACCTTTTTTTAACCACTCTGTATTAAAGTGACGCCTTTGGCGAGATGAGATTAAAAGTAGACTAGGATATGCCCTTTCCCCTGGTACCATCCTTATTGGGCCAGTCGTCTAACTAAAGGGGTCCAGCAGGCCCAGAAGTGGACCATTACAAATTTTTTTTTCAAAAAACCGTCCCAACTTTGCCATTTTTTGTAGATTTTCCTATTTAACTTATCGGAATTAGACTTCAAAATTTATCATCTACATATATGAGGAAATCTGCACATGGAGTTACGGTAAAGACGTCGTAAATTTAGGTACCTAAAAAACCGTATTTTTGACTTTGGTACGCCACTGATCAGTCCTCCCCGCACGTACTGAAAAACCGACCACATTTTTGGAAAGCCCATTCGTTTCGGTCCCTCGAACGAAAATCCCGTCAAGTGAGCAGTTTAAAAGTTATAAGCGTCGAAATGGAAAAAATACCAAAAATCTACAACCAAAATCGCTGCTGGGAGACGACTTTATAATCCTCACTGGCGTTCGGACACATTTCAGCAGTTTTTGCAGTTGCTGCACATTTTTCAGTAGTCAACAATTTCAACAGAAAGGATATTACGTTTCTAAATGCAGACTGGAAGCGAGTTCTACAACATACTTCAAGTGTCACCCCAGTCCCTCCACTGCTTCGCGACGGCGGGGGAATAAATACCACCGAGCTCACCACAGTTAAATCAGAGAACGTCAGCCATCACTTCGCCCATTGCCTCATCGCCAATGATAATGTCTGTCGTAGCTGTAGACGAAACGTCGGGAAGAAATTCCATTAGACCACGGTATCAAAGCCCGGAAAGCACTTTAGATTTCCATTTCTCCGACTTAAATTTTCCGATGATAAAAGTCACCATATTTGTGTAATGGTTCAAAACAATCGAAAAAGATGATTCTTTATGCAGCAATGATCAAAAATTTTTCCAAGCCTTTAAATGATTTACTTTAAGAATGCAATTTTTTACGTTTTTTTTCTGGACAAAATGGCAATTTTTTCACAAACTTTGGTTGAAGCAAAAGCTTCGAGGTTTTGCAGCAAAATCACTCCATAACCTACTGTATCTAAACGCAATAAAAAAGACTGAATTTTTCAATAGTTTCAATAATAGGATATTTTGGAGCATTTTTGACAGCATGTTTTGACTCAAAAACGAGGAAAATATAGTCTATAGGCGCGAAAAAATTGCAATTTTTTTAAATTTTTGAACTCTATACATGAACTAGAACTTAAATTTTTAGCCCGCAAACACACAATATTGTGAAAGGTATTTATTAATAATTGTTAAGTTGAGATGAGAGAATATGACGACATGTCTATCGAGAAACCAAAGTGTTGGTAATCGCCATATGATGCGATAAAATCCCACCACATTTTTGCTTAACATTTTGATAATTACCACCTGGTATCCAGGGTTCTTTCACATGGGTACCACTTGGAATGTTGCTTGGGCCATTTGATTATTTTCACATCGTGAAAGGACTCTATGCACCATATTGCAGCTTCTTACCACTAATTATTCCCAAGTTTTAAGCCGTTAATTAAGAACTTAATGTTTCGCTTTTTAAGCCACCTACACCCACAATGAAAGAGTCATGCAGCAAAGTGAATATACTGTTACGCCCGATCGTCGCGCCGGAGATTCGGGCCAAAGCGGCAACGCCGAGCGCCGACCGCCACCCCGGGAACCCATCTAGACTAAACGAGAACCGGGAACAGTCGCCTCCGTTCTCGAAAGTACGAGAGTGTGTTCAGGCCGGGTATACAAACCATCGAGCCGCCCGAGATTGGATCGAATAGATAGTGCAGTGGAGTAAATAAGCGAAATAAGCGCGCAAGCGAACAGTGGGAATTGTTAGTAGAGAGTAATTTTGTTTTGATCGTGTTGTAAAAAAAAGAATGTTACTTGTATCGTTTGATTATTTTCACATCGTGAAAGGACCAAATTGCACATTGTTAGCTCTAATTATTCCCTAATTTTAAACCCTTAATTACGAACTTAATGTTTCGCTTTTTACACGTACACTAATGATGTTTCGTTCTGATTGGCCCTCAGGCCAATCAGGACCAATATCAAATGAACTGCACCTCCTTCTAACTAGTGGGGTCAAGTGTACCCTTTTTGGTAAAAAAAGAAACTGAATAGTTTATAAAAACGAATAGCCTCGAATTAAATGACTATGACATTGACTATATGGAGTAAAAAGTGACAATGAAAGAGTGAACCTCATAAAAAATAAAAGCACCTTTCCTGATATTTCAGAAACATGCCAAGATATTCTAATCCTTTTTCACAATCGTCGGATTTAGGAATACCTGTTGTCATCGGATCACACAATAAAGAAGATTAATGAAAAACTTATTTGTACTGGCCTTAACATTTTATTTAATATTTAAAAAACCAATCGGTTGAATATGAATAATCTACTGGTCGCCCGTGATCTCAAAATGCTTATTATTCAAGTGTCTTTTGAGATTAGAGATACCTCCACGTAAACCAAAATGGCCACCACAAAGTTTACATGTACTAGACTCCTTAGAGACCTTATTAAAATATATCCAGACCTCGCTCCTTTCTCTTCGGGATGTTTGTATATAAGCTAAAAATTGAAATAGTCAGACTTATATAAATTAAAAAAAAACTAAATTAAAATAAAATATGTGGGTGTTACCAAAAGTAAGCCAATTCGTTGATTTTTGAGCGGATTACTCAAAATTGTAATGACTCCAGATGAGGTTGGTAATCAACTAATCCTGAAAATCGATTTAATTTTTCGTAAACTCCTTTTTTTCCTAAAAGGATAATATTATAAAATAGCAGGACTCAGCAAGACTGACGCAGAAACTTGTCTACTATTATGCCACGTGTGATACGTCGTACCCTTCACTACTCTAAGTATAGTGATATTCAGGGCGAATTATTGGTAGTTACCAAACATTAAACAAATTTTATGAGTAGAGAGTTTGTGGGAGCCCTCCTCCTCCTCCCAATCTCACTCCTCCTCCGAAAACCTATGAAAGAGCAAACTCCTCCTCCGAAAACCTATGAGAGAGCAAACTCCTCTTCCGAAAACCTATGAGAGAGCAAACTCCTCCTCCGTCCGATACATAACCATCGCCCCACCACTAACACTGCATGATACTTATACGAGCGTTTAAGTTCGAAGATTAGTTTGGTTTACAAAGTATAAGCAGACAGATATTAGTAAAATAAGTATGAGTGAATTAGTTCAGTTAACACCAATAGTTGAAGAAGATGAACCCATAGAGCCCACAACTGAATTAACGGAATTGACACCATTAATTGACTTACCAAATAATAAGTTAATTGATTTGAGCTATGAAGACATAGACAGTGTTTTGTCTACAATTAATCACTAAATGATATTGATAAATTTAATGAGTTGAAAGTAAGAGTTGAAGGTGATTTAATGAAAATGAATGAACTAACTGTTGAGCTGAAGGACAAATTTGAAAATATTTTAGCAGATATTCTAGCTTTAAAAAATGAAATTAATATAAAAACAATTAATGGAGATACAGAAATCATATCCAAAGTGCATCAAATCGATATTGATATTCAATCATTAAAATCTTATATAGTAGAAGAAGATAAAAAATTAAAGAAGCTATTGAAAGCAGTTAGTGGTATTGACAAATTTAGTGAAGATATTAAATCATTAAAAAAACATGTTAGAGAAGAAGATGAGAAATTACGTGACTTATTGAACACTAAGTTTAAAGATATTACAATAGACGAACTTTGGAAAAAAATTAATTAAATTAAGGAGGAAGAACAAAAATTAAAAGAAAGTAAAGAAAAAATAAACACTTATAAAGACAAAAATAATGAGCTTAAGGAAGTACGTTTACAAATAGCAAATATTGAAAAACTAATGGAACTAGTAATAAAAAAACATGAAATGTTGTTGAAAGGTATTAGAATAAAATTCTCACAATGCTTAAAAGCAGAAACATTAGATTCTTTGAATTATTTATATAAAGAGCTTGTAAAACTAAATAAGTCTTTAACTAAAGAAACAAACTTTGAAGACGAAGAGTGGATTGAATTTTATACAAATTATTTGAAAACGTTTTTAAAAAATTTTGAAGAATTATTATACAACAAATAATGACAAACATTAAAGAACAAATAGTAAATGAAATACATAGACTGGCAAGAAGAAACTATTCTCGAAGGAGGGTCATTATAAGGGGTTTGAATGATCTCTTTCAAGCGGATTTAGTTGAAATGCAGCCTTATGAGAAATTTAACAAAGGGACTAGGTATATTCTAGTTGTTATTAATGTTTTTTCTAAATATGTTTGGGTTGAACCTGTGAAATCAAAAAATGCTAAAGATGTTAGTAGGGCAATGGAGAAAATAATAATTAGTGCAAAAACCCCACCGAAAAATTTGCAAACGGACAGAGATACTGAATTTTACAATAAACATTTTAAGGAGCTGATGGAAAAATATAAAATAAATCATTACAGCACATTTTCAAATTTAAAAGCAAGTGTTGTAGAACGTGTAAATAGGACTACAAAAAAATATTATGTGGAAAAGATTTAGTAATCAAGGTACTTACAAATGGCTTGAAATATTACAACAAATTATGGATAAATATAATAAAACAAAACATAGAACTACTGGCTACAAACCTTCAGATGTTAATAAAAAAAATGAAAAACTAATTTTAAAGAATGTATACACTAACAAGAAAACTTTAGATCCAAAACGGGCTAAATTTAAGTTGAATGATTTTGTAAGAATTTTGAAACATCGAGAAGTTTTTGCCAAGGGATATACTCCAAACTGGTCGACTGAAGTTTTTCAAATAAAGAACGTGAAACTGACAAATCCAAGAACATACCTTTTAAGAGATCAGCGAAATGAGGATATTGAAGGTGCTTTCTATGAAAAAGAGTTACAACATGTTGAATATCCAGATGCCTATTTGGTTGAGAAAGTGTTAAGACGTAAAGGCAATAAGGTGTATGTAAAGTGGTTGGGGTTCGATAAATCACATAATTCATGGATTAATAAAACTAATGTTTTGTAATATATTTTAATAAAATGCAAGTCATTAAGAATAATAGTTATTATATTAATTCTTATTACATAGGGTTAGATATATTTTATTTCTATGCTCTTCACTTAGTATAGGATTAATTATGTAACTACAGCTAGCAATTCTTTTTTCGAATCGCAGTCTGCCACAATACAATTGATGATATTCACTTTTTCGAGCTTGTCTATATGAAAATTCCCACGTTCTTAGCACATGTAGTTTATTACTACTTTCACTAATAGTCACATATTTCTTTACGATATTTCCTTTTTGTTCCATGCTTCTGCAGTCGGCTTTCCAACTCTTCTGGATATAATATTAGAAACTCCAACATGGTGCTGACATTCTCACTATTTGGATTTTCACTTGGATTTAAAACATTATAAACATTGGTGAGCAAGTCGCCAATTTGATTTGCAGTTGATGCTTTGTACACATTAAAATAATTTTCAAAGTTTTGTTCTTTTATAATAGAGATTCTATATGCTATCAAATCTTTCAGTTTCCACAAACTATCAATGGATTCCTGGCCAAGATAGATATAATTAGAGTCTGCCTTGTTAACCTTTAGGACTGGAAAGTCATTAATTTTCTCAAAACTTAAACTAATGTTTTCACATTGAATGGTAGATGTATCAACACCAGGATAGTAGAAATAATTTGCAATTACACCTTCATACTTGCAAAAGGTGATCCACTCATCTTCACTCAGAGTCATGTAGAATCCATTTCTGCCTCCAATTACTATTTTGGGTGAAAAGTCGTTTACACTAATTCCAATTAAAACAAATTTTGTGAAAGAACTGTTAAGATAAAAAAACTTTGTATTCACAATATTTAAAACATTCTTATTTGCTCCACTCATACTATTTTTCTTACTATTTGACAAGTAATCATTACTTTGACTAGCAAATTTAGAGAACGACATTTTTGTAAATAAACCCTTTTCAACTATAAACTATCTCTTGTTGTTTGTACCACAACTTGCATTTTAATATTTATATAAGTAAATGATGATGGTGGGGGTAATGGTGGTGGGGCAATGGTTGTGTATCGAACGGAGAAGGAGTTTGCTCTCTCATAGGTTTTCGGAAGAGGAGTTTGCTCTCTCATAGGTTTTCGGAGGAGGAGTTTGCTCTTTCATAGGTTTTCGGAGGAGGAGTGAGATTGGGAGGAGGAGGAGGGTCTCCCACAAACTCTCTACTTTTATGATTTCTTAAGCACTTGACATGTTTTAATAAAATTTGGTATATGTAGGCTACAATTTGAGACGCATATTTTGCAACAAAAATTATATCACTTGTTCCATCAGCCTCAAATTTTCATTTTTCAGAGCTTCAGTTTTAGAAATAATTACTTAGTACAAATTTGGAACGCTGGTCACTCGTTTTGATCTACAAAAAATTACCCCTTAAGAATTTCAAATATATCGCTAATTTCTGAACATCCTGTAATTTAACAAACTCAACAAATAGAATAAATGACATGTGTGCTTTGTGTCCTTTCTAATACGATGGAACTGCAGATAGCGGGTGTAGGACAATTAAACAGCTACTTCACAGTTGCGAATGCGCCAACGTTTTGATCTTTATTCAGATCTTCTTCAGGGCTAAAAAATATGGTAAATGAACAATAAATAACATGCCTAGCGCAAACCGCATACACAGAATTCTAGCTAGGGGATATGTGTTGAAACGTTTGAGCTTCTCGCCGAGAATCGCTTCCCAGATAGTCTCTTGATGGCAACGGATGAACTCCATGTCTCCCTGGGGCCGAACGAAAGACCTAGGGAAAACGACTGAAGTGTCTCAAAAAAAGGCTGTAAACATACAGACGCTTAGGTGGGCAGTGGGTTCATTCCAACCATTTAAAGCGCCTAGTGACGATGCAGTAAGACAGGTCTTTCTACAGGAAGGTCTGGACATAATTGCTCCAACACTAACCAAGATCTTGAGAATAAGGCTGGGGATACATCCCAACAAGCTGCGCCAAGGTTAAAGTGTAAGTAAGGCTCTACGACCCACAAGTCTACCATTCCTTCTACTGAAAACTCAGGAGAAGTTGATAGATTTATATATTAGACAAGGTGTGTTGATCCAACGCCCTCTCAACTTACATCATAGCGGCAAATCGACCGATATAGCACTGAACAACATCGTCGGGGAGGTCTCGCATGAACTCAGCGCAGCACGCTGAACAACAGAGCAATCACCACAGCCTTTCAGGACACGACAGTGTGCTTTAGCCAGATGGTGTCCGCAGGGAGTTCTGTCACCTCTTCTGTTGTCTGTACTGGCGGATGACTTACTTGCTGTGGTTGAACTGTGAGCTGTGGATGTTTAGCCGTATGCAGACCTTGTGATCCTGATTCGAAGCTATCATGGAGGACGCATAACAGCAATACTACAGGAGATTTTCAACACCATCTACTAGTCGTGTTTTGGGGAGAAGATGTATTAACGATACGTTAGAAGATTAACCCGGACAAAACCATGGTGGTTCCGTTCACAAGGAAGAGAAAATTTGTCTATTTGTAGCCACCTTACTTACTGGGCAAAACCTTGCATTACTACATAAGACACTAAACTGGAATGCACATGTGGAAACAATGATCAGCAGGGTTAAATTGTCGTTGTGGACATGCAAAATGTATTGCGGAAAAAACTGGGGATTAAAACCCAAATTGATGCATTGGCTGCATTTTCTGGCATTCCAAGGGCGGACAAAGAAGTGCTAGGTGCAAACTGAGTAACTTGCAGCGTCAAGCCTGCCTGGCCATCATTGGGGCATTTGGCACCATTCCAGCACTGGCCATGGAAAGACTTCTCGAGCTAGTCCCGCTCCACATTCTAGTGGAGAGGGAAACCAAGTGGAGTATTATACAACCTCCACACCACACAGGGGGGAGGTTACAGTGGAACCAATCCCACTGCAGGCTGAATAAACCGGCCATGCTTTGCTAGGTATGCCTTCGGATATGATGCCTCATGTCAACTACACTTATTCAGCCTACAAGGTAAACCTCCCTACAAAGGAGGAGTGGGACCAGAATAAACTAAGCCTGCTGAGCGGGCACCACTGTGGTACGTGGTCGAAAACACCAGAGGGAGTGGGAGTTGGGGCGTATGGCCATGTACAAGACACAGATTCCAGGACAGTCTGGAATATCTGGACTGTCCTCTCCCAGGACAGTCTGGACTGGGAGAGGACTATCTGGACCTTCCAGGACAGTCCTCTCCCAGTTCAGATAGTCCTCTCCAGTCCCAGACACGGACTCGAGTCTGGGAAAGAAATCAACAATATTACAGGCGGAGCTCCATATGCCATTGAAATATCTGCCAGATCGATAACCAATCAAAACTGGATAATCAAAAATATCAAAATTTATTCGGACAGTCAACCGGCACTCAAAGCACTTGACTGCAGCAAGATCTCTTCGAAAACTGTCTGGGTAGTTCAAAACATACTAAACCACATTTAGGAGCATAATACGCTAATTTTAGTCTGGATTCCAGGTCGCAACGGCTTTGAGGGCAATGAAATCGCCGATTCTGTTGCAGTAGGCCTGAACCGGTCTTGAGTATCGAGGAGGGCTATAATCCATATGACAGAAAAACAAATCGAACTTTACTGGATAGACAGCCCGGGTCTTGTCCACTTAACGGAGTTCATACAAGGACCCTGTGAGAAAAGGACAAAAGACTTATTAAACCTCGACAGACAACAGCTCAAGGCCGCTATCGGCTTATGCACTGGACACTGTCGATTAAAACACCACATGCATAGGATAAGGCCTGGCAGACAATGCTGAATGGAGACTGTGCATGGAGGATGATGAAACTGTAGACATAGAGAGATAACATAATGAGTGAATGTCCTGCAGCTGAAAGACTTAGATTCTAGAACTTCGGATGAATACATGTACGACCACCGGACTTTTTCTCGCATACTTCTGGAAAGATTGTTGAGCTGAAGTTTTCTATATTTTAAAAAATCATCCTGTTCAGTCTCTTAGTTTTTAGAGGCCCCTATTATGAGAAAGATATTTTAATAACCCTGTATAACGGTGACTATAGTACTCTACCCAACATCTTCTCGAAACAATAGCTACTTTTCTTGCATATTAAGATACATTCTAATTAGTCTCTATGCAAAGAAATTGGTAAAAATAAATAAAAAAAAGTGAAATAAGTATTCAATGGCAGCAGTGGCAGTGGCAATCCGAAGCCGAAGTCTCCGAATTTAAGTTTTCTAAAGAAAAGACTATTACTGAGTTATCCAATTCGATGTCTTGATCAATATTAACATTATTAACATTTTCCTTTTATTCATAAAAATTAAGTTCTAATAAAATATAACTTATTTTCACGTGTTTACCTGTTTTTAGTTTTTTGAACCATATTTTATCCTAAAATTTAGAAAAAAGTGTATTATTTTAAATAAATTTTATCCCTAAAGTTTTTCAAAAAGTTTTAGTTCGTATTTTTAGAGCCCTGAAGTCATTTTTTAACCGATTTTGATCCTAACCATAATCTAAATTTTTCCAACGACCTCAAAATTTAAATTTTTGCATTAAGTTATTTTTTTATGATTTTTGGACCTAATCTTGACACGATTTTCTCAACAACCACCAAACTATACAGGGTGATTTTTAGTCAAAATTACATACTCTAATTTAAAAATTAATTTTACCAAAAACAGCATATTAGCAGATTCAAATTTCTCCTCAAACATCAAAATTTGCATTTTTAGAGTATCTGTTGTGACAAAGTTTTAGCCATAATTCTAACCTCAATTTCTCTAAAGACTACACTTTTGCATTTTCCGTCCTTCGCAAAATTTTTAAGCGAGTCCTAACTTCAATTATTGCAGCAACTCCAAATTTACCTTTTTAGACGATTTGAGTAATTTTTAACGGATATAAGCAGTAAGTATACTTTATGTGAATTTCTCCAAGCGCTTCAAGGTTGAGTTATTTTTCAAGGATATTAGTCCTAATCCTAACCTGACTTTCTCAAAAAACACCAAATTGCTTCATGTAGGGATTTTGAGTAAAATTTTACCAATTTTGTGTCGAAAAAATGCGATTTTACAATTTACGTGAGTCAGTTTTTCCAGTTTTGGTCCTAAGGTTGAGTATCTACAAAAACATCAACATTTACTTTTTTAGGCACCGTGAGTAATTCTTAATTAATTTTAAACCTAATTTTTTTTCTAAAAACAAATTTGTATTTCGTCAGGAGCGGGAATATACAAAGCAAGCCACATAGAGGGCGAGGGCTTCCTCTTGGGAAGACTCATAACAGTTTTGCAGGCGGAGGTGTTTGCAATACTCGAGGTGGTCACCAGAACAGAAGTCAGACAGGGAGCAGAGCAGGACAAGTACATTCAGGCGGCTTTGCGAGCCAGCTGCAGGAGCAGAACAAGTTCAGGACTGCAAGGAAGCTCTACAGTCACTGGCAGAAACAAAAAGGGTAACTCTGGGATGGGTCCCTGGACATAGAGGCATCGAGGGGAACGAATCGGCCAATCGGCCACCTCCTAGGAATGGCTGATAGTCCACTCTGCATCCACTGAGCCGCTTTTCTTCATCGAGAGGAGCTTCCAACTTTGAAATGGGACAGAATACTCTCCTCATAAGGAATGAGGGTGATAGTGGGGGGGGGGGGGACTGTGAAAAGGCCTAGTCGCAAGGCTTCGGCCCCCCCCATTTTTGACCCTCAAAAGGCACCAGATTTGCATTTTTTAACGTTTTGACTAGTTTTAAAAGATTTTGTCGGTTTTTGCTTATCTGGGTTTCTCACAAAAGATTCAAATTTTTACTTTTATACAAAAATACCAAATTTGCATTTTGATGCGTTTCGAGCAAAATTTAATTTATTTTAGTCCGAAAATATAACTTCGGTAAAAAGAACTAATTAAAATATTTGAGTTGGTTTTGCTCTCTCATTTGCATGATCTTGTTCTAAAGTTGAGTTACTTCTAAAACAACAAAATTTTAATTTTTTAAAAATGTCTTAAAAAATATTAAAACAAGCATTTTTCACCGATTTTTGCCCATAACATTACTTTGAATTCCACCGCACCAAATTCCTTTTTTTTTATTGTATTGTTTATTTTTACACGTTTTGAGTATTTTTTCACTCATTTTGGGTGTAATCCTAACCTGATATTCTCAAACAACACCAAAATTTGCATTTCTAGATGAGGTATGTCATATTTTGTCGACAGCTTGAATTATAAGCTGAATTTTATCCAACAATTTCACATTTGCTTTTGAAGACGTTTTGGGACATTTTTAACCGATTTTTGTACTTAATCCTAATCTGATTTCTTTCAAAATCTTTAATTGGCATTTTAGATGATTTGAGTCATTTTTTGCCGATTTTTGTCCTAATCTTAATCTTTATTTTTCCGAAATTTTAAATATTTTTTAAAATATAAATACCTAAAGCGTTTCTAGACGCATACACATTAATTTGCTTTCTTAAACCATTTGAGTTATTTTTAACCGATTTTGGTTTCAATGTGTTAAAATAACTGTCTCCAAATACACCAATTTTTTATTTTTACCTTATTGGAGTCTTTTTATTCGATTTTAGCATTAATGCTAAACTGGTTTTCTGAAAAACCAAATTTGCATTTCGAGGCGTATTGAGTCTAATTATATTTATTTTAGACCAAAAGTGTCTATTTATCAAAAACAATAAATCAGATGTTTTAGATCAGTTTGGCCTTATTTTGCCAACAAAAAAATATATATAAAAGGATTAAAGAAATTTATGGCCAACATCGCTTTTATATTTTTTTTATATTGTATATTTCTCTGGTGTTTGCAGAGCAAGTATATATCCTGTTAATCGTACCTCTTGAAGTTAAGGATTTGCTGCGAAGAAGAATAAAGTAAAGTCGAAACGTTGGCCATTCTTCGATAGAAAAGAAGACTTTGTTTTTGTTCAAGTCCCACTGGTCTGCACGGAAAATAAATGACTAGAATCTACATTATGTCCTTTAAAGTTGGAAATTGCATCATCAAAGAATCAAAACTGTATATCTCTTACCGTTTACTGGATCTCAGTGAAGACTGGCTAATTTCAATAACCTTCTATAACCGAAGCTACGTAAGAAGCCCTGCAGGAAGTGCTGTATATTAAGAAGCACATTTTAATGTATGTAGGCGATTAATTTTATTTTATTTATTAAACAAGGAATGTCTCAAGGAAAGATGTCTTCTGAGGTTGGAAGTTGAACCGAAACTGCTTATCCTTCTCTGGCACAGTTTACACAAACTAACTTTGGATGTAATTTTTGAAAAATAGCGCCAAACCAAACTCCTTTTTTTTCCCACATAACGGCTATTTTGATCTAAAAAAGAATATATATTAGTTATTAGTTACTTCTTTGTAACAAGTTTTTTGACAAAAAACGTAAGTAGCCACACGGGTTGGTAATTTACGTAAGAATAATTGTTTGAACTCAGAATGCTGTTGTTTTGGTCGTTTTAAAGTGCGGTAAATTGCCAACTTCAACTCGCAAATGCGTGCTGTAAAGAAACTTTACCCCACTAGAATAAGACGAAAATGGAAAAAGGAAAAGATAAAACACTCACAAAGATACCATCTCAAGTTAATACTATATACAGAGTGAAGAAGGCAAGGAATTTTCTAACTTTCTGCCTGGCCCTCATTGCTTACTCCGCAGTTAACCCGTATTAAGTCATATTTCATTTACTTGGTGAAAACTTTAAGAAATGACCATAATTGGCAGATCGTTTGTAGGATTAGTGCGTTGAACACAATCGATAAAAATATGCGATAATTGGATTCATGGGATTATTAAATTACGCATATCTTGAAAATCTAACCTGACTTTGACATCCCCTGGTTGAAAAAAAATGGCAATTTTTAGTTTGTTTTGTTTAGGACTCGCGAAACGGTAAAAGTGGGGCACAACGGTAGACGAGTCACCTTTGGGACCACAAACGTAAGAAAAATTTTGCCTTGGTGAACAGTTGATTGAATTGCTACTTCCATTTCGATTATCTATTCAGTGATCTGAGTTGAAGGCCGATAGAATAACAAGAGAAGGTTTTCTGACAAAAGTGACAAAATAACCTTTTATCACATTTATTTGTGTGCTTCCATTTTTTCGTTATCTAGTTGGCTAACCGACCTCGAGTCTTCTAAGTGACAGGCCATAATAAAAATAAGTCGAAAAAGAACTTAAGCGAAAACAATGTTTCCGTACTGTTTCAAAATCTTCACCAATCTCAAAGAAAAGAATTCCTCAAGTGTTTGCCTTTAAGTCTAACTTTAAGCCAAAAACACCAGAGCGGAACGAAACACTTTCTGCAACTTACTTTACTAAATGTTGGCCTTTCCAATCTAACACAAGCGCACAGGAATCAAAGCTTCCTGAGGGAGTTAGTTATAAGGAGTACATCAAGGTCGATATTGAGGATCTCATACTCCTCTGCGTCCAGAACCAATAACACTGGTATAATTTTTTTTTTAATCTTAAAGTTCTAATTCTGATATCTCCTAATCCGAGGATGTATCTCTAAGAAGAACAAACTGCTTCTACCTGAAGCAGTTTGTTGAAGTTGAACCCATCTTTGAGTCGTAAACTTTAGTTCTTCCAACTGCCCGTTTTTGTCGTAGACTTGCTGAAGCTTGGGATAGCGCACCGAAAGTGATTCCAATTTCAGAATCTTTCTGCTAGATGATAGAAGGCTTCTTTGCGTAGCATAATCAAACGCTTAAAATCAGTTGGTCCAATTGAAAAAAAGTTCTTTAGTAACAACTAAATTACTCAGCAAGTCGGTTTCGTATTAGCTAATACTTTTGCTAATAACGGTGAAATAAAAAAACAGGCAGTTCAAAATCGTCATAATATTATTTAAAACTTACACAATTGGAACATGTAACTTCAAACAATAACCAACTCATAGGATTCGACCAATCCGAACGACTTTTATCTTCTGTTGCTTCAAGTCTCGCAATCCATGAATATGGTCGAGATGTTTCCGAAAGTTGGAAGTAGTAGCACCAAAACTCTTATAATTTTTTCCGCATAAATTACACGTGGAATAAGTGCTCGTGACTTTGGTGAAGAAATTCCATACGTCGCTTCTTGTTCTTGATCTTCCGCAGATTTGACCTAAAATTAATTTAGTTTTTATAACAGCTCCAACTTAGGTATAAGGTGTTCCATCTAAGCGAATTTATCCTTCATGGTCCTTATTAAAAGGTTTTTGAAAAATTTGAAAGTTTTCATTATCTATACACAGAAATTACTTTTACATGTATTCGAATTTGCAACCACCGTGTATATTTTTGCATTTTTGGATTCTATTCATGATTATAGAGACATTTCATATAGTATACTCCATTTTGACATTTAGTCGTTTTCGAGATATGGAATGGGTTGAAAAATTAAATTGTTTATTTTTTTCACAGCCTGTAACTTGCGATTCATCTTGTCAAAAATTTGACAGATGTTAAGTTACAACATTTCAATTCATTCCGAGAAATTAAGTTAAGGTTATGAGTTCGAAAACTGCTTCGATTCGACATTTTTAAAATCTCAATATTCATCAATGGTTGGAAGTAAGAACGAAGTATGCCACATAAAGTTATCCACTTATCCGAGACGAATCTAAAAAATCCATAGATATACATGGCGTTTCATCTACAATAACAAAGTTATATAGCGTTCTAGAGAAATGAAACCTATAAATCCAAAAGTAATTTAGATACAATTTTTTTATCAAAAAAAAAATACAGTTAGCAAGATTTATGACAATCCCTCGTGGTGGAAAGCCTGTTTGTATATAAACCCTGTTTATATATAAACGTAACAAAACTTCTAGATGATATCTGGCACCAAAATAAAGACACGTCAATCTTGATAAAAAGTATACATATATAAAAACTAGCAATAATTAATGATGAATTAATTTAATTAAATAAATATAGAAGTTTCTGTTTAAGAAACCCTTGATAAGTGCCTTGTGTTGAAAGACCTTGATAAATCCTCTATGCTATACACAGTGCGCGCAAGCTTCCCATTCGACCTCCTTGACACCAAAACATCCAAAAACGGTAGGCGTCCTTCCTTTCCTATCTCCATAGGCAATTGAATTTTTGGGTTGATACAGTTGAGGATGTAATCCTTAAAAATTATGATACGAAAGTGCAAATTGTTTTTTTATTATCTTAAACGGCCTTAGCCATTCACCCTCTCAAATTTGCAAAATGTCGAAGTTTTAACACAGCTTAATGGGAAAATAAATGCAAAAAAATTTCTAGAAATACAAAAAAATTAACTACAACTGAAGTATGTAAAAATATGGTAATTACATCTGCCATGCTCTTTTTGCCATGTTCAATTGTTTAGAATTTAAAATTGTGCACTAAAGCGTACCCAGCAGTTTTCGTATAGACTTCTTCTTGCTCTAAATCTAAAAATAATTAAAATTTTGGATTTTGATACGTTGTTGGGAGACCCCCGAAAGTATACAGGGTTCCTATTTAGGTATTTGGCCCCTTTGCGGTGCATCGTATCTTTGTCCGCACTGCTGCGTGTTTTGGAACCATGTCTTTCTTTAAATTTAAAGGTTTTGAGAACGTTTCAATTTAGTTTAAAACAAATGACACTGATATTGAGAGAATTCTACAAGGAATCCAAATATGCAATAATAGATTGGGTGTTCCAGTAAAAAAACAATATATTTGGCTCTTCTTTATGCTAAAACTTAAATAGTATAAAGTACTTTAAAGGTTGGACATTTTAAACTACAACTTTCATTTAAAGAGTTCACTTCGAGTATTGTAAAGGAAGAAAGATATATGTCACACTGATGGGCCACACTGCATAAGGCTCAAATAAATTTACGCCTTGGATATAACGATAAAACGTTTCAGATGCAATTTTAAGTGAATTATACAGGATGTTCGGAAATTAGAGGTGAATAATTCATGGGGTGGAAAATACACAGAAAGTTTCAAATAAACAGAGGTTAGCAAGTTTACCCTAAAGGAGCTAGAATTGCCATGCAACGCCATGCCATGTAAAAATATGGTGAAAATTGGACGTTATTCACTAAAAAAATCTCAACAAACAAAATTTCAGTCAACAAACAAAATTTCATAAGCGTATCTCAAACGTTTCAAATATATAAATCTTTAATCAATCAATCAATCAATATTTATTGCCAGCAAAATAGTAAACATACAACAAGGCAACGTCACAAAAAAAAGGGGTTTTCAATACATTTTGCAATACATAATAATATCTTACACTTACTTAATAGGCACATTTGGATTCTTGTTAGAATTACTTAATATATTATATTCCTTTAGTCAGTATCAAATGAATACAAGCACTTATCCTTCAAATGTAATACTACAACTTTTCTGAATTGGACCGGGTTATTGATATTTGTTATTGACCTTGGCAGCCACTGATAAGCTTTGACTGCACGATAGTAGGGACCCTTCTGGAAGAAAACTTGTGTTGAGGAGTTGCCAGATCCCTCCCACTTCTGGTATTTATTAACATGTCCGGTGCATCGTTCTCATAATTCTTGCTGAACACCACAGAATTCCTCTTAACAAATATCACCAAACTAGGAACATACAGGGAGGGCACAGTTAAAACATTTAGCTTTCCAAAATATGGCTTACAACTAATTCTAGGATGAAGACCAAATATCGATCGAATCAGCCTTTTTTGTGCAATGAAAACATCTGTAGCCCCGCTAGAAGAGCCCCAGAATGAAATGCCATAATTTATTAATGACTGGATACATGCAATATAGAAAGTTCTAATGGATTCCATAGACAAAACATCACGAAGTCTTCTCAAGAGGGCGCATTAGCTATTGAGTCTTGATACAAGTTTGGACGTTTGCTCGTACCAATTTAATTGGGGATCAATTATGACGCCCAAGAATTTTACTGATTCGCTGTGAGGAACTGATTTTCCTTGCATATTTAAAAAAATTTCTTTCACACCACTGACGTATTTCAGATGCGGCCAATGATGAGATGCCTGAGAGGCCATCCGTGGTTTTATGATTCAAAATGACTGAAGAGTCGTCAGCATATTGGCACACTAAAGAATTGCTAACATTACCTGACAAGTTATTGGCATAAAGTATGAAAAGAAGTGGAACCAAGATTGATCCCTGAGAGACACCCTGTCTGAGTTCCTGCATTTTTGAAAAGTATGTCCTCCCATTGTAGTTTACACAAATGGACTGTGATCTATTTCTCAAGTAAGAGACAATCAAAGAAGCGCATACTCCCCGCAAGCCAACTGTTTCCAACTTATGGACTAGAAGATCATGATTGATGGTATCAAAAGCTTTAGATAAGTCGAAAAAAAGCCCGCACACCCTGTCATTTTGATCAATATGTTCGACTATAAATTTAAGAGTGTTGAAAATTGCCATTTCAGTGGACCTCTGGGGAATAAAACCAAATTGATGATCTGCTAACAACTTGTTTGCTTATAAAAATTTGAGAGTTCTGCTATAGATAGCGTTTTCAAAAACTTTGGAAAATGACGGCAACAAAGATATTGGCCTATAGTTGGAAATGTCCAGCGGGTTGCCTTTTTTGTGGACTGGGACCACTTTAGCCACTTTCAAGGCATCAGGAAAGACTCCAGAAGTGAAGCAGTCATTTATCAAATCAGATAATGGTCTACATACATATTGGGCAACAGATTTGACAATTGAGATTGGTATTTCATCATAACCTGCGGAATATTTGTTGGGTAGGCTATTTATTATTGTCAAGACTTCTTGTTGATCTGTGGGGCTGAGAAATATTGTTCTGGCATGGTTGTCCTTTAGAAAAGGTTCGACATTATTATGAGAAATGGGTAGATTAAATTGTTTACTAAAGAGTTCAGTTAAGGTGATGGGATCATCAATTATTATATCATTAATTTTTAAATTAATGTTGTTCTGGGGTTTGCTTTTATTTGTTAGTTTGCTAAATATAGTCCAGGCAGTTTTTGATTTATTTGTGGAATTGATTATTTTATTGTCATTAATAGCCTTGTTTAGTTCATTGACGTAATTTCTATATTGTTTTCTAACTTCCTTGTATTGTAAGTAAACCTGTTCACTTTTTGTCACTTGATACCAAACATAGATATCTCTGACATACCTTGAAATTTCCTTAATTTCTCTATTTATCCAAGTGTCAGAAGTTTGACAGCCAGCTATGATACGAGTTTGTGGAAAACTCTGATCAAACCAGTAGGAAAAAATGTTTGAAAATATAATGTACTTGTCGTTTATATCTGCAGCTTCATACATCTCTTGCCAAGATTCAGCGACAAGAAAGCTCAGTAGTTAATCAAAGCGGATTCTAGCCCAATTTCAAGGTCACAGGAATATCCATGAGCCTCCTAGATAACGCTAGATGAGGTTGCTAGACGTTGACCTTGAAAATCGCGCTCATGACCTTGAAAAGTGACCTTGAAAATCAGTTGACCTTGGAACTCAGTTGACCTTGGTCCACACACGGACATTCCACCTTGACACCCATGCTAAAATTTCCGAGGTTCATGCAAAACGCCTTGACGTTTTTCACATAGTTTAGGCTTGAGCGGGAAACGTGTCGCAGCAAGCCGAGCTACCTTGCCGACGAAGGTGGCCTCGAAAATCGTCAGTCCACGCTGGTCACTGACCTTGTGACATAACTTTAAACGAACGCCTGGACGAGGTCATACTGTAAAATCAATCTCGAACCCATTCCGTCAGTGAGACAAACGACCATGTTCGCATCAAGCGACGGATCTACGTGCTAAAATTTCCGAGGCAGTAGAATATTCATACAAAACGCCATGACGCTTTTCAAGTACAAAGTTGCAGGTTTTGCATCGTTTAGCCTTGAGCTCGCGCTAGACAAAAAATATTCATACAAAACGCCTTGACTTTTGCGAAGGCTTTGCATTGTAATTCAGCGAGAGAGGAATTTCATGGCCACATGTGAGGTGAATCAATCCTTTGTTCAGTACGTGTGCACTGCTAAAGCTTTTACCTTGAGTTGAGCTCGCTTAACCATGAAAATCCTGGTAACCTTGAAAAGCGACAGTTGCGCGTAATCTTGAGCAAGCCTGCTGGCTCGATTCAGAGTCTCTCATTTATTAAGAGTACTAAGCGCCAAGCTATTTTCAAGTACACCTATTTAAGGCTTCCACGTACCTACACGACCCACAAACAAAACGCGAGGTGAATCAATCCTTTGTAACACTCAGATAAGAAAATCAGAATTTGCTGACGTATTTTATACAAAAAAATCACTTTCAAGAACGTTTAACAATGTAGAGATATCGCCAGTTTTCCTAAAAATCGAGTTTACTCCGCAGCAATTTGGCATATACGTTTTATCATTTGCCACCCCACTCACCCCACCAAACTCAAACGCATTCCGTCAGTGAGACATTTGCATCAAGCAACGGATCTACATGCTAAAATTTCCGAGGCAGTAGAATATTCATACTAAACGCCTCGACTTTTTTCAACTACAAAGGTGCAGGCTTTGCATCGTTTAGCCTTGAGCTCGCATAAGAAACGCGATCGCATCGAGCCGGGTTACCTTGACGTCAGCCAACAAACGTGACCTCGAAAACAGCGACAGGTCTACACTAGTCAAGGACTTTGCGACATGCGCAACCTTGGGCGTACGGCTGAACCTTGAAAGGTATCCCCAATAGTGTGGGTTTCAACGTCTAGCAACCTCGTCTAGCGTTATCTAGGAGGCTCATGGATGTTCCTGTGACCTTGAAATTGGGCTAGAATCCGCTTTGATTAACTACTAAGCTCAGAAATCGTTGGATATTAAAGGAGTTGTAAATTCTTTTCATCAGAAAACTAGGCTTACAATTTATCATCTCTGAGTTGGCGATATAAAGAAGAATTCCGTAGTGATCAGAAAAAAAGTTTTGTAGATTTGACAGCTTACCTTTTCCGGAACAATATTTGTAAAAATATTGTCAATTTGCGTCGACGAAGTGGCAATGACTCTGGTAAAACCGTTCACTTGAGGATTTAAGCCATAAGTGTCCAATACTCGTAGCAGTGCTGTGGAGTTGCCATTTTTAGTGGAGAAGTCAACATTAAAATACCACATATTACAATGTATTCAGCTAATGAGAAAACCTCATGCAATAGATCGTCCAATTCAGATATGAAGAAGTTTAGATTACCCTTGGGAGACCTATATATACAAATAATAGTAATTTTTTGCTTATTTACGTACATTGTAGAGATGCACAATTCACATTCGTTGAATTTCAAATACCTGGGCAGTTCATATTTTTTGATGTTTTGATTCGTGACCGTAGATCCAAGATCTACGGTCACCTCCCTCGAAACCTAATTCGGCTGCCCCAGTACCTAAATTTCTCTTTTTTCGCTGGAACTGTTTATTTTGAGCCACTTGGAAAGTATTATATCGGGGTTCAAATGGCTGAAATACATTGTTTCCCATGGGCACATGGGATTCTCGGCAAAGGGTTTCTCCCTTGCTTCTAGGTGTTTCATTATTTTCGAGATCAGCAATAGATTCGCAGTCCGAGGCACTGCTATCTCCTTTTCTCGAACCTCGTTGTCGTGGTTTACGTTTTGGGGATTTAGCATTTGAACCCGAGCGGTTATTATTATTGTTGTTATTTGAGACTAACAAATTCTTGCTAGTCCCTGGTAATAACGGTAGTCTCGTATCGTGACCGTTCCTTTCAAGAGGTTTAGTGTTTAACACTCCACTGTAGATCTTTCTTGTCGGTTCTCTTCGTTTTTGTTTTCTTGGTCTCTTGTAGGTTATCCATTACCTCTTCAAGCATTTTCTTCAGGTAAGTTATTTCCAGATTCATTTGGGACTTAGTTGCTTCGCAGAGCTCAATGTTATGATTATTGTTAATTTTGGCGCCATTTTCAGGCACCACACAGCAAACAAGTTTTGTTTCATCAATTCTCTTGAAACTGGTGCCTTGCCGATTTGCACAACTATCATGATAGATCGCAAAGCAATTGATGCATACACTAACACCACAATTTTTCTTAACACAGCACTTAAAACCATACTTTTTATCGTCTTTTGTACTAGCCTCCGAATCGACATCAGATCCGGCGGCCATGTTGAGACCGTTTAGCGGTTACTTTCTAAAGGGTCTAGTTCTCTAATATTCAGACACCCTGTTTTTGTGTCTAAAAGTAAGGTAAACATTTGCCAAATATACTATATAAAAAATAATAAATCATAAAAAATTAAAAAACAATGAATTTTATTCTGGCACAACTTCCAGTTTCACTGTAATATTTTCTTCTTCCACATCAACACCCACACTTTCAACCGGTTCAAAGTTTTGAGCAACCGATAAATTACTATATGCCTTGGCAGTTTTTCGCTGTAATGCTTTTTCGTTTTGTACAGCATGCTTTAAAGTATGGTATTTAAAGAATTTTTCGTTTTTCGTTGCTGTCCAACGATTATCGGCTTTTGTAATAATTTCAAGAAAAATGTCAATTATTCCGCCGCAGCAGCGCTGAAATGAGTGTTTCTTTTTCAAACCTGGCGTCCTTGACAATCCTGTCCATGAGAAGAGGGTTAACACATGTTCAGTAAAGAACATCGCCATTAATTTTTTGCCAATTAGTTTTCCCTCCTCATTTCCTTCAGTTCCGCCAATCGTGGTGTAGATGTCCATCTACGAAAAACAAATTGTTAAAAAACGAAAACTAGTACGATTTTTAAAACTACAATCTCTTATCACGTTGATTCCAAAGATGGTCAAAAAATTAAGATTTGTTTCTTAGGCGCTTTTTTTTTGAGAAAGAAGGGGTCAAAAATTTATTGTTGGTTTTTTATTAATATTTACTAATACCGCCAAACCACCTGAAATAATTAAACAAAATTTTGTTTGAAAAACACTTTTAAAAAAAAATTATTTGCCAAGGGCATTATATAGATGTGTATTCCTTGAGGGTGACTAGATCAGGAAAGCCGAGGGCCTCTTAAGTCGCCCAAAAGCATAAACTTATGCTAATGCTATTGCATCTTGAGGTTCAGTGAACGTGTTCCCGGACAGCAAGTATCTCGTTCTTTCAATAGCCAGGCAGTGACATAAGACGTGCTCAACTGTCTTAAGCACGGCCGACACTCTGTCTCTTTAGACAGTCCGTTTCTGTGCATGTGAGATCTTAGGTGGCTATGTGCTGTGTACAGTGCAGTGGCCACTCTGATTTGTCTCCTATGTAGTCTGAGGAATGTTTTGGAAAATGTTTTGGAGTGTGACAGTCCGAGTAGGTTATCCCACCAGTCCTGGGACTTGCTACAGCTGAGCATTGCTACATTTCTGGAATTCAGCCTTGATCAGAGAGTATGGGACTCCTAGTGCCGGCTCCAGGCCTACGAATGCAGAGCCCGCCGCCTAGCTAGAGGGTCGGCTCTCCAATTGCCTTCGTGACCACGATAGCCCGGGATCCATACAGTTTTGGAACTGCAGCGCAAAGACGTAAGCGCTAGAAGCGCTACCCGACTATCCGAGCAGATCTTTACTGATCTATTCTGTCCTCCCTCCTCTAATAGGTGTCACAATGTGTTACAATGTAACACAGATTCACCACAATCAGAACACATTGTAACACAATGTGTTACAATGTAACACAATCAGAACTTTGGTACTTAAGACACGTTTCATAGCAGCACCGAGAAAAGTCTCCCGGTGGCGCCATCTGTGTACGTTTGTTGAACTAACGAGATCCAGGTCAATGATGACGCTTTCAAGAAGTCCAGCCTCTTCCTTCGGGTAAATCACACAACCACTAGGATTTATTGCTCGGTTTTCCTTAGAACATCAGCTGTGTACCACATCCAGAACTCCTTGGAACGTGCTGGACATTTGTTCGTATGGGTGGTTTCTTATAAGGATAACGATGTCGTCCGCATATGCTTGGACCTCGACACCCCATAGTTCCAAGGTAGCCAGAAGGTCGTTCACTAGTAGGGACCTCAGGAGTGGTGAAAGGACTCCGCCCTGTGGATAACCTCCCGCTATTGCGAATCTAATAGTGTCATCGTTTAATGATGTAGAGTTGGTTAGTGTTGGTTTGATCCTTCTCGCTTTACTAGCGCTGAGGAAAGGTCTGCAGGTGCCTTATTAGAGACCCCTTCGATGTCTATGAAAACACCAACTGCGACACTCTTTGCATCCAGGGTATCTTAGATTTTTACCATTAAGTTGTGGAGTGCTAATTCTGTGATTTGATAATTTTGGTATGCATACTGTTCCGTATTAAGGGGGTATGTTGTTAGCGCTCCTTCCCTTATGTATAGGTCTAGCAGCTTTCCAATTTTTCAGCAGAAACGAGGTTAGACTGATTGGCCTGAATGATTTAAGATCTTTACCCCTACATCCCATTTTTGGTATGTAGACGACCCTCACCCTGGACCAGCAGTTTGGAATAAAGTTCCGTGCAAAGCTCGCTCTGAAAAGCTTTGTTAGTGTTGAGTTAGAAGTGCGAGTTGATCCAGACCCTGTTGTAGTAGTGACGGGAACACTCCATCCTCCCCGGGGGATTTGTATGCTTGAAAAGTCATAATCGTGGATTTTAGCAGGGCTGGTCGACCCCTTTTTTGGAGAGCTCTCAATCTGCCTTGTTGGGTCGTTTAAATCGTACCAAGGGGCTTGTGTTAGTTTCCAAATTTGTCAGCCGGCTACCCGGAAAATGACAACTTGCGAGTATCTCTATCGTTTCACTACCAGTGCAGGTGTAGATTCCATGGGACCGTTTTATCGATCCAAGCTCTGGCTCTTGTTGGCAGCTTCAATCCCGCCACAGAACCTTCTCCAAGGCTCTCTTTTAGCAGCTCTGATCTGATTGTTGTAGTTAGTTAGGGCTTGTCGGTAAGTGTTGCAGTCGCCGGTTATTTTTGTTTTATTAAAGAGTCGTCGGACGTTTTTCCTCTGACTTTCCAGGCGATTATTCCAGCAGAATGTTTGTCTGGTGTCTTTGTTCACGTTGGACAGTTGCCTTCATAGGCCTCAAGAGCAGCTTTTTCCTCCTCGCTCGTCTAGAGGGACTCCCGATACTAAGCCTAATGGTTTTTATGGGTAAAAGTGATCATGGGTCTGATAGCTGTTTTTAGGTTAAACTTTATATGCTTGTAATTGGAGCAAGATTGCTAAGGGGATACTGTCCAGTTGAAGACCTTATTTAAAATAAGGTTTATGCTGATCGTGAGATCTAAAACTTGTTGTTTGTTGAAGGTTACCAAAGTTGGGCTGTTGCCTGTGTTGATACTTTTTACGTCTACCTATGTTAGGTAGTTTAGTAGTGATGCACCCCTTATGTTAATATTGCTGCTGCCCAAATAATAAAGTTAGAAAAAACTAAAAATGATGTATAGAAAGAACACAGATATTTTAAATTGCCCTTATTAACCTAAAATACTCCTAAGTTTCCAATTGCCATATTAAAAGTTTAAAAACGGAGAGGATACAAAAAAAATATTAAAAATATCAGTTGACCTCCACTCCCCCCACTGCGACGACTATGATTACAATTAAAAAATAATTTTTGCATCATGATTATATGTACGGAAAAGCGTCCAAGTTAGACGCAAGACCTATTTTTCAAGAACCCTCGATGGGTAGAGAAGGTACTCAAAATAGCCACACTACTAAACTTTTGGATCCTAATATGTACTGTGAGTTCTTTTGTTGGATACAGCTGAGTCGAATTGCTTGACAAATATTTACTGCACTGATCAGAAATTAACAACGTTTCACCCATAGACCGGTCTTCCTGAAGACTTTTTCGACGACTTCTATAAAGAGTTTTAGCGTAGCCCACAATAAGATCAAGCCACTTAATTGTGACTGAACTACTGCTTCGGAAATCTAGAGATGATGCACATAATGGGCAGGGGCTTGCAAAAGCCAATAGCTTGGTCGGAGCCCCAGAAAACGGCCTTATGACACAAACACACACACACACTCCAATCACTGTTTGCAGCAAGGCAAAATATATATGCAGCTCTGCTGGACGCTCTGCAACTATGAGTTGCAAATAAATATGAAGAAACCGTGTTCTAGGCCCAGCTAAGGCTAAGGCAACCAAATGAAGTGAATCTTTGCAAGAACTCAAATTCGAGGCAGACATTCGATCAGCTAATTTACCTGGCATAGCCCTTAAGTCCTGAGGGTTTCCTTGAACAGTTAGCCGCCCAAAAGATTCATGGAGGGAATTTGGGGGTCTGATATGAGACACTCTTTAGGCAAAGCTCAGGGCAAAATAAAAAATTGGAAAGACAAACTCGTTACAGCAGCTTGACGTATTAAGCAACAGAAGGAGAAGTGGCGACTGTATGTACAGCCAGGTAAGCTTAACAGATAAGAGAAACCGATCTTACCATAGTGATTTGGGGAAAACACTGAGGTTCAGCGTAAAACGATAGTTGCCAATCAGGAGATCAAGGACAAATTTATTTTGGAAATCTGAAAAAATGGGATTTGCTATGACCATAAAAGGAATAATCTCACATTTGGCAATAAAGAATTTGCCAATTAACGAAGGTCCCTCTGGCTAAACTACAGGTACTATTAGGTAATAATTTACTAAATGAAATTTTAAATATAGAAATCCTCATAGAATAATCATCTAGTCCATGCTCGTCCCTTGTGGTTCTTGTTAAGAAGAAAGATAGTTTAACAAGGTTTGGTGTCGATTACAGGAGTCTTAGCAATAAGACCACCAAAGAACAGTTTTCCATTAAACGATTGTAAGCTTGCTTCTGAAGACCAACAAAATTATGCATTTTCTGCGGGTTCTGGATTATATCAGTTTATTGTTATGCCTTTCAGACTGTGCATTGTGCAATCTTCCATCAATTTGAGATCGACTGATGGATTTGGAAAAATTATCTTGCTGACTTGATGACGCATCATGTGAAGAAATTTTGACAAATATTTGGAAAGCTTAAGAGCGATATTTGGCAAGTTACAGAATGCACATCTAAAGTGAAACTACAAGAAGTGCAGCCTGTTAAGAAAGCAAGTCGAGTACTTGGAGTCAGAGGGACGGTTTTATTGCCGAGTTTTGCCAGTAGAACAGGTGCCTGACGGCCCTCTGTTCTAGTCCAATGTTAACTTAACCTATAGAGGAAAAACTTGGTTTTGAACGGGGATACAGGCGACTGTGGTATATTCTATCTGTAGGAGTAAGCCGGAAAGGAACTACTACGTCACTAGAAAAGAGATATTTTTAAGGCAATCGAGCATTGCCATCACTGTACGGAAAAAGGTTCATGGTTGAAAAATCATAAAAAAATGTCGAAGGACCATCTTTAAAGAGCTCTAGCAGGCATTTTTGGCTAAGAAACTTTGTATACAGAGTGTCCTAGTTTTTACGATCAGGACTTCAGGAGTAAAGAAAAGATTCCCACTCTAAGACAATTCTTTCATATAAGCCTAAGTTTAAAAAAATGGACGTGTTTATTTTTTTCATTTGCCAAACATCAAAGCTTTTACGTAACGTTACCCAATACTCATATTTCCGCCAGTAGTGGATCCTGACACTAGACCGTACACAGTCTTATGACATATTATTGTAATATTCCGTACAAGAAATTTGGCTTGAGAGAGTTTGACATATCTCAAACAAAAAAACACTAATACATTTTTCAGAAAGCCTCATCATTACATGTACATATAGATTCTAATCATTGTCTGCAGCAGAGCAGAATAATTATACAGCTCTGCCACACTCTCTGCAACTACGATTTGGAAGAAAACATAAAGAAAGCGTGTTTCAGACCCATCTAGGGATAAGACAGAAAATTAAGGGCTGCCTTATGCTTAGCCATGACTAGCATAGACAGGCTGCTTCCTGCATCTTGCATACCTCTCAGCATCTGAGAGACAGAATAACCATCGATGCACAAGCAGACGTGGCCATTGTATAGCTAGGTAAGCTTAGAGCCTGTACCAACTTAACCCTATGACATTAAAATCAGTCATATAGACGGTGAGGACGATATTACAATAGTGACTTGGGAAAAACTTTAGGTTTAAGGTGAAACATATGTGCAAAATAATGAACAGTTTACATTTCTCTGATCAATATGGAAGATGGACAGCCAATACTGCAACATTAGCAGCAGGTCCCTCCGGCTAAACAACAAGAAGTTTACTGATTGAAATGCTACAAAAGGGCATCATAAAAGAATCGCCTAATCCATGGTCATCGCCTGAGGCTCTTGTTAAGAAAAAACGCGCTGTGTCGTCTACAGGAAACTAAATGGTGTGACCAAGAAAGGCAGCCGCCAATTTCCGCCAATAGAAGACAATTTATGAACTTAATCAGGATTAAAGTGGTTCTCCACTTTAATCTGACTTATAAAAAGACTACAGGCAAGTAAAAATTGCTCCTGAGGACCAAAATACAGCATTTTCTTGGTCTTTATGCTGATTGCTACGTCTTTTAGGTTGTGCACTGTGCAAGGTTCCATCAAATTTCAAGCAACGATGTACTTGAAAAATTTGTCTTGTTAACTTAGATGACATAATTGTCTTGGAGACGAACATTTGGAAAACTCAATAGTGAACTCAGAACCAGGCATTAAGGCGAGCCAAAGGGATTGTTGTAATACCTGGTCTGGCCAGCTAGAGAAAACAAACATGAGACCAGAAGTTTTTGGGACTATTTACATACTACAAAAGATTTGTAGAGGCGTTAGTCGACATTGCAAAATCGCTGCACACACTAAAGGAAAGAAACCAATATTCTTGTTGAGCTACGATTGTAGTCAAGACTTAAAGCGGCCCTCTGGTCTAATCCAGTCTTATCTTAACCTACAAGAGAAGAACTCATTTTGAACATGGATGCAAGAGACTGTGCTCTAGGTGTAATATTCTCTTAAAAACAAAACACAAGAAGAGGAGTAAGTCAGAAAGTTCATGGTTGAAAAATCATAAAAAGATATCGAAGGACCATCTTTAAAGAGGTCTAGCAGGCATTTTTGGCTAAGAAACTTTGTATACAGAGTGTCCTAGTTTTTACGATCAGGACTTCAGGAGTAAAGAAAAGATTCCCACTCTAAGACAATTCTTTCATATAAACCTAAGTTTAAAAAAATGGACGTGTTTATTTTTTTCAATTGCCAAACATCAAAGCTTTTATGTAACGTTACCCAATACTCATATTTTCGCCAGTAGCGGATCCTGACACTAGAGCGTACACAGTCTTATGACAAATTATTATAATATTCCGTACATGAAATTTGGCTTGAGAGAGTTTGACATATCTCAAACCAAAAAACACTAATACATTTTTCAGAAAGCCTCATCATTACATGTACATATAGATTCTAATCATTGTCTGCAGCAGAGCAAAATAATTATACAGCTCTGCCACACTCTCTGCAACTACGATTTGGAAGAAAACATAAAGAAAGCGTGTTTCAGACCCATCTAGGGATAAGACAGAAAATTAAGGGCTGCCTTATGCTTAGCCATGACTAGCATAGACAGGCTGCTTCCTGCATCTTGCATACCTCTCAGCTTCTGAGAGACAGAATAACCATCGATGCATGCATCATACCAACTTAATCCTATGACATTAAAATCAGTCCTATAGACGGTGAGGTCGATATTACAATAGTGACTTGGGAAAAACTTTAGGTTTAAGGTGAAACATATGTGCAAAATAATGAAGAGTTTGCATTTCTCTGATCAATATGGAAGATGGACAGCCAATACTGCAACATTAACAGCAGGTCCCTCCGGCTAAACAACAAGAAGTTTACTGATTGAAATGCTACAAAAGGGCATCATAAAAGAATCGCCTAATCCATGGTCGTCGCCTGAGGCTCTTGTTAAGAAAACAAAGATAATTTAACACGATTCTGTGTCGTCTACAGGAAACTAAATGGTGTGACCAAGAAAGGCAACCGCCAATTTCCGCTAATAGAAGACAATTTATCAATTTAATCAGAATTAAAGTGGTTCTCCACTTTAATCTGACTTATAAAAAGACTACAGGCAAGTAAAAATTGCTCCTGAGGACCAAGAAAATACAGCATTTTCTTGGTCTTTATGCTGATTGCTACGTCTTTTAGGTTGTGCACTGTGCAAGGTTCCATCAAATTTCAAGCAACGATGTACTTGAAAAATTTGTCTTGTTAACTTAGATGACATAATTGTCTTGGAGACGAACAGTTGGAAAACTTAATAGTGAACTCAGAACTAGACATTAAAGCGAGCCAAAGGGATTGTTGTAATACCTGGCCTGGCCAGCTAGAGAAAACAAACAAGAGACTAGAAGTTTTCGGGACTATTTACATACTACAAAAGATTTATAGAGGCGTTAGTCGACATCGCAAAATCGCTGCACACACTAAAGGAAAGAAACCAACATTCTTGTTGAGCTACGATTGTAGTCAAGACTTAAAGCGGCCCTCTGGTCTAATCCAATCTTGTCTTAACCTACACGAGAAGAACTCGTTTTCAACATGGATGCAAGAGACTGTGCTCTAGGTGTAATATTCTCTTAAAAACAAAACACACAAGAAGAGGAGTAAGTCAGAACAGAATTACTGATTTCCTACCGATGTTTACGATTTACAGAGTAAGAAGGTTTTAATTAAATTTTCCAACGCGTTGAGATAAATTAATGAAATTTGACATGCTAACATAAATTTTTATTCGGGCCTCTCAAAATGTAACAGTATCATAATTACTGGTGGTATCGGTCAGGTTTGTATCAGAACTGTATTTAATATATAACGATTTTAAGAATAGTTTTTTTTTTTCAATAACTTTTAACTGGTTTATTAGAGAATAATAAAATTTGGTGTATAAGTCCATCACACAAAGACCTTTATAATGTATAATACTGTTTTGCTGCAAAATTAACAGGAGATTTGAGGGTATCAAAATTTACATTAGATTTTCTATGGCTAGTCTAGCAGTGCACCACCCGGTATAGTTTTTTTTTCTTATTTTGGAACCTAGAATAATTGGTTGCATTTATGGTACTATATTCAGAAACCCCTTGCATAATATTACTCTCGATATTAGCTTACATAACTTTTCAAAATTAGAATATAATATACAATAGATAAATACTAAAAGAATATAGAGATGGATGCATCCAGCAGTATGCGCATGGGGCAGCATTTGCAACGTTGCCTCATATAAAATGCGAAATTCTTTGAAAAAAATATTTCTGCGGCTCATAGGGTCTATTCGTAATAATATTTAAATAATAAAGTTTCGCTAATTTATCAATTTTTTTTAATTGATGTAGAGAAAAAAAATAGCGATTATATTAATTTATATACTTTTATGTAATTTTGTCAATTTTCGAGAATTAATATAGATACTTATCTACTGAACCAGGGGTAACTTTGATGCTTCAGCAAGCAAAACAAGTTATGTAGTTATGCATTGGTGGTTATATTATGTATATATGGGAGGTTGATCTAACGTCAACTCGTCGTTTTAAGGCCTCGCCTAACCCATTCCTAACGTTCCTGTAAGGGAATTATTTGCTGTAAATGAAGTACGTACCTAAGTGATACAACACTTAACTATGTTTCTAGTAATATGCCTTAAACTGTGGTGATATTCTACGCATGAATTGATATGCTTCATCATTATAGATATTTAAGGATTCCTATAATGCACTTTAATGTGGTTAAAATCATCAATTAGAAGTTCTAAATGCGTTTCTTCGGCCATAGAATTGATAATAGAATAAAACAAATAGAGGATGAATCGTTATAATTATTCTTTGTATAATTTGGTTCTTGTTATGCCCTTTACACGTGGTTGATTAAAGATAGAAACATCACATCGGCAACCTTACACTGGAGGCGGTCCTTCCTGATTGGCCAGTAGTTTCTTAATGAACACCGCGTCGATTTTATGAATGAATACTGCCCGATGCGAATTCTGCCATTTGAGGTGCTCCCAGAATATAATAATAAAACTTACCAGGTAATTCCTATATTCAATGTTAGTTTCCAGTTCCTTGTTTAGGGCAATAACTTCCGCCACAGTGCTCAGCGGGAATTGAAATTTTTTATCATCTGAACAGGAAGCTTTAGCAGCCAAATCTTCAGGAGAGGAAAGCTGTTTATTGGCTTGCAAAATTCTATATATCCTATCATTCATAGCCCTTTTATAAACCTTTTCTGTCTGAAAGTCTTGACTGAGACGTTCTTGCTTTTGTAGTATTTTTCGCTGGTTTTTACAAAGCACATTTAATTTATCCAGAATTATTCTCATATTCTGAGACTGATTTGCTAAAACAAAATGTACACCTATAAGTACTTCCTGTTAATCTAAGATTTTCTAACCGCAGTCTTTGTTTAAGTTTTATTATATTTTGTATAAGACTTTTTTATAGAGAATAAATATATTATCATTGGTGTTAATTTATATAAATTATAAAAGTAGAAAAATAACACAAAATAAAACTAAATAAATACAATAGACGTACTAGGGGGTTTGCGGTAAAGGTAACTTGGTAATTTTTCTCATTCACCTTATTATTTGAATTAGGTGGAGTCTAGTAAGGTTTTTGACAGTAAAATTTTTTCCAAATCAAAATCAATAATTTCATGAATACTAGTAGAAGCCTTCTGAATCCGCTACTGCCGTTTGTTTGAGTTGAATTTTGAAATAATTGTTTTGCATAGCCAAAACACGGACATAAATTTCAAATCTGGTACACAGAGATTCCACAAAACTATAACCTGGCGAATATCTAATGTCAAAACCGATAAGCCAGTGGCTCACGCGTCCGCAACCCCCCCCCCCCCCCCCCCCTTCAAAGTAAGAACCTTCTTCGATGTCTCCAAATTTGACTAAATTCCAACTTGTGATTGGTTAAGAATCTGACAAAATCATATTTTCGGCCGTTTCTCATTGGAAGGAGGGATGCATGGAACTCCAGCTTGAAAGTAAAAAAAATAGGTCCACCAACCTACAGTGTGTCCAAGATGTGGATGCACTGATAGATATGAGATGAATTATTCATTCGTATTGACTTTTGTACCTTAAAGGTCAAAATACAAAGGACATGCGACGTTTTGGAAGTTTTAGACATTCTACAGAGTGCCCAAGATAAGCATGGAATTCTCCAAAACGGTTAAATTAGAAAATAATTACGCTATAGCGAGACCTTATGCAGGGGGTTTGCGAAAATGAGTTGTTCGCTTTACTTTTGTAAAAATCTAAAGAAAAAAACACGATTTTATGGATTTTAGTTTTAATTTGTGTTTTGGGTTATTTCAAACAATATCACAAAAAAAGCACTTTAATATTGCACATTTTAAAGCTATACAAGATGGGGTTTATTAATAATTAGTCTAAAGATTCGTCACCGAGAGACCATCATCAAAATTACTTTTTTATTTGGATCTAAAAAAACACACACTTCATTTAATCTTCATTTATAATACCTAATTCAACGATGTGTTAGAAGAGATGATTTGCAGCAATTCTTGTATCTAAAAAGCAAATTTTGATAAAATATATATAAAATATACATAAAATATAATAAAAGTTGAAAGAAATGTGTGATTTTTATGTTAGTGATAAAAATTTTTAGCTTTTTCTGACAGTTTTGAAAAAAATACAAAAAAAAAGAGTTTCCTGCGAAAAAGCTAAACATTTCGATCACAAAAATATTGATATGTTTTATTAGTAAGCGAAAAATAATTCTGTTCTAACATATCTGAATACTTTACAAGGTATTTTATATTATTCATGTTACTTGTACTGAAGTACAAAAAGTTTATTTGACGATGGTAACGAACCGTTAACCAAATGGAATTAAAATTATTGAACTTCATCTTGTATAGGTTAAAAAGGTTCAATAAGAATGCTTATTTTTTATATTCAAAATACAACATAAATAAAAATCAAAATTCATAATACCTCTTTTCTTGTAAATCAAAAAAATTAAAACAAGTAATTCATCAGACTGTGAAGGCTTTCACGGCCGGTCATAATACCATCTAAAGTGTTTTCCGGACTATGAGACATGATCATGTCTGCCGCAGTAGTAGACGAAACGTCAGGAAGCAATTCCATTGGACCACGGCTTCATAGCCCGGAAAGCACTTTAGATAGTACAAGTAATTCATTTTTACAAACACCACATATGCCTTTTCCCATTGTGCAACTTTATTTTGATTTAATCGTATCTCTTACCGTTACCGTTTCCGAGATCCCCATGGAATGCATCCTTATCTTTGGCTTACTATATATAAACTAAATATCTATTTTTTTTTAAACGTCACACCACTTTTCTATTTCGACCTTTGAAGGTACAAAAGTCAATACGAATGAATAAATAATATTCTTTATTTTTTTGAAGCTTTGGGTGCATTTTATAATCTATTTTGGTTATAATCTTAATTTGAATTTCTCTAAACCTTATTGTATTTTCACACTGTGAACCAGTTTTCTCCAATTATGACCTCAATCCTAACCCGACTTACTCAAAACACATCAAAATTTGCATTTTTAGATGAGTTGGTCATTTTTAATCGATTTTAGTCCTAATTCTAACCCGACATTCTTCCGACTTCAAATTTGAATTTTTAAACGCTCTGTGTAATTTTTTAACCACTTTTTTCTCTAGTCCTAACCTGAATTTGCCCAGAAACTTTATTTTTCATTTTTTTTTTGAAGTTTTGGGTACATTTTTATTTGATTTTGGTCATAATCTTAATCTGAATTTCTCAAGACCTTGTCGTATTTTCACAGGGTAAACCAGTTTTTTACGATTTTGACCTCAACCCTAACCTGACTCTCTCACAAAACATCAAAATTGGCATTTTTAGATGAGTTGGTCATTTTTTATTGATTTTAGTCCTAGTCCTAACTCGAATTTTTTCAGACTCCAAATTTAAATTTCTAGATGCTCTGTGTAATTTTTTACCAATTTTGACCCTAGTCCTAACCTGAATTTGCCCAGAAACTTTATTTTTCATGTTTTGAAGCTTTGGGTACATTTTTATTTCATTTTGGTCATAATCTCAATCTGAATTTCTCTAAACCTTGTTGTATTTTCACACTGTCAACCAGTTTTCTCCGATTTTAACCTCAATCCTAACTCGACTTTCTCAAAAAAAACATCAAAATTTGCATTTTTTGATGAGTTGGTCATTTTTAATCGATTGTAGTCTTAATTCTTACTCGAATTTCTCCAGACTTTTTAGACCCTCTGTGCAATTTTTTAACCAGTTTTGACTCTAATCCTAACCTAAATTTGCCAAGAAATTTTATTATGCATTTTTTGACGTTTTGAGTACACTTTTATTCCATTTTGGGCATAATCTTAATTTGAATTTCTCTGTACTCTTCAAACTTGTATTTTTACGCGCTTTAGTCATTTTTATCGATTTTGGCCTTCAGAATTCGGGCACAGAACGTGTTTTGTCAGAATTTTTAGAGTAATACATAACCTTTTTTTAATTTTTAAAATGTTTTTGAAATAATCAAGTGATATCTCACGTTTCTCCAGCTCTCTTAAACTCAACAGTTCAGTGAATATCTGAAATCTCAATTTTTTTATACATCAATTTTTTAGATACAAAAAGTATATTTGACGATGGTAACGAACCGTTAACCAAATGGAATTAAAATTATTGAACTTCATCTTGTATATGTTAAAAAAGTTCAATATGAGTGTTTATTTTTAATATTCAAAATAACTGAAAACATAAATAAAAATCAAAATTCATAATACCTCTTTTCTTGTAATATCAAACAAGTACATAATACTATCTAAATTGTTTTCCGGGCTATGAAGCCGTGGTCCAATGGAATTTTTTCTCTACTCCAACAGAATTTCGTCTACTACTGCGGCAGACATGATCATGTCATGATCAGTAGTAGACGAAACGTCAGGAAGCAATTCCATTGGACCACGGCTTCATAGCCCGGAAAACACTTTAGATAGTACAAGGAATTCATTTTTACAAACACTACATACGCCTTTTCCCATTGTGCAACTTTATTTTGATTTAATCGTATCTCTTACCGTTACCGTTTCCGAGATCCCCATGGAATGCATCCTTATCTCTGGGATACTATATAAAAACTAAATATCTATTTTTGTTTAAAACGTCACACCACTTTTCTATTTTGACCTTTGAAGGTACAAAAGTCAATACGAATGAATAAATAATATTGTGCACATTGCGCATGCTCTCACACAGAAGAGTGTGCAAAGGGACTTTGCATACGCTTTTGATTGCTTTGCACACGCCTTGCGTATATTTTATAATATTAATGATTATTTATGAAGCAAAATCGCAGTCGTAGAAAAAGTATAGTGTGCAACACGTACGAAAATCACTCTTCACACTCTTGTGAAAAGTGCAATTTTCGACACTAGTTGGACAATATACTATTTACCCCATGTGTGCTTGTACACTAATATTGAATTGAACAAACAGAAGACCACAAAGTTATAAGATTGTGAAAGCTTTCACGGCCAGTCAAAAAACAATCTAAAGTATTTTCTGGCCTTTGAAGCCGCGGTCCGATGGAATTTCTTATTGACGTTTCGTCTACAGCTGAGGCAGACATTATCAAAGGCGACGAGGCAATGGGCGAAGTGATCTCCCGTGCCTCCAGACGTTGACTGATTCGACTGTGGTAAGCTGGTGGTATTTATTCCCCCTCCGTCGTGTCGCAGTGGAGGGACTGTGATGGGGGTAGTGGTGGTGCGAGGTGAAAGCGTTTCGGCGCACTTGATGTTTGAAGCAGAACTCGCTTCCAGTCTGCATTTAGAAAAATAATTTCCTCTTTCCCGTTGAAGTTGTTGTCGTGTTTAAAGATCCCAATGGCTTCTCTCGTTAGTCTTAGATAGAAACGCTGCGATTATTATAAGATATCCGCCTCGTTGAAAAGTATGTCGTGACCTTCGGACAGAGCGTGCTCTGCTACTGCTGACTTTTGTGTGTGTCTCAGCCTGCATTTCTTCTTTTGTTCTGTAATCCTCGTGTTGACACTGCGTTTTGTGGTGCCAATGTATACTGCGTCACAACTGCATGGAGCTCGGTAAATTAAACTCTGGGTGCCGATAGGGAATCTCTGCCGTCTTTCACCGATTTCAAGCTCTGTTGTATTGCAGGAGTCGATTTAAAGACAATTTTAACATTGTGCTTTTCCAGAAGCATGCAAATCCTGTTCGTTACTTTGTGGATGTATGGAAGACTAATCCATCTGCGCTTTTCTTCATCTTCTGCCGTTGTTCCTTCCTGGCGCTCCACATTCCTTGGACGGACGGCCCTATAGAACTCGTGCTTGCTGTATCCATTCCAACGAAAGGAGCTTTCCATATGCTTCATTTCCCGTTCCAATTCAGCCGGCTCACAAATTCTCTTGGCTCTCAACGACAGGGTCTTTATGACTCCCCTTTTCTGTCTGAAATGATGATTTGATCCGTTATTGAGGCACCGGTCAGTGTGTGTCAGTTTTCTATAAACTGTTGCGCAAGGTTTCCATTCGGCCTCCTTCATACAAAAAAAAATCGCGTAAGAGACCTGCGGAACCGCGTAAATGCTGGTTGAAATGGATACATGGACACCTTTGTTATGTGGAACCAAGGCGAGAACGACCTTCAAAACTTCCTCTTACAACTCAACTCTATCAACCCAAAAATACAATTCACTATGGAGATAAAAAAGGAAGGACGCCTGCCGTTTTTTGATGTTTTGGTATCAAGGAGGCCGAATAGAAAGCTTGTGCACACTGAACCAACACACACTGACCGATACCTCAATAACGGAACAAATCATCATCAAGGCAGAAAAGGGGAATCTTAAAGACTGTCTGTGAGAGTCAAGAGACGTTGTGGGCCGGCTGAATTGGAACGGAGTCTTTGGTTGGAATGGATACAGCAAGCGGGAGTTGGATAGAGCCATCCGTCCAAGAAATGTAGAGCGCCAGGAAGAAACAACGGAAGAAGATGAAGCAAAACGCGGGTGGTCTAGTCTACCATACATTCACAAAGTAACGCACAGGATCGGCAGGCTACTGGAAAAACACAATGTTAAAACTTTTTTTAAACCCACTCGTACTATATAACAGAGCTCGTCCAAAAACCGCAGAGATCCGCTATCGGCTCCCAGAGTTCCGTAAATCCGTGTCCTGTAAATATTTGCGTCATGTAATGGTCTGTCTCTGTCCAGTGTGTAGTTATCCATTTTTCTAGGTCTGTGATGAAAGTCTTTGCTGTTCCTTTGTAGTTATTCCATTCATTACTCCAGTCTCTGTGTACATCATCCTTTATTTCAGCTATCTGAGTTTTATTTTTGCTGTTGTGTATTTGCGTCCTTTGCCTTATTTGTAGTTTTATGGGGAGTATCTTTGCTATTGCTAGGAGTGCGGTAGTGGGGGCAGTTCTGTATGCCCTCGTTATTCTTAGAGCTATTTGCCTGTTTGTCTTCTCTAGGAGTGCAGCGTAGTATTTATATGTTGTTATATTGTCCCAGATCGGTAATCCATAGAGGATGATGGATGTCACGGTGCTCAGTAGTGCTTTGCGTTGGGTGAATGTTGGTCTGTTTTTTGTTGGTGTGACCCTTGAGAGCATGTTTATTACTGTCTTCGCCTTGCTGCATATGGTTCTTATATGTGTGTGGAATTTGAAGTCCTTGTCAATATTGAGGCTCATGTATTTGATATAGTTCTTTGAGACTATTTGCTTGTCGTCTATGTTTAGTTGAAGTTCTGTCAGCTTTCTTCTTCCGTTTAAGATTATTAAGTCTGTCTTATGTACTGCTACTTCAAGCCCCATTTTGTGTAGTAGGTATTTTGTTGTTGTGACTGCCAATTCTGTTCTTGCCTCTAGTGATTCTTTGGTTTTTGCTACTGTTATTATTGAGAGATCATCAGCGTATACAATCAAGTGCGTCTCTTCCAGTTGAATTTCCCTGAGTATCCTATTGTAGAAAAGGTTCCACAATAGAGGCCCTATTATTGAGCCCTGCGGGACTCCGCAGCTCATTTTCATTTCCTCGTCGCAGGGGAGAGTAATAGTTCTGTTTTCAAGGTAATCCTTGATTGTTGCAGGTAGCTGCTTACATTTGCGGATTGTAGCGCTTTGATGATGTTTGTCCCGGGTGCTGAGTTAAACGCATTTTTTATATCGATGGTGACCATTGCTGAAAACTTCCTGTTTTTGTACGCTACTTTGTTAACTTCTTGGACAATTTCTTTTACTTTTTGTAGGGCACTTATTGTGCTGCGTCCTTTTCTGAAACCATATTGGTGTTCGTGGATAAAGTTTTTCTTTTCAAGTTCCGTTTCTAGTCTATCTTTTACTATTTTTTCCGAGCATATTTATGAGGCATAGGGGTCTATAAGTTTGGATGTCGTTGGGGTTCTTTTGCGGCTTTTCTATCAAAACTAGTTTTGCTTTTTTCCATATTTCAGGAAAAGTTCCGGTCGTCACGTACGCATTCATTACATTTACCATATTGTCTACAAAGTGTTTATTTTCTATAGCTTTTTTAATTATTTCAGAGATGATGTTGTCTGGTCCCGGGGCTTTTTTGCTCTTGATGTTTCTTGTTGCTGATATCACTTCCTCTGTAGTTACTATGGATACTGTGCCATTTTTTATTGTTTTATTGTGCCATCTTCTTGTAGGATGTGAGGGAAACAGTTTGTAAAATTGCTCTATTTGGGTTTCTTTATCTAGAGTTATTTTTGGTTTGATATTTAGTTTAGAGCATGCTATTTTATAGCCCCGTCCCCATATGTCTTGTTCCGTTTCGTCCAACAATTTGATCCAACTTTTTTGTTTTTCACTTTTGATCATTTTTTTCAGTTCTTGCTTAGTTTTTTTGTAAAACTTTTTAATTTCCTCTTTTTCGTTTACGTCAGACGGTGTTGCGTTTATTCTTGTGAGGGTTCTTCTGATTTTATTGCACTGTTTTCTTTTCATTGCAATATCTGTTGTCCACCAGCGTGCAGGTCTATAGTTTGAGTTTGGTGATTTTCTTTATGGGAGTAGTTTATTGCATAAATTTGTTAGGTACTTGGTCAGCTCTTCAGCAGTGTTTAGTTTCGTCTGTGTGTCTTGTTTGAGGTAGTTTTCCATCTTTGTTTTGCCCATTTCGTCCAATTTCCACCCTTCCAAGTTTTCTTTGTTGTTCGTTACTTTTTAATCAGAAAATGTTAATTCATATGTTGTGATGCTGTGATGTCTATTAATGAGGTGCCGTTTGCGTTGGAGAAGGTGGGTAAGTTTCCAGTATTTATGGCTGTTAGATTATTTGAGATTAGTAGTTCTTCTAATAGCGGTCCTTTAGAGTTCTGCACCGTTGATCCAAATACCTTTGACTTCGCGTTGAGATCCCCTACGATTAGAATCTCCTTACTGCAATTTTTTATAAAGGTGTCTATTTGGCTCAGAAAGTTTTCAAATGCTTGCAGGGTTTTGTTTGGAGAGAAGTAGCATGAGATGACAATGACTGTGTCGAGTTCAATAGCTGCAAATCCGTGATGTCGGGTTATTTTCATCAGCTTTAGTTGTTTGGATGTCCATATGGAGCAGTCGTTGTTTAGGTCATATATGAAGTTTTCCTTTTTCCGATTTGTTGGTTCTTGTCCTAGTATTACGTCTATGTCTTGTTCGTATGTAAATTGTCTAAGGCGCTATATTTTCTGTCTATGTTTATCTGTAAAATTTTAATTTTTTTGGTTTCGCGTTCTGCAAACATTTTGGCTTTAAATCATTCTAGGAGTTTGCCTCATTTCTAAGAATGCCTTCTTATAGAGCGGGCATTCGTAACTCTATGTTTTGTGGTTATTATTGTCGGTGCGGAGACATTTCGGTTGTTCTTTACAGTTTTTAATTTCATGCTGGGTCGAACTACAGTTAAGGCAACTTCGTTCTCTGCGGTCTTTTCTGCAGTTAGGGGTGATGTGTCCAAATTTATAACAGTTTAATCATATTACTAGCTTGTTTGTTTCCTCTACTCTACAGTTACTCCAACCTATTCGTATTTTTCCCGTATTGATTAGTATGTTGGCTTTTTCAATAGGTAATTTTGCAAAAGCATAGAGGAGTTTATTTTGGTTAGGTTTTATAGCTAGTTGTATTTTAATTTCGCTTTTTGCCTCAGGGGTGATTTTTAGTGTATCGATAATAGCGTCTTCTATTTCTTGTTGTTCGGTTGTGCTAGTTATATCCTTTATAAACACTGTTTTGTAGTTTTTGGCTATTGATGTGTCCATATCTTTGTCTATGTTTTTTTTACTTCTTCAAGGAAAGTCTTCTCTTCATGTTCGTTTGCTTGATATTTGATATGTATCTGTCCTTTGTTGTCGTGTCTAATATTGTGCACTCTTACTCCTATGTCTTGGATTTTGATGTTTTTTCTCAATTTGACGTTATTTGGGAGCATGTAGCTTCCGAGTTTACTCCTTTTATTATAACTGTGCCTGTTTTCTTGTTTCTAGTTGTTGTCCAATTAAAGGGATCGTTATTTGTAGAAGTACCTGTATTTCTGTTCAGTTCTCCGTTTATGTGTACTCCTTGTTCCTGTGGTGTTATTGGTTTGTACGGAGCTCTTGTAGTTGAATACATTGTCATGTTCATGTCGTGATCTTGCAATATTTTTTTCCGCCAGTCGTCTTATTTTTACTATGTTTACTTTCGTGTAATTGCAGAGTGTGATTTTTTTGGTTGCCTTTTATTGTTGTTTTTTTTTTATTAAATTCTTGAGTCCCTGGTAGAGACTCGTCCATTTTTCTAGGGATGTTGAAATGTTCTGCTCAGATTCTCGATTTTTTAATCCAAGGACGTGTAGTGTATTTCCATTTTCTTCTTTGTTGTCTTCATCTGTGGTGATTTTTGTGTCGACGCTAATTACTTTACCTTCATCTGGCTTTCCAGATTTCAGGTAACTGGAGATTTGCGGAAAGGAACCCGGAGTTTACCGAGTTCCGTGCAGCTCTAGCTCAGTATCCATTGGCACCACAAAACGCAGTGTCAACACGAGGATTACGGAACACAAGAGGGGTTGCAGGCTGGGACAAACAACAGAGCACACTCACTCGGAAGGTCGCGACATTCTTTTCAACGAGGTGGATATCTTACATCAATCGCAGCGTATTTATCAGAGACTAACGAGAGAGACCCTTAGATCTTTAAACACGACAAAAATTACAACAGGAAGCAGGAAATTACGTTTCTAAATCCACACAAGACGCGAGTTCTACTACATACTTCAAGTGCACCAAAACCCCGCGCCATCACTACCCCCACCCCAGTCCCTCCACTGCAGCGCGAAGGCAGAGGAATAAATACCACGGGGCTCACCACAGTCGAATCAGTCAACGTCGGGAAGTACGACAGATCACTTCGCTCATTGCCTTTGATAATGTTTGCCGCAGTTGTAGAAGAAACGTCAGAAAGAAATTCCATTGTACCCCGGCTTCAAAGCCCGGAAAATACTTTAGATGGGACTACAAAATTATTACTTATAGGCAGTGTTGCCAAGTCAAGGATTTTATCCTTGACTTGGCAACACCGCAATTAGATTAGATCTAAGGATTTTTAGGAACGTTTAGGAATTTAGGAAGATTTCGTAAAATTTGTAAGAATCTGAGGATTTTATATTGCATAGGGATCTTTACTAATTAAAAGCGACAAGTACAAAGCAAATTATAAATGAGTAAAAAAATACAACGCATAATAATATTCACAAAACTACACTACTACTAATAGTGGAGCTGAAGTCCAGAGAGTAAACAGAGCACTTTGAGTAAAGCTACATGATCTTTGGCACAATACGCTGCAAGAGTCAGTCGTCAATTGTCAAATGGTAAATGGTAAATGTCATTGATTGGATGATTCAATGTCGTGTCGACTGTCGTTATTCTTACTCGTTACTGTCGTTCGTATTTCGAAAATTGAAAAATATTTGTAAGCATTTTGAAAAAAATGGGCGTGGCACTTAAAAGAATTTTCGCCTGTTGCCCAATTTTTTAGTTCACTTTCTTTTATTTTACTGAACATATTTCAATCATTAAATCGAAGGAATTCTAAGGATAAATCGTGCTTCCACTAAGGATTTTTTCACACGACATGTTGGCAACACTGCTTATAGGAAAAATTCTGTACCTAACACGTGCGGACGTGCCTATACAGCACTAGGTTGCTTCGCTTTGCGACAATTGTTCAGCCGCAATTACGTGCGGTAAAGAACCACTTTCCGCACTTAAAAACTGTTACACAATCAGTTAAGTAAATGATAATGCTGCAAACAGTTTTATTATTATTTCTTCAGACTAAACGTACAATTGAAGCCACAATCCCAATATTTTGTCCAGGAAAGTAAGTAATAAGTTACACAAAACAACAAAAGTCTTAAACATATGGCAAAACGTTAAATATCCTGCATTTAAGGCCCTGAAGATTGGTGGTAGCCGAAGGTCCGTGATTATGCGTGACGTTGCGTACGTAAATGTTTTGTCCTGAAGATCTTACACGAACTTTACACTTGCTTCTTTCTTGGGTGCAGAGCCACATAGTCTTGGTTGCTGTCGATTCGGCTTTGACCATTCTGAACTCGTAATTATTCATAATAATCTTTGGATATTTGCGGCCTGGGGCGAAATATATCAGAACTAAAATATTATATTTGTTAATCATCCGCATCGGCTCACATAATATATCTGTGAAGAATAAGAACAATTTTCACAAAAGTAATAAAAGTGGGAAATTAATATTTCTGAATTGCTGAGAATAAAGGGTGGAGCAATAAAAATAAGATTTTATGACTTAGTGAGGTGTTTACGATTTTAATGTGCTACGAAACCTCAGTGCTTCTATATTCGAAGTAAAAATGAACATGGCGAACCATAATTTTATATATAACCTGTGTGTGGAAAAATTAACAATAAGTTCAGACTAGAAAAAATGGTAGTAGCATCAAATGAAGAATTATGCAATAGTTCTGAATTATTGCTGAAATTATGTTTTACTTTGGACCACGTTTCCCAGTATCTTCTTAACAAACGACATCATGTGAAACACAACGGCTACAAATCTATTTAACAAAATGCTTTCCAATAACATTTACGACGGGAAGATTTTTAGCCCGGTCGCGAAATACAACTTCAGAGAATTTTTGGTAATTTGTTTGACTGTAGATCGAATCTGCTGGCTCAGTCGTAGTCGTTTTCGTCAAACGAATAATGATTTGAACTTTACAAGAATAAGCATGAAAATCCGATATATCATTGTTTAAAATGCTGTAAAACCTTTGTTACGCTATTCAACGGTGGTAATTGTTTTTTTAGAAGGACGTTTTATTTCGGATGTGCTACGAATAGGACAATTGGTTTTGCCTGTATACCTCCATTATTTCTTCTTATGACGCCGTCTCCCTCCGAAAGTTGGCGATCCAACTGGCTATAATGGTGCGCGAAACTGCACCCCTGAATATTTCAATAGACGTTCGATCAAACCATCTTCTCAAATCCTTGAGCCACGAATTCTGTCTTTGCCCTCGATCTTTCCCTCAATAACACGGCGGAGTATTTTATATCGCTCTCCTCTCATGATGTGACCGACGTACTGCAGTTTTCTTTCTTCTCATACCTCTATTGTAGAGGAAGAAATATTTGACACTGCAAACTGCCAATGTGTCAGTAGGAAATGCTTGATTGCTCCAGTCCAAGACTTCGAAACAGAACTGTGACTATGGTTAAAACTGATCCTTCTCTACCACCATGTTTTGATTTGTGTCATCGGCTATCAAGAAAGTTCTGTTATATTATATATAAGCTAGTTAGGTCAGGGAGTCATTTAATTGGACAAATGAGTCATTTATTATAATTTGTCTAAAACACTCCAAACTGTAAACTCCAAAAGAGCCATTTTGCCATTGCTATGAATCAAGCCATTACAAAGGCTGTGAAGCATGTACTTTAGTTTTCTGATATTCAGAGAAAGATACGAGAGACGATACTTGTGAGTGATACTAATGAGCTTGAGTAATCAGGCATCCCCCAATTAGGTCAAGACTTTGAAACAGAACTGTGATTACGGTTTAAATTGGTTGCTCGCTACCACTATGATTTAATTTGTGTTATAGGCTTTAAAGAAGCCAATTCTATTTATCAAGATATGACATTGTGTGTGAATGGCCTAATACTATACGACTTAAGAACAAAAATGACATACTGAGATCAGTAGTTCTGTTCAGTACACTTCAGTGCAGCAAACTAGGGGTAAAATCGGCCCTTAAGTACTTGTTTTGGTAATTGGTTTGGCCAGAGGTCGCAACTGCTGCAAAATGGCCTTGCGAAATACAAAATTAATGAAAGAGTATCTTCTAAACTTACGGCATTACATGAATTCCATGGTGTCCACATTCTAGAAAAGCAAGTCAACGTAAGGGGTATTTGTAGATATTTTCAATGAATTTTACAAGTGGTAGTTTAGTGGCTTTAGAGGACACAAGTGTAATAATTTAAATTAAAGGAAAAGAAAGCCTTCAGCCGGATTTGAACCAGTAAACTTGTGCTAGACAGACAGACGCTCTTACCAAGGGAGCTATAAAGGCACCTTTACTACTTTTGGCACCTTTAGAGCGCGCTTGGTAGGAGCATCTGCCCGGCTAGCATAAGGTCGCTGGTTTAAATCTAGCTAAAAGCCTACTTTGTCTTTAATTTAAATTGTTATTCTTCTGTCCTCTGAAGCCACTAAAACATCACTTACTACACGCTACTATTTCTAGAAATGGTAGAATAAGACAGCAACACACATTCAATCAACATAGAGATATAGAGGATTTGAAGATCATTTACTCTAATCTCATAAGAAATGGCACACATTAAAAATAACATGCAAGAACAGAATGATATCTCGGGATGCTTCCTGGTCGTTCTGATAAAGCAACCTGTAGAATTTGCATTCCCAGCCTTGTTGCCATATTCTATGCATCCTATTCGGACATACCGGTATGTCCGGCTAGGATGTTCAACTGTACTACTTAACATCGTTTTACAACTTTATCCGTATCCGTTGTGTTAACTTCTGGCCATTTCCCGCCTTAACAATACAGGGTGTTTTCAAAGTTGGGTCGTTAATTTTAACAGCTTGAGGACTTCGTCAAAAGAAGTTCATTTATCAAGAATCACCCGTGCAAAAGCACCATAATAAAGGAAATAATGAAACGTGAAAAATTTTAAAAAGATATTTTGATTTATGCGACACCTTCCATGTAAATATTAAACGATTTGTGTTTACGATTGTTTACGAAGACTGCGTGCGTAGAACAAATAGGAATAATTTTGAGCAATGTATGTGAAAATGAAATGACATTTATTGCGAATTCTCTAATTATGCAACGATATATAGGCGATTTTTGATAATAATATATCAAATTCTTTTGACAAATTCCAAAGCTGTTAAACTTAATACTACTAACTACTAAAAAAGTAAACATAATCATCAATTAATTGGTTTGCGCGATAAGTAGTAGAAGTAGTAGTCATTGGGGGCCGAGGCCTTGCACTAGGCCTTAAAGGCCCTTTTCACAGACTCCCCGATCCACCCATCCCTACCCAGCTTATGCTCTCATTCCATAGATGAATCCGTCCCTCTAATGAAGGAGAGTATTCCGTCCCAACTAAGAGTCGAAAGCTTTTCTCGATGGAAGAAGGCGGCTCCCAGTGTCCTCCCAGTGACATGGGAGGGCGCGATATAGCACACTCCTAGAAAGTAGTATGACGACTCTTTCCCCTGCTTCACAGTGGGTGCAAACTATCCACCATACCTAGGAGGTGCATGTGCCGCAGTGTAGAGCCAGTCCAGAAGGTGTGGCTTTATATCCCACCTCCTGCCCACTGCCCTGCGCAGTTGTCATACCAGTGTTGTTGCCTTATTGCATGCCTTTTCTCTGTGACTTACCCAGGTCAGCCCACTGTCGATGATCAGCCCCAAGAACTTAGTCTCAAACTGTAGCAGCAGAGGTTCCGCGTACAGCATGGGTGACCTGAATGCTGTAGTTGTCCTCCTTGTGGTGTAGAGCACAACCTCTGTCTTGCCAGGATTGACTGACAGAGTTGCCTCGGTACACCACTGTCTGTTATTCTGCATGCCCAACTTTCGTAGTATCATGACCAGTCCGTCATCCGCATACGCCTGGGCACTGAACCCCTCGGACTGTGGCTTTCTCAAAAGACCGTCCCTTAAGAGACACCATAGTCGAGGTGATAAGCAGCTACCTTATGGGCAGCCGCCCTCGGTGATCTTCCAGGTGATCCGTCACCCTACGGTTGCGGAGCGCCGATCTGACTCAGCTTACCAACTGTGTTGGAGTCCCCCGGGCCCTAGGGGCCTTGCACATGTTGTTTGTTCTGGCTGTGTTGAATGCTCCCTCAATATCGAAAAAGAGAGCCAGCAGCTCTTGTTTATTCGAGTATTCCTTCTCTATTCGAGTATGCCATCTCTAATTTATGCACTAGAGGTGAAGAGCCGTGTCGGTCAACTTTCCTTTACCATATGGCATGTTGATCCTTGTTTATGGGCTGTCTTGCCAAAAGTACCTCTTTAATGTACCTATCGACTATCATTTGTAACGTTTTCATTAGGAAGGATGTCAAACTTATTGGTCTAAACGATTTAGTGACATTGTAGTTACTTTTTCCAGCTTTTGGTTTGCGCGGTAAAGTTCCACACCAAAATCATTTTTTTTGTGTAGGTCTAACGAAAAGAAAACAAATGTGTTATGTAAATTGTATTAAAGAAAACAATAAAAATAGAATAAGAGGGATAAAAATTAAATTTCTTGTATTTTGTGTAATTTTAAATAAAAACCATTTATTTTCAAACCCACAAATTTCGACACACATCCCATCATCAGGGCACAAAATTCGTCAAAGATGGTAAGAAAATTGGGCATATTCATAAACTAATTCTCTTATTTAGTACAACTGTCCATCGCGAACATCATTCCATAAAAATTCAATGCTAAAGTTTTTGTTTGCATACACAATAAAAATAACTGTTGAGCAAAAAAACAATTTGTAACTTACAAGGAGGGGGTATGTTCGTTAGAAAACGTCATCTAGAAGGTATGAATCTTTTACATAAGATGATGCCATAATCTAAAAAAATTAACTATTGCTCCTTCATTAATTTCATGCGACATTTCACAACCAATTAGATAACGTTATTATATTAACACCTCTTATACTATGCATTAACATCTACTATTAAAAATAAATATATATATTTTTCTAATACTGAAATTTAAACGATTTGTAGTTTATTGAAGACGCAAGGGGTAAGTAATAATAATTATTATTAATAACCAAAACTTGGATTGGCGATCAAAATGTCATGCCTTTCGGGCAGGGAGTTTATTAGTTCTTTTAGAACAAACCGGTTTTGGCTAACAGGACATTCTCATCGATAAATTCGTCAAGTTAGTGAACGTTTTGAACACAATAGTTGATTTTCAAAAACTCACAAACTACTAAAACACACAAAAATTATTGAAATTTTTCATAACATTCTTTCAATAAATAATTTAAAGAACTACGTGTTTTAATAAGCTTTAATTTTAAACGTTTTTGACAGAAGTTTTAAATTAATAAAAGTTCAATTTTACGAGCAATGAAGCAGACATGCTTCTAATTCATCTCTTTTAGTTCTAGACGACAAACATGGCACCAAGATTGACCCTAAAATTAAATTGTTTTTAAATGATAGGCTTTTTTCCTCCAATCTTCTGTTTCTAATCGTCCACAAAGCTACCACCTAACTCAAGAAACCAAAAACTAGCTTAAAACGTAAACCTACTATTCGTGTATGTAATAAATACAAGCTGCGACTTGAGCTCATCTACCTTGCCTTTAAAAGTAGGAGGATGATTATGAGCTACGTTTTTGACAAAAAGTCGATTTTCTGAAGATTGCAGCCTTACTTTACACTTAGTTACTGGTTCTCTAGTGCAGATCCATAACGTTTTGCTTAAATTGTCGCCCATGGGTCGCATTCTAAATTCGTAGTTGTCTAAGACGATTTTCGGATGTTTCCTTGCGGCGCAAAAATAAATTACACCTAAAACAAAATCACCCAGTTCACATTATCTTTTAGCAGATATTTTAATTAGATATTTAATAGTAATTTATTATATAAGGGGATTAACAAGCCAAGAAAAAATGTACATTTTTGCGAAAGGATTTAAGGCCGTTAATCCCAGAATTTAATTCAACGTTTTATCCACGGCCACGGCTAAAACAAATCAAAGAGGGAGAGCAGGTAAAAATTCCTGATTTTAAAAAATGTCAAGTTTGACAACTTTATTTTGACAACAGTAATATTGAGCTGAAAATTAGAAAGTCTGGACATCGTTTCTATAACAACTTAATGTACTAGTGTGTTAGAAGGCCTTTAACCCACGTCAAAAAGACGTATTAAACCTTCATAATAGTGGTTGTATCAAACACATATATATAACAAAATAATGTATCAGTCTTGAAGGATGAGAGTAGTCTTCGTGTAACTTATAGAAACAGCTTGGGATTTAAGTTCCTCCAAATTTCCCTTAAAAGTGGGTCCGTGGTTATGGTCAATATCTTTTACGAGAATGCTGTTTCCTGAGGATAGAATTCTGACCCTGCACTTTGTATATCGTGCCTGGCTGCATATCCATAGAGTTTTACTTAAGCTGGCTCCAGGGGGATGCATCCTGAATTCGTAGCCATTATGAATTATCATAGGGTATTTTCGCCCACAACCAAACCAAATTTTCCCTAAAATATGTAGACAGTCAGATAGTTTCATGAAAATGATCTGATAATTAAATTTTTCATGAAAATATTTAAACCCAATGTAAAATTAGTCCTTCTTAAAATATCCTAAATCCTTACAAACCTGCAATATTTCCTGTCGGTCTGAAATCGTGTTCCTCTTTGACTATGACTATCGACCATTTTTGAATGACGTCATGTAACAAGTCACGGACCCACCAGTCCCATCAAAGTGTGAAAACAATTAGCAGAGTTGCCATTCTGACTATTTTTTATCCTTGTCTCTATTCACCTGTCATTATATCGATAGATAATGTTGTTGTAATCTTCCACTAGTACCCAAGAAAATATTGTTTTAACTAAGATATAATATCATTCAAAGATCCTAAGGAATACAGATAAACTTTAATTTTGAACCTACCATTTTGTTGTATGAACACACAAAAACCTATATGTTTGGCTACACTGTCTGATTGACCCTCAAGAAAATATGAAGAACTTTGTCAAAATCACGTGTTCTGAAATTTCCAATTGAAAGAATAGCATAGCTTTTCGGAGGTTTCCACTTCGTGTCACCAGTGCCTTGTAAGAAAAATAACTATATTTTGTTACCAAGGCAGTTTTACTTACAAATTACCTTTAATTATTTTTTCTAATTTTGACATATAAAGTGGCACTTTTCAATACTGATGACAGTGATGTAACGTCCTACTTTTCGTAACTAGTTACGAAAAGTAAAATCTTTCGTAACTAGTGATGAAAAGTTGGTGTCGCCACCAGTTGCAGGTTTCGGCTGTGGCACACCGTTGCTATAGTTTTACGGTATTAGGAGATACAAAGTGGTTTAGTTTAGTAAAAGTAAATATTGAAGTTTAATAATAATAATTATCTCTCTAAGTAGGTATTTGTAGTCAAAATTAGAAAAAATCTTGTATGAAACACGTGACGAAAAACCTTTTTTATGTATTTCATTCAAATTGCAACATTCATTCGTTACACAAAATCGGACTTTTCGTAACTGGTTACATAAATAGCTATTACTATACCAATTACTATATTTAATCTATTCGTGCTAGTTTTAAAACTAGGCATTCACTGTTGATTAAGTAAATTTGACGAGTTGGTCCGATGGCATTTCTTCCAGACGTTTCGTCTATAGATGCGGCAGACATTATCAGAGGAGATCTCCCGTGCTTCCCGACGTTGACTAATTCGATGTGGTGAGCTCCGTCGTATTTATTCCTCAGCTGCAGTGGAGGGACTGGGGTGGGGGTAGTGGTGGCGCACTTGAAGTATGTCGTAGAACTCGCTTTCAGTCTGCATTTAGAAACGTAACTTCCTTCTTCTTATAAAGTGCAAACTTTTTGAAAAACCCTGATAATTTTTTTGTCACCCAAAAAACTGAAAACCGCTAAACATGCCTCGAGGTATAAACCAGTAATATCATAACAACAAATGTTTTTAAATTATTCTAGCTACAAAATGCGGTGGGTTGAAATGCAATAATTTTGCAGTGCTCTTTCCTTCGCCCTGTATAATCTTCAAACAAATAACTTTTTTTTAGTTAACCTCCTACCCTGCTTCCAAAAGAAACAGCCTTTTTAAATCTCCTCAAGTTGCGAATTTCGGTTAAGGCATTTCTGAGATACAGACCCCTAAAAATTTTGCTATTTCGATCTTTTCCGTAAGCAGTTTAGTTTTGATATTTCTTCGATATTCATGTGATAAAGCTCCTTTACCGCACGCATTTGTGAGGTCAAGGTATCACTTTACGCTCGCTTGTCACTCTAAAAAAAAACAAAAACATAATACCCATTCGCGTCGCTCGCTTGGCATCATGTTGTTAATTACGATCAGGTGCGATAAAGAACCACTTTCCACACTTGGTAGGTAAACAACTATTTCTTCAAATTTATTTTTTAAAGCTTCTACACCTCTGGGATTTGGAAAGATATAGTTCACATAAACTATGATGGCGTGGAAAAAAGTCCTATAAATGGGAAATGTATTCTCAGAAAAGATTTTTGTTATACAGTGAAACACGACTGGGACGATCTGAGATTGTTATAGTCTTTGTATGTGGTGTTGGCGTTTCGTCCCGGGGTCTACCTTGGACTCGTCAGTAAGGCGTGGTATATCCCTGCTTTATATACCACGATGAAAGTTCTTAGTTGGGGCATGTACGCTATGTAGATAAAAGAAGGAACCCCCTTGATGGAGAGCCAAAATTGTAAATTAAGTCCTAAGCCCTAAAAAATATATAATATTCAACTTGCATATAATAAGCATCATTCAACGTTACCCGGGTTACCCCATATGCTCATTGTACTCAGCTGTCATCATTGACTGTCCAACTGACACTTGTCACTATTGTGTTCTTTGTTAATTATTTTTTATGAAAATATTTACATTTTAATATATAATAATTATTAAATTTGGAAATATTTATGTTATTGTTTGAATTTCTATCGTACTATCTTTGGGGAGAATCCAGAAGCCTACGTGCCAACCATATCTTTGGGGAGTGTAAATATATATTTGAAGACCAATTCGGAGCAGGAAAAGCGGTGTGAGGTTATGAACGATTTCGACTAATTCTGCCACCTGTAGTCGGTGGGTGAAGTTTCGGCGCTGCCACCTATGAGTCGGTGGATGAAGTTCCGCCACAATACTCCCCTCCCAGTGACAACGAGGACGGAAGATGGTGTGACGGAAGAGAAGGCGTTGCAGTGAGTGAAGACAGAGTTTGCTGGATGCTAACACCCGTCAGTTGGCTCATGAAGTTTCGCCGCTGCCACCTGCGAGCCGGTGGATGAAGTTCCGCCACACTATGTCCGCAAAAATACTTCATTAACAGCAGTAGCCGTTAATGTAAGCCAAGTATTTGTTATTTTTTTTACATACATTAAAAAATAGAAAGACACCAGAACCAGGAAATACCCCAGCTGAACTTATCAAATGTCAAACAAAAAAACTGTACCAAGAACTTATAGCATTATTCCAGAGCTGCTTGAATGGAAAGCCAACCCCAGAAGAAATGAGATAAACAAAACTGCGACAATTACAGAGGGATAGCAGTTACAAGCACTCTGTACAAAGTATATGGCAAGACTTTGGCAAGTAAAATCACTACAGAGTGTAGAGATATGGAAGCAGAAGAACAAGCAGGATTCCGGGCAGAAAGATCACCATTGGACCACCTATTCTGAGTCTCCCAAGTGTTGGAAAAGAAAACGGCCTACAATCAAGAAACACACCTAGTGTTTATCGACTTGAAAAAAAGCATACGATAACATCCTACAAAATAAACTATGGGAGCCACTTGAAACAAATAACATCTGTGTAACACTTTTTTAAGGCGATAAAACGACTATACGAAAAAACTGCAGCAAGAATCAAGATCTGAGAGAGACTGCCAAAGGGCTTTAACATCACTAAGAGCCTCAAACAAGGGGGTTGCGTATCCACGACCTTGTTCAAAATATACTTAGAACAGGCATTGAAACAGTGGAAGAGAAAATGCGGAAAACTGAAAAAAGGCATCATATACACACTATGCTTTGAAGATGACCAGATACTAATGACACAAGACCAACAAGACATGAGAACGTGACCAGGAAGGTCATAGAAAAAATATGGTAAATGGGGCTTGAAAATCAACATACAAAAAACGGCGAATATGTGTGTTGGAAGGCAGCAGCAAGACCTCATCCTGGATGATGGACAATGCATAAAATGAAATTGACGTTGCTGTGTCATATTTTGTGATCTTGTTGGCAATAAAGAATTTATTATTATTATTATTATTATTATTATAAAATAAAAACAAACAAGTGCGCAGATAACTAGCGACAGAACGCTGGACGACAGTATGAAAGACAGAAATGTTCAAGGCAGAAGAAGAATTAGTATGCTAAATGGAATTTTGTGGGATAGAGGCATATCAAATAAGAATAAACAACTGATATATAACACCATAGTGAAAAGCATTACTACACATAGTAGCGAAGTGTGGCCACTGAAAGAAAAAGCAGAGAAAACCCTGAGACCTACAGAAATGGACTTCTGGCGAAGAGCTGCTAGGAAAACAAAAATGGAAAAGATCACCAACATCAGAATCAGCGAGATCATGGGAGTAACTCAAACCATAGATGACGATATCAGAGAATGCCACACGAAACGACTACCAAATCAAGTATGGGAATGGACACCTAAAAGAAGAAGGAGAAAAGGAAGACCAACGAGAAGTTGGAGATGAATGTGTGAAGAAGGAATCAATAGCGAACTAAGAGAGCATATTCACCATTGAATGAGCAGTAGGTAGTGTCCCAATTTACAGACACTATTTCTAAGATATAACTCAGCACAATTAAAGCTGTCCTTTATGAAGAACAGAGAGGTATGTGGTAAGTAGAGTGGTAAGTTTGACCGTGAGAGTAGATGTTAAAAACCAAGGTGACCTACGACAGTGGGTTGATGAGACTAAGTGCTGGTGCCCTGTAATTTTATATGCCTAGTTTGCATTACGATACTTCATCTCCAAAACTACAAATCTATCTGTTACATTTTCTTTGATGAGTATTAGAGGGGACATTTGGAGGAACACTAGAGTTAACTCGGTCCTTAAGCAAGCATCATAATAAATAAAACCCGTTACATTATCCTTGTCAACACTAGTTACAGTGAGCCTATCCTTACATAGAGGATGTTCATTTAAGAAACTCATCTAGTTGGGTGTGAATTGGCAAAAGAAAAGGATGAAAGAACAAAAATCCATTTACTTTGATTATGTCATCCTTATCTGTCAAAAATTCATTGTCTTCTAGATTACTTTTTTTAATGAATACACCGTGCCTGACTACACATTCATAGGTACGATACGATACGTTTTTTTTTTAAGAAAAGACGTTGTAACTAGGTCGTGAGGTTGATTGCAGTTTAGTATACAGTTGGAGGCGTATGCGTAGCATCGTGCCGAAAATCATCAATGTTAACATCAAGGATGTTACAACTAGTATTATTAATTTGGTATCATATAATAATTGAACTAAGAACCTCAAACCAAGAAACCAACAATTTTGATAAGGATGGCCATACGTGCTTCCAACTGTACTGTCTAATTCAAAGTAATACAATCATCAGATACCAGATTTAGTTTTTAAAGGACTACATATAATCACTTAAAACTCTTCTTTTGAGTTCAGTCAGAACATCATCTGAAGATGACAAATTACTTGGGAACTACAGTGACGTGTAACAAGGTGGGGGAACGGAATGTAGGTGATTACCAATTTGTCGATCAACCCATCTGCAAACCGGTTTCGAGGTTTACTCCTCATCAGTACAGCTTTGGCTGGTCGACAAATTCAAAATCTCGTTTCATCGGTTTAAAACCGGGAATGTACGGAGCACCGGTGAGATGTTGTACATAGCAGAAGCAGGCGACATCCACCAGCGTATTTTAGATCAAACACTGCATGGCAGCTGGATTTCAGTTCGAGTAGCAGCCCATATTGCTCTGTACGTCGCTGGTTATCGGAACCAGAACGAAGTGAAAAGGAATGTACGTGATTACCAATTTGTCGATCAACCCATCTGCATACCACTTTCGGGGTCTACCCCTCATCAGAATGATGGCAGATGGGTTGATCGACAAATTGGTAATCACCTACATTCCTTTTCACTTCGTTCTGGTTCCGATAACCAGCGAGGTACAGAGCAATATGGGCTGCTTCTCAAACTGAGAGCCATCTGCCATGCAGTGTTTCATCTAAAATACGCTGGTGGATGTCGCCTGCTTCTGCTCTGTACCACATCTCAAGGTGGGGGAATATTACGTTTTTTAATAAGATCATACTAATTGCTAAAGCCGCGAGCACAGTGCAAATGTGTATTTTAAGGAAAAAATTGACGCACATTTTATGCAGTTTTTTTAAGCCTTTATTTTCGGTGGGTTTTGACACACAGTCCATCATCAGCGCCAGAAATTTTCTCATAAAGTGCAGGTAAAACAAGACGAACACGGCAATTTAAAAACTTATTTAAAAGAGGATTTTGAGTTAAAATTCTTTTATTATATTGCCTTTCATATAATAGAGTTAGAGTGTGTGTGTGTGTGTGACTTTTAAATCTAAATTTCGATATATGTAAATGAACTTTATGGATAAGACTGATCTTATATAAAATGATCATTCACTAACTTGGCTCTTTAAGCGTTTTGTCTGAACTTCGGAATGCATGGTGCGCTGTTTCCTCTCCCATTTTCAACCACTTGTGGAACTGATGATGGTCTGTATTCCAAAACTGGTGCGACGAAAGAGAACACTAAATTGAAGTTTTAAAGAACGTAATCTTTCTTTCAACTTTCTTTGCTCTTGGGCCAAAAGTCGCAGGCATTTTCGCAAACCCAGATTTTACGAAACTAGTATTCAGGTTCAGGAATAAAAAAAAAATGTATTATAATAAAGTCTTTGTCAATATTGTTATTTTATATATTTAATTAATAATTTATACGAAACATAAATAAACCAAAACAGCCTTAAAACGTAAACCTATCATTTGTGTACTTAATAAATACAAGCTGCGACCTAAGTTCATTTGTCTTGCCTTTAAATGTTGGAGGATGATTGTGAGCAACATTTCTTACAAAAAGTCGGTTTTCTGCGGATTGCAGCCTTACCTTGCATTTAGTTGTTTTTTCTTTAGTGCATATCCATAGAGTTTTACTTAAATGGTTACCAAAGGGTCGCATTCTAAACTCATAGTGGTCTAGGATGATTTTTGGATGTTTCTTTCCGACACAAAAATAAATCACTCCTAAAAAAAAATAGGTCAAATACATTATTATTATAATACTGCGAAGACTTTCACGGCCGGTCAAAATACAATCTAAAGTGTTTTCCGGGCTTTGAAGCCGTGGTTTAATGGAATTTCTTCCACACGTTTCGTCTACAGCTGCGGCAGACATTACCAAGGGCGACGAGACAACGGGCGAAGTGATTTCCCGTGCTTCCCGACGTTGACTGATTCGACTGTGGTGTCGCGCTGCAGTGGAGGGACTGGGGTGGGGGTAGTGGTGGCGCGGGGTTTCAGCGCACTTGATGTATATTGTAGAACTACTTCCAGTCTGCATCTAGAAACTTAATTGTACTTTTCGAGGCGTTTTTTCAAAAAACGGCCAAAACTGGGCTGTCGAAAAAATTACAGGATGATAGCTGACCATACGCTTTACAACTTTACTCTTAAAAGTGGCATTTTGCCGCCATCTTTGTATGCCATTTTGTATGCCATCTTTTTCTAATGACACTTTGTAAAGCGAGATAGCTTTTATTATTTTATTTAATATCTTTTATTATTGGTGTTAGGCGTTTGACACCTTTAAATATGATGTAGATTTGACATAACAAATGAAAGATGTCAGTGCTATTACTTCAGTACTCTCTGTTTGTGTCAGTTTGGCGCACGTGCACGAGGAACCAGTGAAGTCAAATTCCAATTGTATTTCAGTGCTTCGTTCGAAGAGAACATATTACTGGTAGTAGGCTTGCTGTACTACTAAGACATAGTGTATAAAGAGTATATAAGAAATGGAAAACCCCTATCTCCTCTCTTCCCATTATCCATAAGTTCCTAACCTCATTCTAGTTTTCTGTGCGGCGAGGACACACGTGTAATCCGTAAGTTCCCACTAATTATTTTAATTTTTATAGATTGTTCTTGTAGAATGGGTAAAAGAAGTAGAGAGGATGATGGATCTGCAACGTTCAAGCGTTCCAGTCGTGATTTAAAAAAAGAGTTGCATAAGTTAAAGAAAAAATTACAAGAGAAAGAGAGAGGTCGTTCAAGACATCGCTCATATAAGCGTGGTAGATCTTGTTCACGTAGTTCTACCCGCGATACTCTAGATTATTCAGAATCACACGTTCAACCGTACGCTAAGGACAAAAGTAGTTCAAGACATTTTAAGAATGTTCGCTCACCTGACATGGAAGAATCCCATTTAAAAGGCATACCAAATAAACTTCGTTCAAGAAGTCCAAATATACTTCGTTCAAGAAAGTCCAAATATATACTTCGTTCAAGAAGTTCAAATAAGCTTCGCTCACGAAGCCCAAGTGTACGTCACTCCAGATGGTACGACAAGCTTCGCTCAAGAAGTCCAATTAAAGTAACTACAAGGAATCCAAACAAACTTCATTCAAGAGGTTCTGCTAGTACAAATAACTCTCCCGGTACAAGTTGTGTTACCTCTCAGAAGTCTATCAGAGATTCTCGATCATCTTCCACCTATTCAAATGAGTCTTTTAAGTCTACTGTGGTACAATCTAGGGGGGAGGAATCAGCTCTACCTGTTGACACTATTGTCCTAACTGCAGATACTGAAATTTTAGAGGCTCTGGAAGAATTACATGAACATATTCCTGAGGGATATGTAATCCATCCTTTAATTGTAAAGAGGTGGAAACAAATTTTATCACAGGGCTTACCAAAGGAGGAAAAGGAGGCTTTAATACAAAAATATGGCATTCCTTCTAATTTAGAGGAGCTTAAGAGTCCAGAATTAAATGCAGAGATCAAGTCTGCAGTTAGTAATAGTATTCAGAGAGCTGATAAGTATTTAGAAACAAACCAAAACCATCTTGGGTCAGGTTTATCTGCCTTAGGCAAGGTTCTCATTATGTTGTTAGAGAACAAAAAGATAAACAAAAAAAAACTTCTCACAAATCTTAGTGAGATGGGAAAAATTCTCTGTAATGTATTTTATAATAAGTCAGTTACTAGACGTTCATTACTTTTACCTTTATTGGATGTGAAATCTGTACCTTCTGGCAAATTTTTGTTTGGAGACAATCTGGGTGAAACATTAAAGACAGCAAAGGCCATTGAAAGGTCTGGCCAAGATTTAAAAAATTAAAAATATAGTGTTAAGAAAGTAGTTGAGACCAGACCCACTGGTATACGAAATACTTTAAACTTCCAGGGCCAGTCGAGGTTCAGAGGGGTGCCTCGGCAACCAAGGCGTCAACCTCCATACAAGGAGCAGAAGGTAGCAAATTATCGAAAGTTTGCCTCAGAGAAAAAGAGACACCAGTAGAAGAATTTCAGCAAAAGGTAAGTAAAATTGCTGGAAGACTTTCTGGTTTTGTTGAAGAGTGGCAGGTCATGCTGCACCCTCCTGTTGAAATTTTACATTGGTTAGAAGGCTATAAAATACCTTTAGTGACTAGACCAACTCAAAAAGAGTTTAGGAAAAGCAATACTAATATTCCTAGTCCACGGATGACTGAGGCAATTAGGAAATTAGAACAAAAAGGGGCAGTAGAACAAACTATTTGGCAACATAAACATCAGTTTATTTCACCTTATTTTTTGATTGGCGCAAAAAAATAAAAACCGATTTCCCATGTTAATCTCCTATGTCCAGGGTTGTGCTGGACACCCGGTATATTAGATCTAACACGCTGGTGGAAGTCGCCTGATACTGTACAACATCTCACTGCTCTTCCATAGATTTTTATCTTTAAGCCGCGAAGCACTCCAATTTGTCGACCAGCCAAAGCTGTACTGATGAAGGATAGACCACGAAACTAGTATGCAGATGGGTTGATCGACAAATTGGTGACCACCTACTCTTTGTGCGGAATAATAATATATAATATATAATGTTTCAGTGTTTGCTCTATTTGTGTTTTTCTTGATTTCAAGACTAATACGTTATGAGGGAAATTAGATGAAAAGAAGTAAGGTTTAATTTCTTTTGGTTAACTTGCAACATTTTAATATTTGAAAATATTTCTTCATCATCATTTTGATCTAAGTTCGCGGTTATTATCTTTATAAATGAGCCAAGTGGATTAAAAAGTTCTCCCTTTTTCTTATATAAATTTGAAGAATAATAAGGAACCATTTGCATTAGTAAATTTTCTATACGTCTCTCTAATGTATGCAGTGTTACAAGAGAGTTTGTGTATTCTGTGCCTAAAGAGCTATCATTAATCGTTAGTGAAAGTGAACTCGTTCCAACTTTAAGTGAATAATATTGGTATATTATTTGAAATAGATTAGAGGGTTGGATAAAGGAGCAGCGATTGGATACCATTTATGATGTTCATTTTAAATCGAAGGGCTCTAGGATAACTGTTGAGGTTGTCGTTTGTCCCGAAGATGCTGCTCCATAGCGATCCAAAAACAATCGCTTTGCCTATCATTCCTTGTATCCTTACTGCTAGGTCCAATAGGAGGAGCGAAGCTTGTCTTCTCCCTTGAGATTAAAATCAGGGGGTCCAATAGTAAAATAACTTCTCCCTGGCCATCTATGGATCGTTGGGCAATGCTTGTCCCGCTAAATGATTTTTTTCTCTGCCCCGGTCTTTTTAAATCTAGGGGGTCTAATAGGAGCCCCTAGTGCTCTCTAGTACGCCGTAAATTTGAGACTGTTGACTTGGAGTTTGCTATTTTCAAATTTAAATTTCTACCAGTCTCTTAGAGAAAAAATTGACTTTTTCTACGATTTGGTCCAATAGGAAAATCGCTTCTCCCTGGCTACTTAAGGTAGAAAGGTACTTTAAATGGAACTAGTGGCGCGGCATGTCGGGCTTCCGGTGCCGGTGCAGGTAGGTAGCAGTACCGGGAGCGATTTACCGGCGCCACTGCTGCCTCCTTCCGCCGGAGCGCCCATTGCACGGTCAACATATGCCGCAGGAGATGATTTGACTGAAGTTAAACGTAAAAGGGAAGCAGAGAAATAAACCCGTGATCGGCTGTGGTGCGACGAAAGAAGGATTAAAACAATCAACCAAATTGTCTTTCTTACATGTATACAAATTACATCCGGACATGACAGTTCGGGAAATGTCTGATTTTCTGAAACCAATTTTTCCCGAAGTTGAGATAGAGCAACTAAACTCTAGATATCCGAAGTATTATTCCTCTTTCAAAATTACGGTGAATGAAAGTAAACTTGAGGCCGCCTTGACTCCTACGTTGTGGCCAAAAGGTGTTTGTGTCAATCGGTTTTTTCACCAACGAAATCTAGCCAAAACATTGACAACTTAGGTGGGACGGCATTGAACTCTGACAATGTATCAAGATACGACATTCTTATGATGAACATACAAGGTTTTAGTGCAGATAAATTATCTGCAGATTAACTATAATCAGCAGGATATCAATTTTTATTGTCTCATTGAGACCTGGGCTAGCCAATATCGATTTCATGCAGATAGAAGTTTATACATTGCAAACTTCCTTTTATCGTAGGAAATTTTTGCATGGAGGCGTCGCCATATATGCAAAGGGTTCTATACACTGTGATCCTGTAGACGTATCATAGTATTGTTCGGAAATGATCTTCGAAGTATGCGGTTTGCAATATTTAAAAAAATCCGTGCTATTGTTTACTTGTTACAGAGCCCCTAAGGCTAATTTTGTTTTATTTATGCATAATTTAAGCAGATTGTTAGAGAGGTTTATAAACCCAATAGGAATATTATTGTTCTAGGAGATTTTAATACTTTCACTTCAGATAAATAAATAAATAAATAAATAACGTTTATTTAGCACTTGCATGGCTATACAAAAAGTTTTTTACATGTACCTACAATCTCAAATTTAATTCTAAATAATGTTCTTTTACTGTATTTACAAATGATTTCACATTATTAATATTTTTCAACTCTGGCGGGAGAGAATTAAACAAACCCAAGCCGTCCCCAAACAGGTACTTTTGCATATATGCGCTGCGGTCAAAAGGAACATTAAAACTCTGTTTTGATCGGACGTTATAAGAGTGAAGCTCTGATCTCTGAACTACCCTGGCTTTCAGGTAGGATGTCATAAGATTATTTTTAATTTTATAAATGATTGTCAGATTGGAAACTTCAATGCTCTCCCGGACAGACAACCATTTTAATGTATTTAACATTCCTTTTACTGATGTTTCTAGGTTACAATTCAAAATTATTCGCATGATTTTATTCTGTAATTTTTGCAGCCTATAAATTTCTTCTTTATTACATGACAGCAGCAGAGAGCTGCAATAACTAAAATGAGGATAAATTATTGTGTTGTATATTTGCTTTTTTGTCCAACTACTTAAGTTTTGAGATATCCTATAAAAGAAGCCAACTTTTTTCCCAATTTTCTTGCAAATAAAATTTAGATGTTCTTTAAATGACAACTGAGGATCAAGAACTACACCCAAATATTTTATCTGTACTACCCTAGAAAGATTATCCTCATATATGCAAATTTGGTAATTATTGTCAATAAATAATTTACACACGTTTTTTTTCCCCAGCACCATATATTTTGTCTTATCCGAATTTAGTTTTAATTTATTTACACATAGCCAATTGTATACCACCGACAGCTCTTCATTTAGGTCTTCAGCAATGATCTCAAAATTTTTTCCACTGACGGAGATAAGAGCGTCATCAGCAAACAGACTCAGATGAGACGTATGTAGAATTCTATGCAAATCGTTTATAAAGATGATAAACAATAATGGCCCCAATACGCTGCCTTGTGGAACGCCTATTTCGTTCTTTATAGCACCTGATATAAGCCCATTTACTCGAGTTTTCTGGTACCTTTCACAGAGATAACTTTTTAACCATTTTAAGGCAGTAGATAAGACACCATATGTTCCAAGTTTAGTTATTAAATCGTCCCTGTTTATAGTCTCGAAAGCTCTTTTCAGATCCACGAAAACCGCTATTATCACATTTCCCTCACTTATGTCTTTTCGCCACTTTGATGCCACATACTGAAGTGCCGACTCACAAGAATGGTTTTTTCTGAACCCCGATTGACACTCGAAAAAAAAGCCACACTGTTCGAAATATGCGCGAAGCTGCTCACACACGACAATCTCCAAGATCTTATCCACCGCTGGCAAAAGGTTGATTGGTCGAAGCTCTTCAAGTTATTTAGGGCTGGAAACTTTCGGTATAGGCACAATTACATTAGTTTTAGCGTTCCTTGGTACTTGTCCCTCCTGGAGCGATGTGTTCACCAGATGCAGCAACGGGTAGCCGATGCAGCAACGGGTAGCCTATCTGGCCAAACAAACTCTTTATCAGGCTGATGGTACAGACTTCATCTGATGTTGCCTTATTTTTCAGGTTCATAACAATTTTATTTAGCTGCGATAGACTTATTGCGTTAAATTCTTCCAATACACCAGGTGTAGGAGCTTCCCTAAAGGTGTTGTCAATATTATATTGTGGGGCACTAAGTGGAATACTTTCTGCAATACGAACAACACTATCCTTGAAAAAGCAATTAAGACTTTCAGCAAAGTTTTCTTTTATATCACTGGGGGAATCAAACTCGACATTCTCAAAAGGCCTCACACCTGGCACATTTCCCACAAGGTTTTTTAACACCCTCCACATTTTCTTGCTATCTGCTCTACATCCGTCAATGTTCGCTTCATAGTAACATTTTTTTTCATTTCTTGTTATCGACAATACCTTATTGCGTTTCATTTTGTAGTCATTCCAGTCTTGGTCAGCTTGGGTTAACTGAAACTTATGAAACGCCCTGTCTCGTTCTTTTTGTGCCATAGAAACTTTAGGTGTAATTCAAGGCTTTCTCTGTAAATTGACACATTTTTGAGGAGCCATCTTGTTGACAGCTTCTTCGATGTTGTTTAATAGGTTTCCGTAGATGAAATCCACATCAACCGGTAGTGCCAGTCTTTAAACAATAATTCGGTTTGTATTCTCTCAATGTTTTCTGGGTTTAGTTCTCGGATTAGTTTGCTGTTTTGAGGATTTGTCTGATTACTATCAGACATCACTATTTATAGCCAGCAGACGGTTTTTGCTTCTTGTTTGTGATTTCCAACATATGTTAAAATCTCCTGTTAAGATTGACTCATGAGTAGTCACACTTTCACTGCTGATTATCTCATCTTCCCAGAAATCCAGAAAGGTGTCGATACTACTATTCGGGGAACGGTACACTACACCTAAACGAAAGTTTTTATGTGCAAATTTAATGTCTAGCTCCAAATACCAATAGATGCCGTCACTAGAGTTTTGTCTTAAAGACTTGCCACTCGTCCCTTCACGACGCACATAAATTACAACATCTCCTGTATGATGGCTATCTGAGTAACAAATAAAGTGACAGTATCCGTCAATGTGTATTTCACTATCTTCAAACTCCTCAGTTATATGCGTTTCCGTTAAACACACAGCCAATGTGTTTTCATTATACATTAGATTTTCCAACTCAGTTTTCTTATTGCTTAAACCCGCTATATTTACATAAAGCAGCAATTCTTTAACCACCATCGGCTGCGATTGCTATATAAACTTAATTTGATCCCGTGTTCTGGCTAATTCTCGCTGGTAACATTTGCATTTTCTATCAAACACTCCATGATGGAAATCAATATCAGGGACATGTAGTACTTCTTTCGCATATTTACAGTTTGTGCAAATCTTCATTTGGGAAGTGCAGTCCGTTAATTCATGTTCACCATTACACGTAGGGCACACCGGTGTCTCACGGGTGCATTTGTCAGCCATATGACCATATCTCCAACAGTTAAAGCATCTAAGGACACTTACAAACTCATAGATGGGAAAACTATCCCAGCCCAAAAGATATCCTTTTTTGTCGCAATAAACAGTTGTATGCATCTGCTGACGCTTGAACTATAATATTTAAATTTTTTTTGCCTTTTGGTATATATTTTTTTAAAATATTTATTTCTGGTTCAGATAAATGACTAATTTTGGACTTTAGTTCGTCGGTAAACATCTCCATATCAGAAACATATTTGTCTAGGACGCCAACAATAACAAGTTTTGGTTTTTTCATCACTGGTATTTTTACTTCGTGAGTGTCCCCAACAGCGGACGTCACCACCTGCTGTAGTTTTTTTAATGCTTCCCTTGTTTCGCACTCAATACGTATACCACCTTGGGCTGCCGGAACTATCTTGTTTAGATTAATATTCATCTTTGATGGATCGACCATTTCTGCAATACGCTTTTTTGTAGTCTCACTGCTTTGATTTTTATCTTTGGGTTTGATAATTAGAGGTGGGTTTTTAGCCTTCACCACATCACTCCAGCTTTTTTCTCTGAGAGAGCCGCCATCCACTGGTTCCCTTGATTAAATAGCTTGTAAGCACTCAGAGGTCCTTTTCAAAATTTCCTCACTTTTCTGTTGAAGCTTTGCAATCCCATCTTTAAATTTCAAGCATTGTTCAACCGTCGATAAACACCCATCGCAGAAGAAATACACGTTGCTTGAATCCGATAACGCTCTGTATGTATTGTCTTTAATTTTTATACACATCGCGTGAAACGAACTTCGACAAAAACGGCATTCTACTCGCTTAGTATTTACGATAAAATTATCTGCAGACTTCGAATACGTCCGTTCGCCAGACATGTCGGTCGGATACAGATGAACAGAGCGGTTTCTTTGGTCTTTTAGCGAGTTTTAATTTAAGTAACAGAGTTAATTTTCCTACCCGCATCGATCCAACGGTTTCTTCGACCATTGACTTGATATTTTGCAATTATCGAATTGATAATAGAGCGTTTGTTGAGAGCAATACCGTTTCTGATCATGCGACCGTTCTGTTTAATACGGGTTTTGAGCTTAGGTCTGTAGGCACCGGGACTGCTAGCGGTCTGGGTCGTGATTTTTGTGATGCAGATGTTGATGGTTTTAACACAATGCTTGCTGAGGAAGATTGGAGTGGCGTGTGTAATGCCTCAGATTTCGAATTGGACTTTACACAGTTTTATGATACTTACTTATATTATATTGAGGTTTGTTTTCCTAAGAAAATATTTCATAAGAAGCCAAACACTAGGAGGGTTGGGTTACAGATGAAGTGAGAGAGTCGAGTAAGTGCCTAAGATTGTTGCATGCACGGCGTAGAGAGGGCTCTGGACAGGATTCTGAGTATCGGGCCGCGAGTGCGAGACACAGAGACTTGGTGAAAAATACTAAAAAATCCTTTTACCAACGAAAGATAGCAAATTCCGATGATCCCTCGAAGGTTGTATGGTCGGTGGTATCCGATTTGACGAATCTCGGGGGACGCAGGGAGCCTCCGGACCTGCGCGTTGTACATAATGGTGATCTGATTGCTGATCCACTGAGGATCGCGAATTGCTTGAACGATGTTTTTTTGAACGCTCCCAGGTCTACTATAGACGAAATAGAGAGCTCGTGTAATGCACGCATATTCAGGCGAGGTAGAAACGGTTTCTCGAAGAGTATGAGCGTTCGCCCTTTCACAGAAGAGGAGGTCCGTGATATAATTGTGGAAAAATTTAAAAACAAAAATTGTAAGGGATCTGATGGAGTTCCCCTAGTCATCTTTAAGCGGAGTATGATAGCATGTGTTGGACTTTTAACACACCTAAGCAACCTATCTTTCGAGAAAGGAATATTCCCTTCCTGTCTTAAATTAAGCAGGATAGTTCCCCTATTTAAAAAAGGAGATCCCTTGTCACCTCAGAACGATCGGCCTATCGCGATGAGTTCTTGATTTTTGAAGATTTTTGAGTATGCCATGCTGGACAGGTTATTATTGTATTTAGATAAGAACGCGATATTGTCGCCTCAGCAACATGGTTTCGTCTTCGATGTCAGCCATGTCAGCTGCAAAGAGCTTTTTGAGCCAGATTATAAATGCTTTAGAGGCGGGCGAGCGCCCAATTGGAATTTGTTGTGACCTGAGCAGGGCATTTGACTGCGTCGATCATTCTGCCCTTCTGGAGAAACTGGAGTGGTATGGGATCAGGGGTGTTGTTTTGAATTGGTTTTCCACATTTCTTCGAGAACGTAAACAGTATGTGGAGGTGGAGAGTCGGGAGTCAGGGTCGGTGCGATCCATTCACTCTGGGGAACTCGGCGTGGACTTGGGAGTGCCACAAGGTTCTGTGCTTTTTCTGATTTTTGTAAATTCGCTTTCCTCTGAGGTCATGCATAGTAGTATCACCATGTACGCTGATGATGCGTCTGCCATTGTTAGAAATGAGGCAGGAGGAGCATTGGACTTGGCTGCGAAGACGGCCTTGCACGAATTAAACAACTGGTTTACATCCAACAAGTTGTATCTTGTATAATCCGCTTGTATAATCTGAATGGCAGTAAAACAAACTTTATGGTATTCCATACAACCCGGATACACCAGGATCATGATTTTGGATTGGATTCCTCTAATGGGAAAGTGCAGCGCGCGGATTCTGTGAAGTTTCTTGGTCTGCATCTGGACAGTTCTCTCTCTTATGGGTTAAATAGTCTCTGCTACGCAATACGTAATTTAAAACAAATTTTGGAGTTGCCCCAACTAGTCTCTATTTATTACGCCCTTATTCACTCGCGAATCCAGTTCTGGGGTACTTCATCGTATTCTCAGAAGACTTGTATAAGTCAATAACGTATTATACGTTGCATTGTTGGAATTAATCCAATGACATCGTGTAAGTCTTATTTTGGAAAATTACAGATATTGACTGTGCCCTGTGCTGCTATTTTTGAGCGACTCAAAATAGACCTTTGTTTTTTACAAACGATCGGTATCATAACTATTGTACGCGTCATGCTAGTGACTTATTATTGGTGTATAGTAGGCTAAATACATCTAAAAACTTTATTATGATGCTAGGCCCTAAAATGTTCAGTAAACTGCCGGACGATGTAAAGTATAGTAAGAGCATTGTACCATTTAAGAAGGCCCTTAAATCGTATTTATTGAATAGATGCTATTACACTATTGACGAGTTTTTGAGTGATGATATTGTTACCGAGTAATGTGTATTTTCCTGTTTTTATTGTTTGACATATTCACATATTTTATAATGTCTTGTACCATATTTGTTTGACGAATTCCATACACCTTGTCTCTGTTGGATAATAAAAGTATTATTATTATTACTTATGGGTCGTTGGGCTAATCTTGTCCAGCTAACTCACACCACGAGGTTTCGGCGATTCCTCTACTCTGCTCGGGCTTGGGAGAGCTGCACCTAGTCCTTTAGGCACAAACTTTTCAGAAAACGCCGTAAATCGTAGACGAGAACCGACACTACGATCAATACGAAGGATCGACGACGAAATGATCCTACCGGCTGCGCCAGTTAGAATAACGGTTCGAAATTATTATTTAAAAATGGTTATTTGCCTAACAAGTGCGGAAAGTGAGACTTTTCCGCACGCGACAGCAGTTGAAGCATGAAGTCGAGGGCGGAAAAGAGGAGGAGGAGGCCCATGCACCTATGAGAGATAGAAAATAAAGCGTCGGAGAATATTTTCAGACTTTCTCTTTTTGGTTATCAAAAATGATCGCTGGTTCCCGAGCTATTAAAAACAGCTGAACAAATTTTTCGGTCGGTTTTTTTTTCATGGGTGACTGTTTTTTTGCAAAAAAACCTTAATCGAATTTAAACCAAAATCAAATTTTCAAAATTAATTACCGAAAATGTACTGCCAGAAATTGTGATATAGTTAATTAGAAACCCAATTTAGGGTTGTTTCAGTCTGTATTTCTCATACACAACAAAGATCTATCAACATAAATAAAAGGCCACTAAAGCTGAAGTAGAAGTGAATTATTTCGAGATCTTTCAATTAAGACAATATATTATATTATGTATTAACTCAGTTGTTTATCTAAACATTAAGGATATAATTACAACATTAGATCATAAATACAGGGTGGCCCATCGAAAAAGTTTCACCCTGTTTTTCTTCCAGCTGACTATATACATCGAAAATTGCTCGAACAAATCAACGTTATTTCTTATAGGAGAGAAATATAAATTTTTAATCAGTTCCAATCTTAAGATGACAGCAGAATAAAAACAATTTTGCTACAAATCAAACTGTTCCAATTAAAGTCTGTTAAGTTTACAAATTTGTAAAGTTTAACCGCCTGGCATTCTGCATTGGGTTCTGGACCAAGTGGCTTGAAATTGGACAAATGAACAAACCTTGAGAAGACCTTCACGAGATACCGCTCGACCCTTCTCCAATTTAAAATATCAATGTCAATGCTTAGGGGGTTCTTGAAATTGCTCAAAACTTTGTTCCCCTTAAAAACTAAAATTAACGTGTCCGACCGATTTTCAATAAATACATACTCAGTTGGAAGATAAAGAGTGTGGATATTTTTCGCTAGGCTACTTTGTATAATCAGTCAAACCCATCATAACCAAATTATCTAAATACATGAGCATACCTAATATTAAATATTTTAGACTGTAAGTTCTCGACATTTCCGGTATAAGGGGGTGGATGAGTGTGGGTCAAAGCCTTAACCACGATGCTGTTTCCCGAAGTTAACATGCGAACTTTGCAGTTGGACTTATCTACGTGAGTGCACACCCAAAGAGTTTTGGCTCCAGCTCCTGGTGTTGGACGTATTTTAAACTCGTACTTGTTTAACAAAATTTTCGGATGCTTTCTTCCGACGATAAAATAGACACGACCTAAAACAGTAACTTTCATTATTGTCAATACAAGGTACGACCAGTAGTTATAGTTTTGTATAAGTGATGTTTAAAAACAAAAATATGATTATCTATACATATATTCAAATATTACCATTTAAGAATATTTTTGCGACTAAAGCCTCTCTCTCTACACCTCTAAAGAAATTACGATACCAGAATAAAAAACTCTTATGGAAAAATATGAAATTGTAGTTACAGGGTGAGTCAAAAGTGTATACAAATATCTTAACACCGTAATTTTGACGTCAAAGTAAGAATGTGAAGGCTTTCACGGCCGGTTAAAATAGAATCTAAAGTGCTTTCCAGGCTTTGAAGCCGTGGTCCAATGGAATTTCTTCTTGACATTTCGAGTACGTCAATGAGGCAATGGGTGAAGTGATCTCCCGTGCTTCTCGACGTTGACTGATTCGACCGTGGTGAGCTCCGTGGAATTTATTCACCCGCCATCGCGCTGCAGTGGGGGCAGGGTGGCGCGGGGTTTCGGCGCACTGGAAGTATGTCGTAGAATTCGCTTCCAGTATGCATTTAGAAACGTAATTTCCTCCTTCGTGTTAAAATTGTTGTCGTGTTTAAAGATCTCAATGGCCTCGCTCGTTAGTCTCGGATAGAGCCGCTGTGATTGGTGTAAGATATCACCCCGTTGAAAAAGATATCCTGAGCTTCAGAGAGAGCAGGCTCGGCTACTGCTACTTTTATGTATATCCCACCTTACAACTTGCCTTGTGGTCCGTAATCCTCGTGTTGACACTGCGTTTTGTGGTGCCAATTGCCGGTAAATTCCGGGTGCCTATAGGGGATCTCTGCGGAATTTGGCTGATCTGAAGCTCTATTATATTGTACGCGTGGACTTAAAGACAGTTTTAACATTGTACTTTTCCAGTAACCCGCCGCTCCTGTCCGTTACTTTGTGGATCTATGGTAAACTAGTCCATCCGCGCTTTTCTTCATCTTCTCTCGTTGTTCCTTCCTGGCGCTCTACATTCCTTATCCTCCAATCCCTATCAAACTCATGGTTGGAATGGATACATTTCAACTACATGCTCCAAATAACAAAACGCCTTGGCCTCGAAAACTTCCATCAAATACTTGGCTATTACTACAACCATCAACTTGATTGTAAAAATCTTCCTTCCAGTGAAAATATGTAGTGGTTAGGCGGTGTTGGAACAACTTGGCAATATCCTGTGAAAATTCCTAGTTAATAATATGTTCCATGGCTTCCTTAATGGGTACCATCGTGAAGAGCGATACAACGTGGAAGCTAACGAGAATTTCTTCTGGAGAGGGAGTCAAAGAGTCTTTTGTAAAGTTATCAGTATTTCCTATTTTAGGTTGCAGCAGTTTTGTGAGGTGCTTCGCGATTTCGTAGGTCAGGTTAGGTGCTGCTCACGATGGGTCTCAGTGACACATCCGGTTTGTGGATCTTTGGTTATACCACGAAGCTCACCACAGTCGAATCAGTCAACGTCGAGAAGCACGGGAGATCACTTCGTCCATTGCCTCATCGCCTTTGACAATGTCACAGCTGTAAACGGAACGTCAGAAAGAAATTTCATTGAACTATGTAATTATGAAAATGGTGAAATAACATTTACTCGAGGGTGTCCTAGTCAAGTCGTAATACTCATCAGTATTCTCTCAGTCAAGACTTGTATACGTATCTAAAATGTAAAGAGCACCGGCTCACACAAATCAGACAGTTTTCTAGTATACAAGTAAAATTTGCTATCAGTATTTAGAAGCCTTAAGATGTTTCAGTGGGAATTATCACAACTAGATCACTAGTTACCTAAACTATATAGCCTAACCTAAACTTATAAGTACCTAAACAAATACAAAAATAACATATTCAGAAATTCCTTATAATTTGCTCAAAATGGTAAACCAAATCAATTATCTATTTATCATAATTGTCTTAGCACATTCAAAAAAGTACTCCGTTGGGCAAAACTTACAGCTATTTATATGTCAAACGCTCTTTAGTATAATAAATGTTTACTATCTGATAATTTAAGTTGTCGTAATCGCCTTTGAAAGTCGGGCTATGGTTATGCGCTATATCTTTCACAATAATTTCATCTCCACATGAAACCAGTCGAACTTTGCACTGCATTCGGCTCTGTTTCGTGCAAACCCAAAGACGCTTATTGCTACCAACCATTGGTCTTGCTTTAAATTCGTAACCGTCTAGAATCAGAATGGGGTACTTCAAGCCATTTGTAAAGTAAACGCGATCTAAAAAAAAAACACTTGTAAAAAAAATTTGTGAAATTATTTACGTTAAAACCATTCAGCACCATTACGTCCACATTAGAGCATTAGCATGTTGCTAGCTAAAGCTCTAATGAAAAAAAAAGTAAAATTTTATGATAATGTTTTTATTAACAAAAAAGGGAAATACAAAACATAGAAAAATGTACAAACTTTAGAGCGTTTTAGAAGACTCAATGCCATGCAAATTTTGCTTATAAACTGCTGTCCATAGAGGCACCGTTATTGGTGCAAGGCACAAAAAATATTTTTTTATGTTTTCTGGTTAAACTAGACAACTGAACAAATTTTTGGGGCGCAGATTTTTGGGGTCGCGTGGAATTGTTTAGCCCCTAACTTCTACGTCACTGGAAAAAATGGCAATTTAGAAGCATCTTGTGAAATGCCAATATTTCCTGGACAAAAAGCGTTAATATGAGCCGTTTGTAAGTCAAATGGAAAAATATAGGTAAAACAGCAAAAACAATTTTTGTTTGACGGGCATGTTTACACCCACCTCAAGTGTAAGCATGCCCGTCTATTTATGGAGTGACGCACCCATAGGAAGATGTATGAAGTCTCTCTTTGATACCCTGTATCTCAAAAAAGGCCACGTTATTGGTTTATAAGCAAAATGACTAAAGGTCCTCCATAACCGCATAAATGTTTCTGAAACACCTTGTAGATACAAACGAAAATTAAGATTTCACCCGAGACGTGTCCGAAAAAAATACAAAAGCGACATACTTAAATCAAAGTACTTAACTAGTAGGATTCATAATCATTCTATTTATAAGAGTGTGAAAGCTTTCGCGGCCGGTTAAAATACAATCTAAAGTGTTTTTCGCGCTTTGAAGCCGTGGTCCAATAGAATTTCCTCCTGACGTTTCGACTACAGCTGAGTTAGACATTATCAAAGGCGATGAGGCAATGGACGAAGTGATCTCCTGTGCTTCCCGACGTTGACTGATTCGACTGTGGTGAGCTCCGTGGTATTTATTTCCCCGCCGTCGGGCCGCAGTAGAGGGACTGGGGTGGGGGTAGTGGTGGCGCGGGGTGTCGCCGCACTTGAAGTATATTTTAGAACTCGCTTCCAGTCAGCATTTAGAAACGTAATTAGTAGATAATCAAAGCGGATTCTTGCCCAATTTCAAGGTCACAGGGACATCCATGAGCTTCTTAGATAACGTCAGACGAGGTTGCTAGACGTTGACCTTGAAAATCGCGCTCGTGACCTTGAAAAGTGACCTTGAAAATCAGTTGACCTTGGTCCACACAGGGACATTCCACCTTGACGCGTCCGTACCCCTGCTAAAATTTCCGAGGCTCATGCAAAACGCCTTGACGTTTTTCACATCGTTTAGGCTTGACCTCGCGCGGGAAACGTGTCGCAGCAAGCCGAGCTACCTTGGACCTTGAGAGCTATCCCCCCAGAATGTGGGTTGGGACTTTATTCCACCTTGACGCAACGAGGTCATACTGTAAAACCAATCTCGAACGCATTCCGTCAATGAGACAAACGACCATGTTCGCATCAAGCGACGGATCTACGTGCTAAAATTTCCGAGGCAGTAGAATATTCATACAAAACGCCATGACGCTTTTCAAGTACAAAGGTGCAGGTTTTGCATCGTTTAGCCTTGAGCTCGCGCTAGAAAAAATATTCATACAAAACGCCTTGACTTTTGCGAAGGCTTTGCATTGTAATTCAGCGAGACATGAATTTCATGGCCACATGTGAGGTGAATCAATCCTTTGTAACACTCAGATAAGAAAATCAGAATTTGCTGACGCATTTTGTTCAGTACTTGTTCACTGCTAAAGTTTTTACCTTGAGTTGAGCCCGCTTAACCATGAAAATCCTGGTAACCTTGAAAAGCGACAGATGCGCGTAATCTTGAGCAGGCCTGCTGCCTCGATTCAGGGTCTCTCATTTATTAAGAGTACTAAGCGCCAAGCAATTTTCAAGTACACCTATTTAAGGCTTCCACGTACACACACGACCCACAAACAAAACGCGAGGTGAATCAATCCTTTGTAACATTCAGATAAGAAAATCAGGCCATCGGAATTTGCTGACGTATTTTCTACAAAAAAAAAATCACTTTCAAGAACGCTTAACAATTTAGAGATATCGCCAGTTTTCCTAAAAATCGAGTTTTCTCTGCAGCAATTTGGCATATACGTTTTATCATTTGCTACCGCACTGGTGACAATTTACCTCCAATTCTCCTCTAGGGTACGATAGAAATCACTTCCTAATAGCGCTTAACCGTTGTGAGATATCGCCAAAGAAACAAAAAATCGAGTTTTCTCTGTAGTAATTTGACTATCAAATACATCAGCCACCCCACTAGGGTAGTAATCGATTGATCTCGTAATCATTTCTGGCATCCTTCGAGATCAGTTTTGTTCAATCCTATTGTTCTCGTCGCAAGCTTGAAGCGAGAGCATCATTTTACCTTGACGGGCTGCTGGAAACCATGAAAAAGCGACAAATGCGCCTCTTCTTGAGCACCGGCTGGCTCAACACCTCTCAATTATCATCCCCATTTACATCACGTTCACCTATTTAAGACTTTAATTCCTGGTTAAATATATCTAGGAAAACCAATATTACAAAGTAATAAATTAATTCGCAAAAATCGACGTATGTGTTTATCAATACAAAGAAATTACTGCAGCCGCTGGCAACAAAGAGGCCGCAGTCTTTTTTCCATTCATGGTAACCAAATGTGATATTTCATTTCATTTTGCTAAACGTGGGTTTCTGAACCTATCCTCAACAAGCCGGTCATTTTCCGTACAGGTAATAAATGAATGAAGACATCTTTGCGACTATGAATTTACAGCTCGGCTACGTCATATGTAGCACTTGAGGTGGGGGGTGAGCAAGCTCTCAAGATTAAGACGCCGGCGCATAGGCGCTCAAGGTTACGCACATCTATCATCAGTGAACGGCTCAAGGTTACCTTTAGCGCAGATCTGTCAAGGATGTTTGTTGCGATTTTCGAGATCTCTCTCAAGCGCTCGTCAAAGCATCTCAAGGTTACACCGGCGTTCAAGGTCAGTGACTAGCGTGGACTGACGATTTTCGAGGCCACGTTCGTCGGCAAGCTAGCTCGGCTTGCTGCGACAAGTTTCCCGCGTGAGCCTAAACCTGCACCTTTGTACTTGAAAAACGTCAAGGCGTTTTGCATGAGCCTCGGAAATTTTAGCAGGGGTACGGACGCGTCAAGGTGGAATGTCCGTGTGTGGACCAAGGTCAACTGAGTTCCAAGGTCAACTGATTTTCAAGGTCACTTTTCAAGGTCATGAGCGCGATTTTCAAGGTCAACGTCTAGCAACCTCGTCTGGCGTTATCTAAGAGGCTCATGGATGTTCCTGTGACCTTGAATGGGCCATGAATTGGGCTAGAATCCGCTTTGATTATCTACTGTAATTTTCTCCTTCCTGTTGAAATTGTTGTCGTGTTTAAAAATCTCAATGGCCTCTCTTAGTCTCGGCTAGAAAAGCTGCGATTAATATAAGATATCCACCTCGTTGAAAAGGATGTCGTGATTTTGGGAGAGCGCGTACTTTTGTGTTTGTTCCAGCCTGCAACTCGTCTTGTGTTCTGTAATCCTCGAGTTGACACTGCGTTTCATGGTGCCAATGTACACCGATGCATTGGCAACTGCAAATAAGAGGCCGTAGTGCTAGTTCCGATACGTGGACGACACCTCTGTTATTTGGAGCCATGGCGAGGGCGAACTTCAAAAAGGCCTCTTACACATCAATTCTATCAACTCAAAAGTTCAATTCACGATGGAGATTATGGAGATAAAAAAGGAAGGGCGCCTACGGTTTTTAAATGTTTTGGTGTCAAGGAGGCCCAATGGAAAGCTTGCGCGTACCGTTTAGAGAAAACCAACAAACACTGACTGATACTTCAATAACAGATCAAATTATCATGCTAGACACAAAATGGAGTCATAAAGACTCTGTAGGAGCCTTTGGTTGGAATGGATACAACAAGCACGAGTTCGATAGGAACGTCCATCCAAGAAATGTAGAACGCCAGGAAGGAACAACGGGAGAAGATAAAGAAAAGCGCGGATGGACTAGTCTACCATACATCCACAAAGTAACGGACAGGATCGGCAGGCTTCTGGAAAAGCACAATGTTAAAACTATCTTTAAACCCACTCGTACTATAGAACAGAGCTGGATATCGGCTAAAGACCGTAGATACCCCTATGAACACCCGGAGATTACCCAGTTCCATGCCACAAAACCCAGTGTCAACACGAGGATTACGGAACACAAGCGGAATTGCAGGCTAGTCAGCAGCATCAGAGCACGCTAACTTCGCAGGTTACGACATTCTTTTCATCGAGGTGGATATCTTAAATCAAACGCAGCGTTTCTATCCAAGACTAACAAGACTATCAACAGGAAGGAGGAAATTATGTTTCTAAATGCAGACTGAAAGCGACTTCTACGACATACTTTAAGTGCGCCGAAACCCCGTGCCACCATTACCCTCACCCAGCCCCTCCACTGCAGCGCGACGGCGAAAGAATAAATACCACGGAGCTCACCACAATCAAATCAGTCAACGTCGGGAAGCACCGGAGATCAATTAGCCCATTGCCTCATCGCTTTTGATAATGGTAGTGGTGTTTATTGGGTGAAAGGACAACAGAAACAACCTCTAAGATTGCAAATTCGCCAACCTTTCGATCTCTATTTAAGTCTTTATCAAGGCTAGTCAATGATAAGAGGCTTAGCCAATTTCTCAAGATTCGTATCCAAAACACAATATGAAGGCATAAACATTCTTTTGGAGGATTTTGGAAAATAGTTACTTACTTTATACCCATAACAGTTATTAACGATAAAAGGCCGATAACGAGTTAATAATGAACGATGTGCAGTTTGTAAACCGAGGCTTAGCGTAGCGCAGCCGGGGTTTATTAATCAACCGAAAATATTCTTTACGTATCGCCCGTGTGCATTAAAAGGTAACACCAATTTCATTTAAAAAGAAATTTTTATAATATAAAATGGTCATGTCATTGAGTCAACATTTCGCTAAAAAGAAAGACCAGCAGAGAAATAAAAACCTGTACATGGCGGTTAATGTACATGTAGATTAAAAGAGCGTTGAAATTAATGAAAAACGGTAAGGCTCCAGGACCAAGAAACATTCCCATTGAACTAATCAAATATTGACCAGAGATTTTATTAGAAAATCTAACAAACCTCTTTATCGAATATCTGACTAGAGGAGAAAACATTCCACAGGACTGGAATACGTCATATATCAGTCCAATATATAAGAAAGGTGATAAAAAAAAATTGTGGGAAGTACAGAGGAATAAGTGTGAGTAGAACAATGGGAAGGTTGTATGGTAGAAAAATAAAGCGGAGGATAGAACTGGAGTGGGAAGAGATAGAGGAACAAAGTGGTTTTCGAGCAGGAAGATCGCGCTTAGATAATATCTTCACTCTACAACAGATAATAGAAAAACGGAAAGCTCGTAATCTACCTACTCACCTCTTATTCATAGATCTTGAAAAAGCTTACGATACGGTGCCCTGGATAGAGTAATAAGCAAATCGTTGAAAAAGATTGGCCTCCGAGAGGAGAACATAAGGGCAATTTGGAATATATATATATATAGGAACTCAGAGAGCATGGTAAAAATTGGCAAGAAGACGTCCGAGCCATTTAAACTTACGAAGGGTCTTAAACAGGGATGCTGCCTACCACAAACACTATTCAAGATGTATATACAAGAAGTCCTGGACACCTGGATGAAGAAATGTGCAGCAATGGGGATCCAAATAGGTGACAAGTGTTTAACAACTCTCGTCTTTGCCGATGACCAACTCATCATTGCAAACAGCGATGTAGATTACAAGCTAAGGAAGATAGGGGAAGAGTACGAAAAGTGTGGAATGAACATGAACATTACAAAAACTGAGTGTATGAGCATAGGACAAAAGCAAGAGGACCCGACCCTTCAACTCAGAGACATAAGGAGATGCAGAGAATACCAATAGTTAGGATGCATAATATCGGAGGAAGGAACGTCAACCAAAGATATCACACAGAGTACAACAAAGACAGAAATGCGTACGCATACTCAATTCACTACTTTGGTCCAATCAGCTCACACTAAAAACGAAAACTACAATCTACAAGACAACAGTAAAGCCAATACACATATGGAGCGGAGTGCTGGCAGATGTCGGCAAGGGCTAGAAAGAGGGTGGAAGCTGTAGAAGTGGATTTCCTAAGGAGAGCATGCAGAGTGTCCAGGATGGAAAGGATACGAAATGAAGAGGTTAGGAGACGCATAAATAGAGTCCACACGACCGCTGAAAGGATTGAAACGAGACAATTCCACAACAAGCCCTGAATTATGTGCCAGCAAGAAGGAGAAGGAGAGGAAGGCCTGCGCAAAGGTGGATGAAAGGGATAGAGGATACCATGAAGCGTAGAACCATAAATGAGGATGAATGGAGAAACCGAAGAGAATATAAATTGACATGCGGGATGCGGCAGAAGATGTAGGACCCCCGCTTATATAATAATAGTACATGGCGGTTGCTAGGGTACTATAATTTTTATATTGTTCTTAACTGCCGGCGGTCGTTAAGGATTCTTAATAAACGACGTCCGTTAAGATCCGTTTCTCATGTCTATTTTCGGTTCTGTTAATAGTTATTTACGTAATAAGTTCGGTAAATATAGTTTTCAGTAGGAGTAAGATGTTTCTGGACGAGGCGATAGCCGAGTCTGGAATTTTGAAACGACCACTGCAACACGTTACCGGACGTATGATGTACAACATTTTACTTCGTACTTATTAAAAACACGAAGAAAATCATTTTATGCGCGGCGAATATATTTTTGAGAAATCCGGTATAGTTTCATTACGGTATCCGGTACCGGTAATGGATTTATTGAATATCGGCACAGGATGTACCGGTACTCAATACCGTAAAATTTCTTTACGGTATCCAGTTCTATAAAGAGCTCTTTACCGGACTAAAATCAAGTACGTAAAAGGGGCCTAAATGATACAGTATGTAGTAAATGAATATAACGATCTAGTGTAACGAAAATATATTTTTATAGTAGGAGTAAGATGTTTTGGTTCCTTGGAATTTCCAAACAAAGACTGTAAAATGTTACCGTACGTATGGCGTAATCCAGTTTATTTCTAACTTTTAAAAAACAAGAAAAATTCATGGAAATCTAAGAAAATAAGGATTCATTTTATGCGAGAAACATATTTAAAAAAAAATATGATCTAATTTCATTACGGTTCTCTGTATTCTAAAGAAACTCTAAAACGGTACTCAGTATTGCAATTAAATTTAGTTACGATCCTCCGTACTGTGAAATTTTCTTTTAGTACTTAGTACAGTAAACAGCTATTTACCGGACTAAAATCAAGTACCTAAAAATGTCCAAAATGATCCAGTATGAAGTAAATGCATTCATCAATTCCCGCAGTGAAACCGACAGTACTAGAGTCAATTTCAAATACATATTCATCTAGTAAGCTGAGAAATTGACATATAAATGACACATTTACATGGATGGAGTAGGAAGAATCTGTCAATTCTTCAGCCTGCTAGATGAATATCTTTTTGAAATGGACCATAATAAGGCATATGACAATACAGTATAAAATAATAGTTATTTAAGTCCGGTAAACATCCGGTATATACGTCCGGTAAATACATTATTATTCTAGGAATAAGATGCTTCTAGTATGATTTTCAATAGTCTAGAATTTCGAAACGAGTACTGTAAAACTGTCAGACATGTAAAAGCAAGAACAATTAGGTAATGAAAACATAAGAACTTAAGGATTAATTTTACGCACGGCGTAATGTAAAGAAAGGTCATTTCGGTATTCAGTACTGCAAAAGGCTATTAGCGGACTAAAATCAAGTACGTAAGAGTGTCCTAAATGATACAGACTGAAGAAAATGTATTTACCCGGCTGTTTCAATGATATATAGATTTATATGACTATTATAGCGTAGACAAACATTATTTAATTGGGGTTCTCTTTAAGAACATTCACGTATTCATAATTGCTCACTAATTTAGAGCTGATATTATATACTTTGGTATCGACAATAGTCCGAACTTTATTCCGATTGCTCGGAAGGTGATTATGCCCTTCTTTCAGTACCATATGGTCGTCTCCGTAGATTTCTAACTTAGCTTTGCATGCATCGTAGTCTTTCTTGCATCGATAACACTGCCTCGTACTATCAGCTTTCTTAAATTTGTACTCGTAGTCGTCGTAAAGAAGGTTTAAGTACTTCCTCCCATGAACAAAATACACTGTACCTAGAAATATAATATTGGTTAGGAAAACTGTTACCAGATCTCAGTTAACATTATGAGTGTCTTTGGTAGTTGTTATCGATCCTCAAGTTCAAAAATGTGATGGCTTATGCGGGAACAGGATCACGAAATGACAAAGACAACTATTTGAATTGGTCTACGTTTCGCAGATATATTTCTGCATCCTCAGGACGCTAAAATTATATGTGAGCAATTTACAAAATGGGGGCTCTTAAATGGCTCTATAACAGTAAACATTGTTATTAAACTCACAATTCGGTTTTGACTTTCTTGTTCTTAAGTTTGCGCAGCACTTTAGTACAGTAGAATCTGGAGTAACCATATTCTGGAGTAGGCAAGCAAGAACCGAAGAGTGACAATTGCAAACACTTTAAAATTTTGTTTAAAATAGCGAGACTACTCAGTTAAATTCACACACAAACAGACTGAAAACGCTAACAATATAGGTTTAGGATGTCGATCGATCCGCGAAGTGAGCACGAAATACCAATTGTTATCAGCCGGAGTGACAACAAAAAAACAAAAAAGAAACAAAATGGGGACCCACACATTGATAGGCATATCGACTCTCTTTAAAGTGGGAGGTCTTCCTGCAAATTTCTTGGCATATGTATAAGTGATGTACTGAGTTGAGCTGATCTTAAGGGTTCTACATTGCCAAAGAAGGAAAAAAAAAACAAAACATTGAAACAGAATTCGTTATTAAGTATTCTGCTAGTGTTCAACTTCTAATTTGCTAATTATGTTGAAATATGCGGTGTGCAGATGGTTTGTATCTGTTCTTTTATTAACGCTAATACTTTGCTTCTGTATATTGATCATTTCTGACATTTAAGGCAGGTGATTTGATATGGCTGAATAATCCACAGAGGATGAAATGAAAGTCTCCCAAGTTGTCTCCAAGTTGGACCATATACAGTCATCAAATGGATCAACGATTTGGTATACAGGATCCAACGTACCCCTAGAGCAAACAAAATAAAAGAGAATTAATTCCTCTATCACTATTCTGCCTTTCCATATATTGACGCTTTAAAACAATTGCATCTGCCATTGCATCTGCCATATTTGATTGCACTTTTTGGTTTATTCTTTCTTCCATAAAGTCGAATAAAGAACTGGTGCTTGATGGTCTTGGGTTTCGTTGACTGTTTGTTGACATATCCAATTCATCTTTAATATTATCTCTAATGTTATATGAGCAATATCTCTCCTTCCTTATTAATGAAGAAATTTCCTGCTCTAAAAATTGTGTTGCACACTTCGTGTTTTCTATGTTTCGAAAAGCCTCCGACTTAATACGAGGATCTAACATAGGGCCTATTTGAGTAATTGTCCTTTTCTCATACGGAAACAGCCTGGTAACAATAGAATCTACTAATTTAGCACACAGCTGTTTTCCCTCTGCAGTATTAATAAGGCTCAGTAGCAATTTGGTCAATGCATTGTACATACCAAATGTTAATTGGAACTCGATATTTGAGAAGTGGCATCATCAGAACAGGATAATATTTTTTCAGTCTCACTCAGAACTGCAATTTGTTCTGCTGTAAGTGGTGCTGGAGCCTTTTTAACTTTTAATAATGTCCTGTTAAGAGCTTCATGAACTTTGAATATTCTAGAGATCATGTGGTTTGCACTATTCCAACGAGTAGGTACTCCCTGAATAAGTTTATAGGGATTCTCTGAGTTTTGTTCTCTCCTAAATATCTCATAAGCTATATTACTGCTTTTTATAAAGGTCACAATGCTTTACACTTTGTAAAAATATTTTTGATTGCCTCCATATTAATGCACTCTTGTACAACTAAATTTATTGTGTGTGCATAACATGGCAGATGCTTCTTTTTTAGGAGTTCACAGGTTTTACTCATATTGGCAGCACTATCTGTCACAATGCAAGACACTTTGTCCTCTATGTTCCACTCTTCAAAGACATTATGAGTAGCAGCTGCTAGATTTTAAGATGTATTACTTTTTCCATTTTCTATGGGCTTTGTTGATAAAACTGCTGATTTCAATTCAAAGTTATGCGTTACAAAATGACATGTAACTGTTACATAAGATTTACTGGCAATTGATGTCCAACTATCTGATGTAATTGCAACATACTTGACACTTGTTAAAACCTCTTTATGTGTCTGTCTTGCTTCTAAGTAGAGAGTCTTCATAGTATTATCCCTTATTGTGGATTATTTACTCGGTAGCACATATTGGGAATCTTATAGTTGCACAAAATGTCTAAATCCTGTATCAGTTACTATACTATAAGGCTGAAAGTCTTGGGCGACCATCATTGCTATAGCCCTATCAAGTTCTTTTTTTCCTTTTTGAATTGGTGTCATAATAAGTTTCTTTTTTTAAAAATGGACTTACTGAACGTATACTAGATTGCGTAGATGACGGTCCTTCACTAGCAGTACTAGCTGACAATTCATCATATTGTCGACTAACAATATCAGCATGAAACCTATTGATTTGCTGGTACTGCCACTTGTCTTATATTCTTTCTTGCACGTCAAGCATTTTGCATAGTTTTTATCATTTCATTTCTTAAAATAGCTCCACACTTTTGAAAACTTTATTCTTTTATTAGTGATACTACTGGTTGTAGTTGGGTCATTATTTGAAATGTATTCTCCTCCAGTGTCTGAATTAGCATATTTTGTATTGCATTAAGGGTCTGGCAAAGGTGGAATCTCTTGATTTCTTTGAAAAAAAAAAGATTTTACAGGTACCTATCAACTTACATCAATAATCCCTTCATCAAATTTTTATTTGAAATTTCTATTATTCTTATTACTTAGGCTTGAGACTTTTGGTTTGGTTCTGCTGGTACCGCTTAAAAACTTGTCCATTGTCCATTGAATAGCCACAAATATATAATGTTATAAGTTATAATAATTGGATACGTATAAGGTTATGTTCGTAACCTCAATCCCATTTCCTCTACTATCGATAGCGATGGATAGTTATCGATAGCCCTATCAATAGTTCTCCACCACTATTGGAACCCGTATTCCGTAACAATAGGTACCACGCAAAATTGCTCAAAGTGCTCTTTGATAATAAGGTTGTTTTGAAAAAATGTACAGAAAAGAAAGAAGATGAAACTCAAGTAGAAACTATTAAACTTAAACCAATTACGACGGTAGAAGCAGCTACTGTTGGAAACGAACCTAAGCACGACATTTCGAACCATTTGTTCTTCATCATGAAGTCCTACATGTCCTGAAGAACGCAACAAAATAAATGTGTAAATAAAAAGAAAAAACAAAGCCAGAAAAATCCGAGAAAACAATACTCTAAATATAGGAAATAACCATAGAAATAGCTGTATAAAGCCTCGGTAGAAAGGACTAAAGAAGAAGTTACTAAAGAAAGTTACACGAAAGCCTCTACCCAAGGAACTCAAGCTTAAACCGACTTTGTCTAAAAAAGTTGTATTTTTGAGGGAAACACACAGTTTTTACATCAAATCCAAAATTTGAGTTAAAAGTATTCTCCATTAGGTGGGTGAAGTTCCACAACAAGTCAGTCCGAACTTACAGAACTGAAACTCCCTAAGCTTAAGCTAAAGATCAGCACTAACCATGTGGTTATACCACCAATTAATACAATTTTATAATGTCTTGAAGTATCCTTAATTGGAGCTATCAGATACAATGCAATATATAGAAAATATAGAAGAAGCTGGAAAAATAAAAACGAAGATGCCAAAGAAATGGTTCCCAAAGATGTCGAGAAAGATTTAACAGAGCCTGAAGAGCTCGAGCTTGAAGTTGAAGACCTTAATGAAAAAATGCAGGAGGAAGTCGATGAGGCGTTCAGGTAGTTCCGCAAGCCCAACAGAGAAATTGCTGGACCTGTTACAACCAATATTATCAAGAAAAAGGAAGAAGTACGAAAGAAAGAGGTGGATGATGAGGTTTGTTTTAAAGAAACGTACAGAAAAGAAAGAGAATAAAACTCAAGATGAAACTGTTAAACTTAAACCAATTACACCAGTAGGTTTGTTTTTTTATCATGAAGTCCTACATGTTCTGAAGTACACAACAAAATTAAATGTGTAGATAAAAAGAAGAAAACAAATCCAGAAAAACCAGAGACATACAAATTGCTTCAAATCGACCTTACCATCAACAAAGACCTGCAACATTTAGATGCAAGACAGCATGCAACAACAGATTTTGCTGGATATGCAACCATTTTGAGCACTTCTGCGTGGTAGCTATCTTATTTTTCAAGATAGCGCATTGAGGTTTTCGCGACAGCTTTTTTTTTGCAAAGTTAAAGATGGCGCCAACCAATTACCTAGAAAATATGGACGGAGCCAACAAATGCCGATATTTTCCTTAAAATGGTCCCGTTTATTGGCCGGAAGTTTGGCACTCTTAAGGTTCCCATGACGTAAGGTTGTCGTCAGTGCACGTTATATAAGGGTCATAGCAACATAAAACCGGACTAAATATAGATTGTCTATTGTTGTTGGTTTTTGGTGAGGTTGGAAGTTAATTTCAAGAAAACCTTGGAGCTAGATTAAAGGCTAGGTAATAGATATTCGATTGGAAATAAGAAATAATAAAAATAATCACAGTGACAACTGTTTTGCAATAATTTGACATGATGACATCACTGCGACGTCACTTCCGACGGATATCGTCACCAGTTTAAAGGTTTCTACTGCTAAAAAGGGGTTCAAAACAGTAAAAGAGGAGGGGTCTCCAGGTTAGCTCTATGGCGCAAACAGAATTTTCATAGTCAATTTAGTTTTGAGATATGGCGTGATTTTGGTTATTTGACATTTTGGAAACACGTTTATCTTTTTAGTTGTATAAAAATTAAAAACGTCCTCTAATAGTTTATGTCAAAAAAATTATGAAAAGCTCTTGTCAGTGTGATTTCTTGTGATTCTAAATATATATCGATTAATATACAGTGAGTCCCATTAAAAAAGAATACGTAATTTTGTTCACCTTGTGTTCTAGTAGAACACCAGTATACAGCTCCAGTACTAGTGCTGTACACCTGGTGATCCTACTTGTGTGTGTGTGACATGAATGCCTTTACATATTATATATAGTAATTATATAGCCTTTGGTACTGCGTTTTCTGCGGTTAATTTAGCATTCATATTTGCCTGTATCGTGGATACCGTAACATTTATGTTATCATCCGCTTTCGCGAGAGAATAGCCCTGATGAAGACGTAAACTAAACGTCGAAACGTAGGCGTTTCTCGAGAGAAAAAAAGGTTTTTATTTGCCCTAAACCCACTAAAACACGAGTTTTTGGAATATTGGGGACGCTAACCTGCATCAATTATGTGTAATACGCAAGATAACTAACAAAAGTTTCCAATTTGCTCTGGGATTTATAATGAAGGAAGATCATTGTGATGACCGTAAAATAATTTTTCGTTTGTCAGCAAAACTTTCATACAGAAAAAAACAGGATTATTAAAACAACAATTTTTTTTTATTTAGAACAATGTTTTAGAATTTGTACATAGACATTAATCACATACTGTCCAATAGCCTAAAATAAACTGCTGGCCAATTGCTTTGCAACAGTCTAATTTTGTTCCAAGTTTGAGAGAGTAATTTAATAAGGATCAATTACTCAGCGCATAACACACAGTATCGGTATTTTTAAAGACGTCTATCGTCACCAGTTTAAAGGTTTCTACTGCTAAAAAGGGGGTCAAAACAGTAAAAGAGGAGGGGTCTCCAGGTTAGCTCTATGGCGCAAACAGAATTTTCATAGTCAATTTAGTTTTGAGATATGGCGTGATTTTGGTTATTTGACATTTTGGAAACACGTTTATCTTTTTAGTTGTATAAAAATTAAAAACGTCCTCTAATAGTTTATGTCAAAAAAATTATGAAAAGCTCTTGTCAGTGTGATTTCTTGTGATTCTAAATATATATCTATTAATATACAGTGAGTCCCATTAAAAAAGAATACGTAATTTTGTTCACCTTGTGTTCTAGTAGAACACCAGTATACAGCTCCAGTACTAGTGCTGTACACCTGGTGATCCTACTTGTGTGTGTGTGTGTGTGTGTGTGACATGAATGCCTTTACATATTATATATAGTAATTATATAGCCTTTGGTACTGCGTTTTCTGCGGTTAATTTAGCATTCATATTTGCCTGTATCGTGGATACCGTAACATTTATGTTATCATCCGCTTTCGCGAGAGAATAGCCCTGATGAGGACGTAAACTAAACGTCGAAACGTAGGCGTTTCTCGAGAGAAAAAGAAGTTTTTATTTGCCCTAAACCCACTAAAACACGAGTTTTTGGAATATTGGGGACGCTAACCTGCATCAATTATGTGTAATACGCAAGATAACTAACAAAAGTTTCCAATTTGCTCTGGGATTTATAATGAAGGAAGATAATTGTGATGACCGTAAAATAATTTTTCGTTTGTCAGCAAAACTTTCATACAGAAAAAAACAGGATTATTGAAGCAACAATTTTTTTTTATTTAAAACCATGTTTTCGAATTTGTACATAGACATTAATCACATACTGTCCAATAGCCTAAAATAAACTGCTGGCCAATTGCTTTGCAACAGTTTAATTTTGTTCCAAGTTTGAGAGAGTAATTTAATAAGGATCAATTACTCAGCGCACAACACACAGTATCGGTATTTTTAAAGACAGAAAACGTTTAAAGTCTTTTAAAAATGAGTTGCTATCTGTTCTAAGACTCGTTACTTTGGAATCGTTACTTTGGACTTGTTATTTTACTTAATACTCAGTCAGTAATCTATTACCTACTTGCTTTGTCTTACTTATATACGTTCTAAACGTTAAAACTTTAATATAAATAAGTGTAGAGTAGACACTCGACATTTATCACTATTTTAAAGTAGTCGAAGGACCATTAACTGCTGTCGTCCAAATGTTCCAAAGACAAAATTAGACTAGGTACTTTTGACCCCTGCTGAGTAACTGTTCCTTTACAATCGTTACTTAATTATTTTCTATCACTAGATAAACGTGCATGGGGGTTCTGACAAAATGCAAATTATTGCGATGTCGAAAAAGAGGGAGCGTACTGAAGGCGCACCTTCTGGCTTGTTAGCTGGGTGTAATCGCCCTTAAAAGTTGGAGGGTGATTATGATCTGCAGTTGATTTAATGGTGAGGGTTCTTCCTGAGGACATTATCCGAGCCTTGCACTTGTGATGCTCCTTGTTACAGCGCCAAATGCTTTTAGTAGCATAATTAACCTTCAGTGTAAATTCGTAGCCTTCAAGAATCATCACAGGATGCTTAATACCACGGCTGAAGTACACGCAACCTGAAACTAGGAACATGAAGTAATGTTGTTTTGTAAGAAAGTATATGTCAAGCTGAAATATTATTAGTTTTCAACAATAAGTGTACCCAAGCTGATCATACAATTCATGTCTGATTAAAATTAAAAAAAATAGATACCTTAAAAATCTTATATTAAGCATTGGATAACAAAGCAGAGACAGAAACACTGATGAAAAGAGTTTGCTAGTTCATTTGCTACAAGTATCACGTGATGTTTCTTTCCAGCAATCCTTCCAACAAAACCTACACCAACATCTTGCCTATTCAGCAGCATCTTCTCTGTATAAGAGGGTAAGATAGGACCGCGTAAAAGTACTCAAAATGGGGACTTTCCTAAACAAGAAAGACCCAGCATAGGGAAGATGTTGCATGTCTTTGAACTGTAAGACAGGAGGGCTCTCCAGATTAGCTCAATGGCGCCAACAGAATTTTCAGTCAAATTGGTTTCGAGATATAAGGTGATTTTGACATTTTATTTGATGTTTTGGAAACTCGTTTATCTTTTTAATTTTATAAAAATGTCCTCTAGTAGTTTTTGTCACATAGAATCCAGAGTACATCCACAACTTAAAAAAAAAAATGTTTTATAAAAAGCTCTTGTTGGTGTGACAATCTATTAATACTATTAATAGGATATCTATTAATATACAGTGAGTCCTATTAAAAAAACGTATATTTGTTTTATTCCGGCCAAATTATTCTGTGCAGTGACAAACTAGCCTGGGCTCTGGATTCTATGAAAAAAATCTACAAGCAAACGTTTTTACTTATTTGACAAATTTAAAGGTAACTGAGGTATGAGGTCAAAGTGATAGTTTTCAATTCAACCTTGTATCTCAAAAACTAAAAGAGGTATGAAATTTCTGTCCCAAAAAAGAACGCAATTCTTTATCTTGAAAAATAAGGAAAACACCCTGCAAAAGTACCGAAAATGGGATACCCAAGAACCTAATTCAAACAACTTATTCTTTCAAGTTCAGTCTTCAACAGTACAGAACTCAACAGCAATCGAATTTCCATACGCGTGGATAAAAAGGGTACCGGGGAGTAAAAGAGGGTTTTTCTAGTCATCAACCAGGTTCACTGAAAAATCATCTGAAGAGATCAATCTGATAAAGAGTCACCATTTCCGAAAAGTCCTACTGATTCATTTTAGGACTAGGAGTTAATGGAGCTAAACGTGAAGACAAACCGAACACAGTTTAATTGTAGACGTCATATCATTAATAAATTAATCTATTAAGAAAATACTTATATGGGGTGTTCATTAGAAAACGTCATCTAGGAAGTTGTAAATTTTTGATAGAAAAGGAAGACATAATCTAAGTAAATAAACTTTTTTCCTCAATCCTTTTCTTTTGACATTCAACATCATACTGGATAAGGTTTTTAATTGAACACCTCTTATATAAAATATTTTTTGACAACTTTTTTGCTATATTGTGATCATGTTTATTAAAAAAAATTATACTTTCAAGATTTCTGTGGGTAATTTTGATACAGCACTGATGATGCTCATTGAACTCATTTGAAAACGTCATCTATACTCTGTTTTAAAACTAGGAGGAGTAAAGACCAAAGATAGATTTACACGATAAAAGTTACCAAAAAAAGTTACTAGAATTATCGTAGACTAGGATATTCAATAGACATGCGAACTGGGCGAGCGCGATGCAGCCAACGTCATTTAGCAGAACTTCACCTCTCTCTTTCTTTTTAAATATTATTGTCTAGCTATCTCTTTCTCCTAGAACATGCCAAGTTCTTTATGCGTCGGGTCTTTAATAAAACATGTTTATGATGTATTATTTTCTTTTTATGAAATGAGGTTATGTTATAATATGTTTATTTTTTTCAGTTAAAAAGTATGAAAAATTATTTGATTTAAGCTAATATTGAAGTTTTTCTATTAACATCGTTATGTAGCTGTATGAAGGAGGTCCTATTCTTTGCTATCTATCCTTAAGAGCGCCGCAGTGTGAATTTAAAAGCCTAAGGAAAGCCTAACTTTCATGAAGATGATGTCGAGTGTTTCTTGAAGATAATACAATACGCAGAACTAATAACAGTTCTCCATGGTACCTATAAGTGTGATCAAGGGTGAACGACATTAGTGTAATCGAGAGTGAACTACTGTATCCTAATGCAATTGTTCTGATACTAAGCCTTTTAAGCAAACATACCTACTATACAGGGTGAGTCATAATGGGAGGACGAAAATGAAATCTCATATTCTTTGGTCGATTTTAAGGGGGTCATACATTTGTGTTACCTATCGAGCTTCGTTAAAAAGCTACAGGGTGATGAAGCTAGAATTTGAAAATGAATATGTCTTGATTATTCCGAAAGGGTAAGAGATATTTTAATGAAGTTTGGTATGTTTTGACTGCTATGAAAGGCGCACACTTTGCTATAAAAAAATTAATTGTGAAGCGATCCAAAAACCAGTTTTCTGCAATATTGTCACTTCCCACAGACAAATGGCCGAGATTTCGTACCTATATTGTCTGGGGGCGACGTTTAGCAGAGTATCAGACTCATTTCTCTATCAGGCAGAGGAACCATAGACTAGTTTCGCTCTTATTAGAGCTCATCAGTACGGTATACCTCGAACCTGATAGAAAAATAAGTCTGAACGGCAATTGGATCTAAATCTTGCTTAGACGCCTGTACGTATATGTAAGTGGCGCCATCTGACGACGGCGGGTGCTTCCACTAGGGCATGCGAGATGATTGTGAAGCGATCCAAAAACCAGTTTTCTGCAATATTGTCACTTCCCACAGACAAATGGCCGAGATTTCGTACCTATATTGTCTGGGGGCGACGTTTAGCAGAGTATCAGACTCATTTCTCTATCAGGCAGAGGAACCATAGACTAGTTTCGCTCTTATTAGAGCTCATCAGTACGGTATACCTCGAACCTGATAGAAAAATAAGTCTGAACGGCAATTGGATCTAAATCTTGCTTAGACGCCTGTACGTATATGTAAGTGGCGCCATCTGACGACGGCGGGTGCTTCCACTAGGGCATGCGAGATGATTGTGAAGCGATCCAAAAACCAGCTTTCTGCAATATTGTCACTTCCCACAGACAAATGGCCGAGATTTCGTACCTATATTGTCTGGGGGCGACGTTTAGCAGAGTATCAGACTCATTTCTCTATCAGGCAGAGGAACCATAGACTAGTTTCGCTCTTATTAGAGCTCATCAGTACGGTATACCTCGAACCTGATAGAAAAATAAGTCTGAACGGCAATTGGATCTAAATCTTGCTTAGACGCCTGTACGTATATGTAAGTGGCGCCATCTGACGACGGCGGGTGCTTCCACTAGGGCATGCGAGATGATTGTGAAGCGATCCAAAAACCAGTTTTCTGCAATATTGTCACTTCCCACAGACAAATGGCCGAGATTTCGTACCTATATTGTCTGGGGGCGACGTTTAGCAGAGTATCAGACTCATTTCTCTATCAGGCAGAGGAACCATAGACTAGTTTCGCTCTTATTAGAGCTCATCAGTACGGTATACCTCGAACCTGATAGAAAAATAAGTCTGAACGGCAATTGGATCTAAATCTTGCTTAGACGCCTGTACGTATATGTAAGTGGCGTTATCTGACGACGGCGGGTGCTTCCACTAGGGCATGCGAGATGATTGTGAAGCGATCCAAAAACCAGTTTTCTGCAATATTGTCACTTCCCACAGACAAATGGCCGAGATTTCGTACCTATATTGTCTGGGGGCGACGTTTAGCAGAGTATCAGACTCATTTCTCTATCAGGCAGAGGAACCATAGACTAGTTTCGCTCTTATTAGAGCTCATCAGTACGGTATACCTCGAACCTGATAGAAAAATAAGTCTGAACGGCAATTGGATCTAAATCTTGCTTAGACGCCTGTACGTATATGTAAGTGGCGCCATCTGACGACGGCGGGTGCTTCCACTAGGGCATGCGAGATGATTGTGAAGCGATCCAAAAACCAGCTTTCTGCAATATTGTCACTTCCCACAGACAAATGGCCGAGATTTCGTACCTATATTGTCTGGGGGCGACGTTTAGCAGAGTATCAGACTCATTTCTCTATCAGGCAGAGGAACCATAGACTAGTTTCGCTCTTATTAGAGCTCATCAGTACGGTATACCTCGAACCTGATAGAAAAATAAGTCTGAACGGCAATTGGATCTAAATCTTGCTTAGACGCCTGTACGTATATGTAAGTGGCGCCATCTGACGACGGCGGGTGCTTCCACTAGGGCATGCGAGATGATTGTGAAGCGATCCAAAAACCAGTTTTCTGCAATATTGTCACTTCCCACAGACAAATGGCCGAGATTTCGTACCTGTATTGTCTGGGGGCGACGTTTAGCAGAGTATCAGACTCATTTCTCTATCAGGCAGAGGAACCATAGACTAGTTTCGCTCTTATTAGAGCTCATCAGTACGGTATACCTCGAACCTGATAGAAAAATAAGTCTGAACGGCAATTGGATCTAAATCTTGCTTAGACGCCTATACGTATATGTAAGTGGCGTTATCTGACGACGGCGGGTGCTTCCACTAGGGCATGCGAGATGATTGTGAAGCGATCCAAAAACCAGTTTTCTGCAATATTGTCACTTCCCACAGACAAATGGCCGAGATTTCGTACCTATATTGTCTGGGGGCGACGTTTAGCAGAGTATCAGACTCATTTCTCTATCAGGCAGAGGAACCATAGACTAGTTTCGCTCTTATTAGAGCTCATCAGTACGGTATACCTCGAACCTGATAGAAAAATAAGTCTGAACGGCAATTGGATCTAAATCTTGCTTAGACGCCTGTACGTATATGTAAGTGGCGCCATCTGACGACGGCGGGTGCTTCCACTAGGGCATGCGAGATGATTGTGAAGCGATCCAAAAACCAGTTTTCTGCAATATTGTCACTTCCCACAGACAAATGGCCGAGATTTCGTACCTATATTGTCTGGGGGGCGACGTTTAGCAGAGTATCAGACTCATTTCTCTATCAGGCAGAGGAACCATAGACTAGTTTCGCTCTTATTAGAGCTCATCAGTACGGTATACCTCGAACCTGATAGAAAAATAAGTCTGAACGGCAATTGGATCTAAATCTTGCTTAGACGCCTGTACGTATATGTAAGTGGCGCCATCTGACGACGGCGGGTGCTTCCACTAGGGCATGCGAGATGATTGTGAAGCGATCCAAAAACCAGTTTTCTGCAATATTGTCACTTCCCACAGACAAATGGCCGAGATTTCGTACCTATATTGTCTGGGGGCGACGTTTAGCAGAGTATCAGACTCATTTCTCTATCAGGCAGAGGAACCATAGACTAGTTTCGCTCTTATTAGAGCTCATCAGTACGGTATACCTCGAACCTGATAGAAAAATAAGTCTGAACGGCAATTGGATCTAAATCTTGCTTAGACGCCTGTACGTATATGTAAGTGGCGCCATCTGACGACGGCGGGTGCTTCCACTAGGGCATGCGAGATGATTGTGAAGCGATCCAAAAACCAGTTTTCTGCAATATTGTCACTTCCCACAGACAAATGGCCGAGATTTCGTACCTGTATTGTCTGGGGGCGACGTTTAGCAGAGTATCAGACTCATTTCTCTATCAGGCAGAGGAACCATAGACTAGTTTCGCTCTTATTAGAGCTCATCAGTACGGTATACCTCGAACCTGATAGAAAAATAAGTCTGAACGGCAATTGGATCTAAATCTTGCTTTGACGCCTATACGTATATGTAAGTGGCGTTATCTGACGACGGCGGGTGCTTCCACTAGGGCATGCGAGATGATTGTGAAGCGATCCAAAAACCAGTTTTCTGCAATATTGTCACTTCCCACAGACAAATGGCCGAGATTTCGTACCTATATTGTCTGGGGGCGACGTTTAGCAGAGTATCAGACTCATTTCTCTATCAGGCAGAGGAACCATAGACTAGTTTCGCTCTTATTAGAGCTCATCAGTACGGTATACCTCGAACCTGATAGAAAAATAAGTCTGAACGGCAATTGGATCTAAATCTTGCTTAGACGCCTGTACGTATATGTAAGTGGCGCCATCTGACGACGGCGGGTGCTTCCACTAGGGCATGCGAGATGATTGTGAAGCGATCCAAAAACCAGTTTTCTGCAATATTGTCACTTCCCACAGACAAATGGCCGAGATTTCGTACCTATATTGTCTGGGGGCGACGTTTAGCAGAGTATCAGACTCATTTCTCTATCAGGCAGAGGAACCATAGACTAGTTTCGCTCTTATTAGAGCTCATCAGTACGGTATACCTCGAACCTGATAGAAAAATAAGTCTGAACGGCAATTAGATCTAAATCTTGCTTAGACGCCTGTACGTATATGTAAGTGGCGCCATCTGACGACGGCGGGTGCTTCCACTAGGGCATGCGAGATGATTGTGAAGCGATCCAAAAACCAGTTTTCTGCAATATTGTCACTTCCCACTTCACAATCATCTCGCATGCCCTAGTGGAAGCACCCGCCGTCGTCAGATGGCGCCACTTACATATACGTACAGGCGTCTAAGCAAGATTTAGATCCAATTGCCGTTCAGACTTATTTTTCTATCAGGTTCGAGGTATACCGTACTGATGAGCTCTAATAAGAGCGAAACTAGTCTATGGTTCCTCTGCCTGATAGAGAAATGAGTCTGATACTCTGCTAAACGTCGCCCCCAGACAATACAGGTAC